>VZSV01000151.1:270435-307623 GCA_013398735.1 Nothocercus julius | reverse complement strand
GGGGCGCCCGGCGCCGGCTCCCCGGAAACGCGACACGCGCGGCGCAGCGACACACCCGCGTCTTTAACGCAGCTTTTGCGTGGGCCTGTGCGCGCAGCGTCAATTCCATAAAGACCCGGCCGTTTCGGAAGGCTGCTCAGCCGAGACAAGAAGCAAATCCGACAGTTTGTACAAAAATACACAGAAAACATGGAGAGGGAAGGATTGCGCTTTGGAGCGGGGGAGAGTTTCCTGCATTTTTGAACCTGCATTCACCACCCTCAGAGGGCTTCCACACCGGAGCCCCCACTCCGCGTCACCAAGCGCCATCGCTTAGGAGTCAATCCACTCTATCGCCCGCTCACGTGTATCCCATACATGTTCACAGGGAAGGGGACACTTTACCAGGTTCTTATGAGAAAATACAGTCCCTACAACTAGACTGCTGAAGAAAGGTAATAAGGTACACAGCAAACTGTGTGGCACCGTTTACTGTAGCGCTGCAGCACCCGTCCTGTCGTAGGACCAACACCACGCAATACTGTAGGTATGTACTGTTACTCACTGTCCCGTGGAACAAACTATTTACATTATATATACACAGTACCAACATACATAGTACCAACTATATATAGTATAACTATATATCAAGTACCAACACAACTCAGTTGTCCACAGGAGCTCTAGCAACCCTGCACACAGCGCTGCACAGAGACTCCAAGATGGCTTCTCGCTCCTCCCTCCTGGAGCCGCCCGTCCTTCTTCCTGCAAGTCATTTCCTCCTGCGGCTGTGGGTCTTGAGCTCCTCCAGCTCTTTCTCCATCAGGTGGGACTCAGCTGTGGTCTCAGAGAGCTGCAGTGGAAAGGAACAACAAAAACAAGCTGCCGCCCCAATCTCCACCTCGCGTCACGTTTGCGGGGCTAACATCAGCTCAGCGAGGGTGCGCGGTGTCCCGCACCTCCTCGCCCATGCCAATCCATCGCAGGACGTTGGGCACGTCAGGCGTAGCTGCTTTCCCTCCGCAGAAGCACCGCGTCTCATTGCAGCAGAACGTAACAAGCCATCTGCGCCTCACAAACTCTTTCAATGACACTTGGGATTTCACGGCACTACCTTCCTGGAGAGGTCCCTGAAGTTTACAGCCACAACCCAGCACCCCTCGGAGCATTCGCTCACATTTTAGTGAGAGGGAAACTGGAATTTCACACCTTGCTGAGATAGCCTTGAGCACCAGATTTTCTGTTTAGTGCAGAAAAGAACAAAAAGCAAGAAACCATCTTTCCAGTTTTGAATCACAGAATAAAGGAGGGAAAATGATAACAGAATAAATATTTGTTCAGATTGACATAAAAGTTAACCCACTTAATAACTGAGCAATGATTCTCAGTTAGCTTCCAGACTTCAGGTGTGAAAAGCATGATCTCTGGGTAGGGTTGCATTTCAGTTTAAATAGGGTCTGGGGCTTCTTTCACCTGAAGGTTTACAGACAGATGAAAGACCATTCGTCATGCCAAAAAGAGGGTCCCAGAGCCTTAATCTTTCATGGCCACAAAAGGCGACTGAGACTTGGTTTCCCCAGTAGCAAAAAGAGAGTCACATACTCAGTGCACAAAGAGGAAACACAACACTTGTTGAAGCTCCCGTTTAATCCCACTCCAGTCTACACTGAAGTCAAGCTCTTCTGCCAGGGGAACCTTCCCCTCCTCTTGGAGGTAGCAAAAGCGATCAGACTTCACTCTCACAGTCACTTTACCATTAAAGTCCTCTTGCACGGTTGGATAAAGCAGAGTGGAGAGCACACCTGCAATGAGAACTGTTCTCTTTGCGGTCCCAGAGCTCGTGGCTCAGGCATTTCTATTGCCATGGGCAGGCAGAGGCTCAGAGACTCACCATGTCCAGCAGAATATCCACTTTGAGTCGAAGGAGGTTGTTTTCTTCTTCCAGCTGCTGGTTTCGTTTGCGCAACCGCTGCATTTCCCTGCGATCCCCAGTGAAGTTTCCTGACTCTACAGCAAAGAGAGAGATCAAAATTAGGATTATCACACGCATAACTATTTTGGATCAAACCAAGAAGAGTTTCATCCTACCGGCTACCCACTGGCCATTTTCAAACTTCAGGCTCTGGCCAGCAAGGTTCATGGTGGGGATGCCATACTCCAGGCCCAGTTCAACCTCACGAGTTGATCTATCCAGCTGCAGGGAGAAGGTCCAACTCAGATTTTTACAGAAATGCAAAGCTTTATCTCTTCTCCTCTCTTAATCACTTACAGTAACTGGATTTTGATGGAAGTTGCTAGTGTGACTAGCCCAGAAGTCTGAAATCCTAATTCTAGATGTGTGCTGCTACAGCAGAGGAGCCTCTCTGTAGCCTCTCACTACCATGTCCCAGTCTCCTCTTACATAAACATACACTCCACCTTCTGCAAACAAACTTCATCTCTACGCCGAATCCTTACTATCTAAGGATTGAAAGTGGAATGTGTTTATTCCTTATGGTCCACTCTGTCCTCCTATTAGCACTGAAAGCTAGAAAAGGGATCACAGAATAGGTGAGGCTTGGAGGGACCTCTCGAGACCACACAGTCCAGCTCCCTGCTGAAGCAGGGTTAGGCTGCCCACAAGTGCATCCCGTCAGGCTTTGAGTATCTGAAAGGATGGAGACTCCAAAATCTCTCTGGGCAAATGGTTCTAGTTCAGCTGGTTCGAGTTTTCAGTCACCCTCACAGTAAAAATGTCTTTTCTCATGTTCTAATCGAATTTCCTGTGTTTCAGTTTGTGCCTGTTGTTTCTCATCCTGTCACTGGCACCACAGAGAAGAGCCTGGTTCGGTCTTCCTTACACGCTCCGATCAGATATTTATATATATGGATGGCATCTCAAAAGCTCTCTCCTCCTCCCGTGCTTAGCAGAAAGGAGGGATTGCCTCCCTCAACCTGCTGATGATGCTCTCTCTGGATCTGGATTAGAACCACTAGTTTACCAGCTCCAGGGGAAGCAGCTCTGGACTGTGGTGGGCTGATGCATGCTACCCTGGCATGTGCCATTTTTTATTTTGGCATCTGGTCACCAGCGATCAGAATGGATCCTATGCCACAGGAGGAAAGGGACAGAGGTGGCAGCATCCAAGGGGAGGGTTTCTTACAACAAACCACCTATTCCTGGCCACTGAATTCTTAACAGGGCTGCAAGCCATAGGCTCCAGAACTCACCAAGTGCAAGTTGGAGAGAGACGCTGACTTCCTGGGTGGCGTCTTCTTCGGGCTGAAAGTGTTCCCAAAGAGAGGCATCGTGTTCTACTGTCTGAGTGCACGTGCCACTTCCGACTGCTTTACTCTGTTTTCCAAACACAAAGAAATGGCGAGGATTAGGAATGTTAGGTCTCAAAGGGAAACATAACCTGGCAATTACCTCTAGAATTGTCAGGATTTCATGATTCTGGTATTTATAGCTTTTAAGCACTACTTCTTTAAAACTGTCACACTTTTCAAAACTGTTAGGCAACACCCATTTTTAAAGTCATTGCTTCAAAAGAAACCGATGGACTCTTTCAAGAGGCAAAATGTAGGTCGTTACTATCTCAGCTACAGTGGTAGCTAAGATAGCATCGTTCCATCTGAGGCTCCTCTCCGTTCAAAGCTTCCTCTAGCTAAAAAAACAGCTGTGAATTTTGTGAGCACTTTATTAAATAAATAAATATATAAAAAACACCAATCGGTGCAATTCTGTTGTTTTACAGCCTTTTTTTTTAACCCCCTAAAAGTGGACACGGGGCAGAAAAGCCTGGGGGACCACTCAGCAGGGTAGCAGGTCCCCGGTGGCCGTCGCTCAGCGCCCACCCCCGCCGCCATGACAGCGCCGCGCCCCTCCCGCCTCACACCTGCCGCGCCACGTGACCGAGCGAACCGTTCAGGAGGCGGGAACGGCGCGAGGCGCTCACGTCACCCTTCCCCTGACGTCACCCCTTCCCCTGACGTCACCCCACGCTCTAACTCCCCCCGCCCCCCTCACCTGCGCCTGACGTCGCGGCGCCCCTTCTCTCGTCCCTCCCCCGGCCTCGTCTCTGCGCAGGCGCACTCCTCCCCTATCCCCCCGCTTCCGAACGGCCCGCGCGGTCCGTCCGCGGGCGGTGGGGGGGCACGGGACGTACCACCCGTATGGGAGGGGGGGGCTCTGGAGGTCTCGCCCCGGTAAAAGGGGCTGGGGAGCATGGTGGGAGTTACCCCACCTCGCGGCAGCCATAGAAAACTCTCTCAAGCTCTCCGTCGGCAGCTTACCCGCGGAATAAGCGGGTGCAGCGAAGCAAGAGCACGCGCGGACATCCCTCCCTCCCCTCCTTCCCCGCGTGGTCGCGTCAGCCCCGACCGCGGGGGCGGCCGAGCCGGACTGTTCCATGGTGCTCCCCGTAGCTAGGAGCGGGGGGGGAGCGGCCTGCGCCGCGGCAGCCCCTGCACTTACCGCCCGCGTGGGCTCGGCCGCCGTGCGCCACGGAGCCGTTGGCGGCCGTTGCGTTGCCGTGGTGAGGGCGCGCTCCTCCTCCTTCCCCCCCGCCCCGCCGCGGCGCCAGCGCCGCCCGTGACGGGGATGGAGGCGGCGGCCTCGCAGGGCGACCTGCTGGGGCCGCCGCTGTGGGAGTCGCCGCCGCTGTGGGAGGCTGCGCTGGAGGGCACGGAGGACGGCCCGGCGGGTATCCTCAGCGGAGAGAATCTCCTTATTTGGGAGCATGGGAGACGGCGTGGGGAAGTTCAGGGTGCTTGGGGCTCTGGACTCCAAGCGCTTAGGGAGTTAAGAAAGAGCAGACGCTTGTTTTTCCTCTGAAACAGCTTCGATGCCCCAGGCAGGCTGCAGAGCTTCCCTGCTCAGCAGAAGAGACACGGGGCCAACTTTGCTTGGTTGTATTATCTCATTTGTATTAATGAGATAGCAAGCTAATGACCTGCCTGAAAGACAAATAATAAGAAAAGCAAAAGGAGGGAGAGGGAATAAATGGAAGTGCTGGGAAGGAGAGGAGAAAATATGACAGGAGGGTCACTAGCCTTTCCATGTGGTTTATACATTTATTCGTGTTTCACAACCATGTTCCTTAATGGTCTTTTCATTCTCAGAGTGCTCCATTGGCACGCTGGCTGAAGTGAACCAGAAAATTGTTCACTCAGAACAAGAATTTGAAAGCTACCACAAGGCAAATATGGTGACTACAGATAAGGAAAATCTTCAGTGCTAGAGTGTATTCCAGTAGCGCAGATAACAGTATATATCTTCCTGGACATGTGCTTTAAAAACAGTGGCCCAGCGTACTAGAATATATGAGCTTCTAGCCCTGTGTGTTAAAATCTGTGCACTGGAAATTCATCATCTTTATATGAGAGGGGATTATAGCAAAAGCCTTAAAAGTGGAGCAAAAACTTGCAGTTCTAAATAGAGGTTTTGTGGCTTTCATCAATCTTTATATGTATATGTGTGGGCATATCTTGAATAGGAGGATAAAAAAGGTCAATGGCCAGAAATAAAATGAGAGCAAGAATCCCGGAAGAATGTGAGGATATAGACTCATGGTTTTGAACTGAGAAAAAAAAAGTAGCTAACATAAATGCTTTTGATAGTCATAGACTGTACATGACAGAGCACCTGAGCTCTAAATGCTCATTCTCTCTTTTTTTTTTTGTTACTGTTGTCAAAGGCAATGAAACATCTTGAGTTTTCAAAGAGATACTCAGAGAAGAAGAGCTCCAGACAAGAGGAGACATTCCCTGAGACACCCAAAGACAAAGGCACATATATTTCCTATATAGATACTTCAGAGGGTTGTTACGGAGAAAAGGAATGGGCGTTAAGGAGTTCTGGTCAGGATATATGCTGCCATGTATACAAGGATCTTAATGTTCTCCTTCCTGGAGGAATCCTGTATTTATTTTCTGCTGTCTACTTCCAAATTGGAATAAGGAAACAGCATCTCTGTGTTCAGCATAGTTGTGTGCGGAGTTCTCTTTGCAGGAAACAGTTTAGGTGCTGTAATAGGTTACAAACTATCTCATTTATTTAGGGTCTCGCAGTGAAGCTGTGACAAAGTCAGAGGCACAGCTTGGTCACTTTGCATGTAAACCAGGAAATCATCTTTGTTCTGTGTGTTGCTGAAAACATAATTGTCCCAATTAGTATCAGAATACTTACTGTTTATCATATAATCTTGATGNTCTATAAATGTGCTTATATGTTTTTGTATATAATAATAATAAAAAAATTAAAAACAAAAAGGACCTGATTTAAGATTGCTTCTTTTGTTTTTATCCATTGTACATGAGTTACCTCCCCACTTAGACCTGGACTAAGTTATGAAGTAAAACAAATCTGCTTGCCATTACCAGCATACTTTTAGGTTTTTTTGTTCCCTTTCATCTTTTATCTTGTATCTTTTTCATTCTCTCTCTCTCTTTTTTTTTTTTTTTTTTTTTTTTCTGGAGATGATTTGAGGGGGGAAAGAAAAAGCTGCTTACAACACTATGAGTTATCAAAATCTAGTGACATATACAACATAAGTTGACACCTGTCATAAATATTCAAATACTGTAAACAAGCTTTGTGTTAAAGTACCAAGTTATGTCACCTCAGCAAAGATCTTTCCTATTTGTTTCTGTGTTTTTGTTTGTGTTTGTTTGTTTTTAATAGTGAGAAATTAGGGTGTTGAGTCTTCTACCCACTCTTCCTTAAATACTCCCCACTATATTTCACAATAGGCACATGGCACAGCAGAATGGAGACTATGCCTTATTATTTATGATTGATCTGAATTTGCTCTCTAATATGCCCTGCTGTGTCCTCACTATTCTCAGGCTTTTCTTTTCTCTCTAGAAAAAGGCAGAAGGAAGACCCGTAGCTTCATGCAAATGTATGGCCACGCTTTGCATGGGTCAGATGTTGACGTGCTGTCACAGGTCAGGTTCACTTCACAAGTGATTAACCCGTTTTCAAGAGGAGACAGAATCTTTCCCCCTCCTTCTGTACATTATGCATTTCTTGGGGAAAAAAAACCCAAAAACTTGAGTCCACTTTTTTTCTAGGAGATCTTTCGGAGACAACTGAGGCCTAAACTTTGTTTTTGGAGAGGCTTTTGTAAGGTGCAAGAACGCTAACCTGTATCAGCTCATTGACTGCAAAGTGATCTACTTATTAGCAGTCTGATAGGATGTGATAGGTGACTAATGCATCTGTTTCCTCCCATATGCATCCTAGAGATTAAAACTAAAAAAAAAAGAGTAAATGCTCTTTAAAACGGCATTTTATGTTGATTTTGCTGTCACTTATTTCACAAGTTTCATCAGAGTCTTGTTGCGGGGCACAGAAGAAAAAAAGATTATGTATTATCAGAACTTGTTAGAAATTTCCTTTTGGTGTCATTTATGTCTTTCCCATCCCATCCCACCCCCAAAATGCCAGAGTACTTCAGAACAGGGCACAGTGGAAACGTACCAATATCCAGGATACAATAAGCATAAACTGACTCCACTGCCAAATGGGGTACAGCTCACAGATGTCGTGGAGAAAACAGTGCGTGCCCAGAGAAAGTCCTCAAGTGGAAAGGTATGACTTGGAAAAACCAGGCAGCCTGGTTAAAAAAGGCAGCTAGTTTAAAAAAAAAAAAAAAAAAAAAAAAAAAAAAAAATTTTTTTTTTTTTTTTTTTTTTTTTGCCAGACTTTATTTCCTACAAAAATGCTGCGGAATTTCCTCACTGCACCAGTCTCCCGGGCTATTCTGGTGGATAGCTTTTGGTGGCTCTTTCTCCACTTCTATCAGGTAGGTGTCAAGGCAAGCTGATCGTTGCTATTTCTGGCATTGCTTCCCAGTATATTCCATTATTTTCCTGCCATGGGATAGTTTGTAGACTTGTGATGCTACATGATATTGAAGCATTATGGTGCTACATTGTGCATGGAGCACATGGCACTGCGGAAATTTTGGAATAGATTGAAGCTGTTTTTGGCAGCTTACAGCTCTTTAGGCTTTTTCAGTCCAAGAGCAATCCAGAATCTATAGCTTAGATGGCCTCAGAGTTGCTTTTAAGTCTATAGTGTATTTCAGTTGTTTTTTTTCATATATATTGTAAGATTATTTTGTTCTCAGTCATAATAACAGAAATCCCAGTGACTAGAAAATTCACTAGACTCACTCTAGGCTTACTCTGATGTCAGAGAATGTTTATTTTGATTTCTGCTGCTTAAAATTTGTTACAGTTACTGATGGGCTAAATTAAACCAAGTTTAAAAACTTTTTTCATAGTGAAATTACTTCTACGCCCAACGAATTTCTTTAACTTGAGATATTTCCTGTCTCCTCGGTGTTCTGGAGTCAGATAAGCCCCTTCTGATAAAGACACACCTTTTTCTCCATTTGTGTCTCCTTTTCATGACAGCCAAACCCAGAGATAGAGGAACAGCTGTTTGATCGTATTGCAAAGAATTATGCTTTCCTCCTGCTTGACTGTCACCAGTTCCACCACCAGGAGGCCTTCATTGAGGTGAATATAGATAGCCAGAGAAAACAAAAAGACCAATATTTCAAGCAGTGAAATGCGATGGAGAAATCCATCACCACAGGGTAATCTAAAACTAATGCTATAAGTTGATTTTTGCAAAAATCCTGATATCCAACTCTCAGATGGACTGTTAATTTTTGTGTATATTGGAGCATCATGGGTGGTAGCCCTGCAGTTTGAATCTAGTGATAGCCAGGAAAGTTCATGCCTTTGTGTTTTGAATAATAAAGCTTTTAATAAAATAATATGGTGGGAAAACACCATTTTCACTTCTAGTTGCTGACCTCTGCTCTCTCTGTCATCCAAGAACTATGCCTTGACCTACTCTTTTATAAAAGTCAGTTATGTATCTATTCCCTGGGTTTTGTTTTTTTGTTTATTTGTTTCTGTTTTTCCTTCAAATTCTTTTTCCTCAGAGCAGGTAGCTTTTGTCTCCTAAAAGCTCTAAATATCTATACTAACAGTCCAATTCTTCTCTTTCTTTATGCTGATCTGATTTTCTGTAAAGAAAGAAGTTTTTTTTTTTTTAATATCGTAGCTTTTTTAATTAAGAAGTATATGGAGTTGTGAGTTTTCTTTACTTAACTCCTAGGCTTTCCCTTCATTGCTGAGTCAAGCCTTGTATGTTTGCTTCTGCTCTGGTTTCCCAAGATCTTATTTCAATACTGATGAGTTCAAGACACAGCTTTGTAATATAATTTCAGAATGGATGGCAGGTAAGAGAGGTTTTTGTTTCTGTCCAAAAGTGCAGCTTGTGCAAGCATAGCCTCAAAACTGAGTTAAACCTTGTCTTTTAAACTCCTCTTCTGCCCAGAGTTTACACACATACTTTTCAGACATTTACATTTATTTACTTGGCTATTTCTTACATGTGTTAGCATGTAAAACAATATATTGTAACCCCTAATGGATTCTCTGGGCAACCAGCAAAAAAGGTGGGTAAGATAAGTTCCGTAGACAGTTGACGTACCTCTGAAGAGGGGTCTGAATCACCCTGTTACTGTCCTTACCACAGTGCTAACCTTGAAGAGTTTAAGCAAAAATACAGGCGGTTCTGCTTCTCACATGCTCTGGGCAGAATCCCTATCTTCCTGACAGCTGATCATGAAGCCTTTCCTGCTGATCTGCAGGCTGAAGGTTCAGCAGGGACAGCTGCTGTCCAGATGGATCCCACTCCCTACTACCTGGCTCCTCTTGCTTCCTTCTGCATCTTTGATTTCATTCTTCTCATTGCCTCTCTCTTACCATCACAGTCCTTCCCTGTTTCTGTGTTTGCTAATGACTTAAGATCTCCTCTTTAGGAAACTATGAAATATTAAACTTCTATAGTTCCTAATTACTAGATTCAAGGAGACTATACTACAAGAGGGTAGTATAAACCTGTTTCTTATGTTCTGCTAACCTTCCATTGCTGGCAACTGTTGGAGACAAGATGTTGCAGGCCTTCAGCCCGAGCTACTCTGATATTTATAAATGGAGCAAGCAGGGTCTAGCTTTTAAATCTACTTCTAACCTTACTTATGGGGTGTCTTAGAGGAATATCAACTGTTTTGTCTGTACACACCAATGATGCAGCATCAGACAGGATAATGTGAAGCTTAGTGTGTATAGTGCACACTGATGATGTATGAAAAATACTATTTTTTTTTTCTCGTTCATTTGCTGTTTCTTCTTTCTCTCCACTCAGGCACACTACCAATCCCAAGAAGCTACACTAACTGGGACTACTCCCAGTTGGAACCGGAGAGATTCAAGATGAGCAATCTGGAGTCACCAAAAGGGAAGCACGGAAACAGTAAGGACACTGATGAAACCAGTTCTCCCTAGTTCCTCCTGAACTAAATGGGGGTTTAGTGCCCACAACAAGTGACCACTTTTCTTCCCAGGATGTCCTGGGGAGAAATCTGCAGGTCTTACTCCATGTTGATACTCTATGCTGGGAAGGTGTGTCTGCAGGCTGTCTTTTATGAAAGGCAGAATCAGAAATATGATGAGTTACATGATGTGGTGTCTACAGTGACATGAAAGTGGACTGTGTGTTTCCTAAAGTCATTCCTGGTCCTGAGTGTCTCACATAAGCATGTGCGCAGATGAGGTGGCTTTTCAGGCATGACTAGGGTAAAAGCTATTCAAGGATATGCAGGAGATTGAAAGTCTGTTTCTATGAGACCTGCAAAGTCTAGGTGCTGTAGCAGCAACTGCGCTGAATGTATGTTTTATTTATTCCTGTTTTTTTTTCCTGTTTTAAAGCTGCACTGTTCTCAGGGGTAGCAAGGAATGCAAATATAAGTAGCTCATTCTACTCACTGAGACCCTCTGGGACCACACAGGAGTGGTCTTGGTAGTTCAGCTTTTATCACATAGGTAGCTCTACGGTGGTGTTTCATTTAAAAGGGGTAAGGCAGGATCTTCACTGATTCATAGGGAAACGAGAGAACCTTGAAAATATAGAATATGAATAAAGCATCCAAAATCAAGATGCCCAAGTAAAATGAGCCTTGTAAGGGAGCTGTCTCTGCATAAAGTTCCAAGTCCTAGATTCAAAACTGATGAACTGTTTTTCATTCTCTCTGCTTTCCCCAGATTTCTTCAAAGCCAGCAGCAGTCCAGGGAAGACTAACAGGCACAGCCTACCTCAGTGTAAGGTAAAAAGTGTGCTCACAAAGACGAACAACCAGCAAGCAGACATGTCACAGAAGCCAAGGCTTTAACTGGAAGTAGCCACTGCTGATCTCATCTTTTCTCTTGTTCCTGCTACTGACCAGTTTTTTGTTTTGATCAATTTGTCTGTCAAATGACATGAAAAAGAGGCGTTTCTTTCACCATCAGGATGGTATTCCTTAAAATTCATTAGCAGTTTTCTCATTTTCCAAGTTTGATCTTACTAAATTCAATCAATCATGTGCCTTACAAACATGTTTTACAATTCCCTTTCTGTCTAGCGACTCCCACTAGGTCACCACTCCACAGGCAATATTGTCTATAATGTACTCTCCAAGAAAAGATAGAGTAGATAGCTCCTTCAAAAGAGAAGTAAGAGAAAAAAGGGTTCAGGCAAAACCATATTGAACTCTGACATATGCACAAAGTGCTTGAATATTGTGAAGAATTTCATGTTTATAACATTAGTGGAAAGGAAAGGAGTGCCATATTTAGGAATTGGTTTCTAGTGCACAAAACTATGTGATTTATTTTGGAAATAAAAGCAGATAAAATTCTGAGACTCTGAAGGCTTAAATTATGTCAACTCAAAAGAAATCTAAATTGTTTTCATGGGCCAGCAGGCAAGCTTTTTTTTTTCTCTCTTTTTTTCTTCAATTAATTTTCTGCTGAAGTAACATACTACTCATAGTTATAACTTGCTATCAGGGATTGTAGTGGTATGTCAAACCTTGCGCAGAACATGGGAAAATATTCCATCTAAATTGAGTCAGGTGAGCCTGTTTTCCACAGGCTGCAAAAAAAGGATAATCTAGTCAGTAAACAATGGGGATTGCAGTTTGCAAAACAAGTCTCCTAATTTTATATTTATTCACCTCTACAGGTAGTTATGCTTTCAAAATAATCCACAGTAAGTACTCCTTTTGCAGGCCATGGGAACTGCACTGCAGCTGCTTTAGATGAGGCTTTAATTATAAGCCTTTGTGTGAACTGCTGTTTTGAATTCTTGAGGCCTGACTGACCTGGATGATAGGCTAATGCAAAAGAATTGCTGCTGTTTTGGATCCAAATTAAAAAATATCTTAGAGCATCTAATAGAAGTTCATTGTTCTTTATCAGATAAATGTTTTGTTAGTGTTTTAGGAGGAAGGAAAAAGATGGTTGTTTCTCATGCAAAGAATGGAAGAATTCTAAGCATAGAGAACAGTTAAAGTAAGGAAGAAGGAGAAGAGTAAGAAGTACACTTGAACAAAGTAGTATGGAAAGAAAGTACGAACTGTGAAAGGAATAGTAATGGTAAATGTAGACAGAGGCTAGATTTAATGGGAGTCTAGGCACATTCTGATACAGAAGCCAGTGAGAATTTTCAAAGCTGCTGCTGATACAGTCAAATATTCTGCAGAAGTGCTTTGAGAATAAATTGGGTCATATTGTTCTTAAACTGGTTTTTGATTATTCCTGTTCTGTACATTGAAGTGGGAAAGGCATTTGTGATCAGTATAAAGATTCTGTTAAATTCTATATGCTTGGAATACAAGTTGGCAAGAGAGCAAGTCTTTCTCTGTAAATCTGAAATTAGGTGTATTCAGGGACTAGATACTTGGAAGATAACTCATTTGCTTATGAAGTGGTTCATAGAAATCTAACAAATATGTGATTTTAGAGACTTTTTGTTTTGTTTTTCAAAGATCTGCGTATTGGAAGTGGGAATGTGTTTATGTTGTGCTTTATTCATTTTGTTGAGGCAATTTATAGAGTTGATAAATCTTGAGAGATGCAAAATCCTAGCTTGCTTTAGAGATGGCTGACTGCAGCAACGGCTGAGCATTTTATGGAACAGTTTAGTCAGTTACTTTTTACTAGTTAAAGACATTGTCCTGGTAGCATAGCTGTTTTCCTAATCTATAATTACCTTCTACCGCCGTGAAATTTCTTTTACAATTGCAGCTGGATGTTTTTATTCCTTTTCCTGTGACTGGTTTTCCTAGCACTAATGCTTCTGTATTTTACCCACGAACAGTAATGTTTCATTTGTGGATGAACTAGATTTTTTTTTTTTTTTTTGCAAGCATATACATGAAAATTGGGGTATTAATCCTACCAACATGACAAATGACTCAAACGCTTTCTCTGCTTTTCTTTTTTTGCTTGAAGGAACCAAGACATGGTCAGGCTTCTAGCAAGTACCAACCTCATCAAACAAGCAAAGACATCAAGTCCAAACAAGCGAAAGTCAAAGCAGTGACTTTTCCAGGTATATGACTGGGAGGAAATGTAAAAGTGTTATTTACTTTACTAAGACTTTGGAGGCTTGTTGTTCCACAGCTCTTTTCTATACAACAATACATGCTCCCCACATGCAAAGCAGGAGGACGTGTGTGCATATATATGGGTGTACGTTTTGTTGATCCCTGGTAGCTGGAATCCATTATAGCTGCTTGTATGATGTATATCATATGTGTGTAATTAGTGCAAATACTTCCTTACATATTGAATTCACCGATGTGCTAGATCGGGGCCACCATATTCCGACTACTTGTTTCTTATTTCAGACTTGCAGACCCAAGATGCAAAGCTTGGAAAGGATCAGATAGAGAGTACTTGGAAGGAGACTCAACATATGCTGAAAACTATGAGATTAAGAGCAGCACCTCATCCTAGAGAGGTGTGCAGTGTTTGAAGAAAGAATTGGACAGGTTGTCATAGGCTGAGTGACTTTTTCTCTCTTCCGCAGACAATAGCTGGTCTTGCTACCATCCACATATTTCCTGCAATACAGAAGAAAAAAAAAAATCTAAAGGGCAGTTGCTGGTATGGGAACAGGCTGGTTTTGGGCTGTTTAGGGTTGTTCTTTGTCCCTAAACCAGTAAGATCCTTCTCCTGTGCCCTGTTAAAACCTCCATCTTCCTAAGAATGGGTGAGAGGACTTGGCTGTTTTCTCTGGAGTAGGTCCTACAACAGACTGCAAACAACCTCCATTGTATTTGAATTATTGACAAATACTGCTTCCAAATTCCAGTGTTTTGTATAAATTTCTATTTTTATACTGATGACAGTTTTGAAGTCTGTAGCTCTCTGTGCTTTTCAACTTAACATTTGCTTTTTAGAGACTTTAATATAGTGTTGGTGACAAACTATATACTGCATGCTTATTTATACTGTGTCTGGAATTTCCTGTCTTTTTCTTCTAATATGTAAATTTTTCCTGATGCAACACCCAGAAAAACTCTTTCAGACTCCAGAGATGAGTTGAAGATGTTTTAATTTTGGCTAGAGAGGGTGCCTTCAAGCTCTCTTGATCATTCCGTACATAGGTGGCTGTTACACTCACCAGCTTCTTAGCTCCATTTGCTTTTGCTGCATTAGCCCCACGATAGCGGGGGTGGGAAACAGTGGCTTTTTAGCTAGAAACATCTCCTGGCTGCAACTATAATACCAAATACTATTTTGAAATCCAAGAGTTAAGAATAGTGTGTCATGTGCTCTCCTACTTATCACATATTCATTTGCCTAAGAAAAGGAATCATATGTGAAATTTGGTCTTGGAATGCCTGAGCAATTCCTCCCTAGGATTGCCTGGCCATTAAAGCAGCAAGTGCTGCCTTAATGACCCATTAAGTGTGAAAAGAATAATGGACACAGACCACAGTCAAGATAGGAAGACATGCAATAGAGACTAGGGCTTATATGGAGTTCAGTGGGAGTTGTGTACCTGCACTGAGTTTCAGAGTCATATGAGCATCATTTATAATCACCAATTCAGCAAAAGCACCAGGAGGAGAGTTGATAAACTTTCTTCAGATACAGATGAAATGATGAAGAAAGATACAATTGCATTAAGGCTGGCAAAGACACCATGGTAATCCACAGAAAGGGAAACAAAAACTAAAACATAAGGATAATCAGGTTAATAAATCACTGAAATTTAGAAATGCAAGAATGAAGAAAATTATTAGCTGGACCATTATTGTAAACTGAGGCTCTATGGGTAAAAACCTGAGGGAAAGAATTATTTTAAAGCTGACTGCAGCTCTTTCAAGAGCTCAAAATAATTGTGTGATGACACTGTCAATGCCTATCAGAGTTCTGGGTAATGAAAAAGAAATCACTTGTGATCTCTTCTGGCCACTAGCCTGACAAATATATGGAATACAAAGGGAGCAAGATTATTTTTTTATGAGGTTTGCACACAAACTTGCTTGCAGCAGCAGCAGGCAAAGCCAAGAGTAGAAAACTGGCCAAGGGATGAGACTGTTTGGTTCTGCGGCACAGCTGTTTTGAAACAAAAGCTGCTACCAACTGAGAGGCAGTGCTGGAAAATCTTGAATTTTCCAAAGCCACAAGGTATGTGGAGGCACTTTGAAAATAATTAATTTTGCAAGTAGAGGGTCTTCAAAGCTTTTTTTTTTTTTTTTTTTTGAAACCTCCTCCAAGTGTGATTTTTTTTTTTCTTTGTAAAATGCCATTCTTGCATGTGACCAGTGAACTGCAGTATAACCTGGAAATTTAAAATGTTTCTACTGCCTATACTTCAAATACATTCTTGTTTCCAAAATGTTCACGTGAAAATACTGCTCTGAGTACAAAACACATCAGTGTACTTGATGTCATTATTCAGTCTACTTGACAACAGAGCACTCAGCTTCTGTGAGCTGGAACATATTAGAAAAAAACACATTCCATTAATTATACTTTTTTAACTTGTAACACTGAACACTTTTTTTAATATATATATTCTTGTTGAAGAATTGCTTTGTTTTGGTCCTATTTTAGATTATATTTCGGCTCCATTGTGTGATTAAGTTAGAGGAGCATTGTTTTGTGTTTTTGCAATGACAGTTAAGAAAATACTTGCAGTATTGCCAGCTTGTTTGTATTAGCAATCAGAATTTCTTTGGTGTGAAGAATGTGCACATAGTCCTGTGGTTTGCAGCATAGTAAATGCATCCATCAGGCAGTTTGCTTGTTTTAACACTGTTTTGGTATTGTTTTTTTTTTTTTTCTATTTCACTTTTCTCTTAAAACAATACTCTTCTCTGCTCCTCTCTCTCTCCCTTCCTTTTGCACCAAAACATGCAGCTGAAGCTAAGCAAACTCAACTTAATGTATTCACATTCAATGTTAGGGAAGTCCCTCTGTCTTCAGGAAAGGTGAGAGTCCATCAAATGGCACAACTCATCTAGCTCCTTGCTCAGGCAGATTTTCCCCATCTCTCTTCTCCATGCCTCTAGCTGTCTGATCCCATGTCTTCATTTTTGTTCAGATGAGCAGCACAATTAATGCAAGTAGTAGAAATAGAAAACCATTTAGATAAGGGAAAGCATGAGAAATGGCCTTCTGACTTTAGCCCAAGGGTCTAACTCTGAAAGGAGCAACAGGAGATGTTAAGTCAGAGAGAGCGCTTGAGCCAGGCCACATGCCATAGTCCACTCAGACACTGCCTTAAGTGTCTGACTGGCCTTGCTACATGCTTCAGTCTCTTGGATTATTCACTCATGAACTTTAACCAAGTCTGAGAACGAGCTTTAATTCAAATGCAGGCTTGTTGATTGCTTTGGATAGACTTTGAAGACTGGTGACCATTTCAGAGGAAATAAAACAGGTTAAAAAAACCAAAAGTTTGTATGACCTGAAAGGTCAGACAAAAATAAATTGTAGAATGTCACAGAACCAAACCTGTCACTAAAGAATTAAAGCAGGCTGCAAACTACTGAGAATTATCATCTTAAAAATGAAAAAAAAAAAAAAAGCTACTTTTTGAAATGTTATGTCCTGCAAACCGTATCCTGCTTCTCAAGGCCTCCTCTACCATGCCAGACCTGTAGTGCTCTTGTGTTGCATTGCTGTGTTACTGCACTCTTTGCCCTTTCAAACCTAGAAGTTAGGTCAAAGTATATTGCCTATTTTTTTTTTTTATGTATTATATAGTGAATAATGGAAAACAGGGGAATGGCAAGCATAGCTATGCACTGAAAATGGTTCTTTCTCAAAGACCTCTGGTAAAAAAAGATCTAGTCTCCTGAGGCACACAACATCTATCAGGTTTAGTTGATTCTGCTTTGAACCAGATAATCTCTTAATGTCCTTGGCAGCCCTATTTTTCTCTATTATTAGTTTGCCTTTTTTTTCCTTACCTTAAAAAATGCATTGTGTATTATGGAAAAGGAAAACCTTTCTTATCTCCTTTGTCTGCTTGATGCACCCTGCGTACAATGTATTGATGCATGTTTCCCGAAAGGCTGCAACTTGGGTTAGGTTTTGCAAAGCTTAAAAGCTGCCTTGTTTTTTTCCAGTCTGCATTTTTGTATTTTTTTTTATCATGTCATTTATTATATATGAAGAATTACTTATTTCACAATAATTATTAAAACAATCACAAAGAAAATGACGTTCATGATGAACGGACTGCTATTTCTTACTGAATTTCCATAATTACATACTTAAAGATTATTTCTTTTTTCTGACTGAGAAAGCCATTCTTGAAATCTCCAGCTTTTGGGGGCATGGGGTTGGGGGGAAGCTGGTGGGAGGAAGGGATATAGTTAGTAACTTCTCCTTTGCATCTTTTCTTCTCCAGTCACATCCAGCTTGTCATGGTCCTGACTTTACTTGGCATCTCTTTAATATCAATGGACACAGCCCTCTAATTCATCATTACCTCCAGAGCTGCAATGCTGAACCACGCTCTGGAAAGGACATCTTGATACGCAGAAGAGAGATCTCTAACCCTATGCCATATCCTTCATGATTAATTCAAGATAAATTAGCGGTACAAAATCTTTATTTTTAATGCAGGATTACTTGCAACAGCATACTATTGAATATTTTGTCCGGGCCTTGCCTAAAGATCTGCAGACTTGGAGAGGGACTTCACACAACCCCACAGTGTGATCCCTCTTCCTTCCATGCAGGTCCATTTTAACCATGTAAACCTTGCTACTCCTGTTTGGTCTGTGAAGCTTGACTGATTTTACTTTGTTATTCCCATCCTGGGACCCATCGTACATCAACAGCTTTTTCACTTCATTTTAGTTCTGACCAAAGAGAAGGAAAACATGGGTGAGATTTTCCTTCATGCAAAACTTACAGTGTCTACCCCAACATATGCAGACCTTATCCAAGAGAGTTTCAGGCGTATTCACACAATGAATGCTGCATTCAAAGAAATATACCAGAGGCACTGCAGAGAAATTAAGGATTTTGACCAGAGGCAGCAAAAAGAGCAGCAAGAATTCCTTAGGTACAAAAAGACTATATGGTCTCATCCTACTGTGTTCTGGTAATGTGAATTGAATTCTGCTATTCTCTCTTGGTAGAGGTACTACCTGTTAGCTAACACCAATATTTAGAGGAGCTTTCAGATGTTGTCAAAGAGGAGATGTGATGTATGTAGTTTGTTAGACACAATATAGATATCTTAGAGTATATTATAGCAATATGGCCTTTCCCTGAGACTGACTTAGATGGAATCTCCCTCAAGGAGTCCAATGAGCAGATTTTGTTTTGGAAGTGATTAAGTTTGATAAGGTTACTGCAAGAGGAGCTGAAGTGAGAGGTTAAATATGATGCTATCTAGATTTGAAAATTTAGGTAATTTGGGGTAACTATGAGCTAACATAACTATTACTATTTAACTATTAATTATCAATTAATTATCTATTAATTTAACTAATTATTTAATTAATATTTAATTATTTGACTATTACTATTTAATATTCCTTTTTTTTGGTCTCTTCCCTTCTTTCTCCTCTCACCATGCATTTTCAACTTTACAGGAAGAAAAAGCAATTACTGCAAGAAAGCAGAAAGCTAAAGAATCTGAAATAATTGCCTTATCTTCACCCAAAAATATTCTGCAATTCTGAAAAGATTTCAGGTGTGTCAGAAAAAACATTTTTTGTCCGGAATCAACTTTAGATTAAATGTTATTCTCTGGAAACCAGAAGACACGGTCCCTGCAAAAGAGATCTTGATGGGATGTTCTCCATTGGCCAACCATCAGATTCTTCTGTTCTGATTAGGAATAGGCAAAGTGCCAACTTGAAAGTTTGGATAATAAAACACTTCGTATATTTGATTCTAGTCCCTTTGATCCACGTAAACCTGAATTCCCCTCCCACCCCCCTTCAATCATGATTTCCCTGCTGTAAGAATGGATTAAAATGTCTTTTGAGGATGAAAATATGAGCTGGAGACTTAATATTTTTATAGCAAGTGTTGTCATTGGGTCTTACCTGAATTGAGATAGTCTCAAATGGAAGGAAATGCGGTTCACTGTGATGTGTCTCACTGCCAGCATCTCCACTGCAGCTGGAACTGCACAGATCAGCAGCAAAACCTTTGAGAGCAAAGGAGTAAATCAAGGATGCCTTGACACTTGGCGCTATTGTGTAATACGATGTAGTATATGCACTTATTATGTAACATCTGTTGGAAGCCTAATGGTTAGTTACTGGTCACAAGGTATTTTGAAGATGCAGAATGTAACTTACTGTTTGAATTAGCACTCCGAGGTCGGATATTATCTTCAATTCTACGCATTCATTGACCCTCTAAGAACTATTTTATGAAGTCAAAGGATAATTGATGGAGGATTGTTTACGTAGTTATTAGCTGTTGCAGGGCAGTAAAGCTATGCCAGAGTGCTTACTCTGCATATGCACTCCGTTCTGGAATAAAAGTATACTTTGGGAGGGCTTCGTATTTAGTCTGACAGTGTCTACCTAAGAGCCGTTTGGGGATAGCTCTTGCAGAATAATGTAGTTTTCAGAAGCTCTGCCAGCCAGTTCCTCTATATAGACAAAGATACCCCAAAGTAATATTTAGGCACTCACATAAATAGTTTTATTGTGCGTGTGAGGATTATGCGTAGGGGTTGTAAGGTTTTTGTTAGTTGTTCCTTGATTTGACAAGTACTAAAGTACCTACATATATTCTTAAATGCCAAGGACAGAACTAGGGGAACTTTTCAGAAGTATCTTGGAACATACTGAGATTTTGCTCCAGTCCCTTCCGCCTTTTGAAAGTCCACCATGACTAAGGCCCACAATGCTGCCATACAGACAGTTCTTGTGAGCACAGAATACCTTAACATACTGTTTCTATGCAATTACCTGCCAACTGTGTTACCAAAGGTGAACTAAAACAGATAAATTTCTTTTCAAATATGACATCCAAGAGATAAGAGGGCAGAGCTGTAGCTTTTATATTCTAAAATGCACTTAGCCATCCGTGTAAAATGTCAGCTTAAGTTATGCGAATGACTCACAGTGCTTTTTTTTTTTTTCCCTCTCCTATGACTTTAGGCAAGTCACTTCTCTCCTGGCTTTCAGAAATTGATGTTATCTGACAGGTTTTGGCCATCCGATCTGAAAATATCTTGTTCCTTCTTTAGAAAGATGTGTATATACTACCCTAGGAAAAATAAAAGTGAACTGTGTTAAGCCGAATGCCCGCAAACCAAAGCCGCTCCGGACTTTGTGATTAATTCTCCATCGACTATAAAATAAAAGTAATGCGACACACTTCACAGCTGGTAAATATAACAGCTGATAGATTTTAGAGGATGAAATGATTAAAGATCAGCCAGAGCCCACATTAAATAGAGGTACCAGGGAATAGATGCGTTTGCGGCAGCCCCCGCGGCCCTTGAGGGGAGGGGCGCGGGGCTTCCGTCACCCTGCCCCGCCCCGCGCCGCGCGCGGCGGGAACGGCCTCGGGCCTGGCGGCGCGGGAGGAGGAGGAGGCGGCGGCCGAGGGGCCCTGGCGGCCTGAGCGGCTGTGGGGACCCCCCGTCGCCGGGCGCTGTAAGCGCTCAGCGTCCTGCTCTGTGGGGGGTGGGCGAGCAGCGCTTTCGTTGTCCCTGTAATCCCGAGGATTTTCCGTGTCGAGATGGGACTGTGGTGCGTGTCCCCTTTCAGAGCATAAATTTGCTTCCCCCAAAATGGTGTCAGGCAAGGAAAAGCCAAACAGGGTGTCGATACGTGATTAATCGTTCATTTTCCTCCAAAATTGATACACGTAAGATGCCACCACAGCACACCTCAGGGGCGGTCACGAGGCGGAGGAACAGGCGGCGGTGACCGCGGCCCAGGGGGCCCAGGCTGGCCCCCGGGGACCCTGGCGGCCGTGTTGCCGTCAGGGCAGAAGCGGCGCGGTAACTCCGGCCTGCGCTGGGCCGGGCGCCTGTCACAGCAGCGGCGTGTGTCTGTCCACAGGAGCGCCGCAAGCAGCTCTTGCTCGTACGTGCTAACATGGCTCCTGGGTAGGCCGCGGCCGTGTCAGGGCCGTAGGGGAGACAGAGATCTGGCTGTTTCTTCGTAAAGGAACTCACTTCTTATTTGTACTCGCTCTGTTGTCCCAGCGTTTCATCTTTTTTACCTGTCCCTTTGCAGTCAGCAGTGTTTGGAGCTATTTAGATCCTCAGCGTGCAGAGGCACTAGTAGCAGGAAAACTGTCCGCAAAACAGCCCTATGTTTTTCATTCTTAAAGCTTTTAGTGGGGTGTGCTGTAATTTCTCCCCCCCCCTTCCCTCCTCCAGCCACTGGGAAGCAACAGGTCTGGGTTTGTCTCGTTTTTCTGCTGCGAGATGCCAATTGCCTAAGGATGAGGAGTGGGAGAACGGGCCTGTTTAGATGAGTGCAGGGTTATGCACATTTCAGGAGGGTTTTCAAGTGGGAAGGGAGCTGCAGTATAATTGTAATGCCTTTTGCATTACTTGCTTTTTCCCTTAGGTGTCTGAAGCTAAGGGATTGTTAAAATCACACCAGCATGTATTTTTATGTTCATTAACATTTTAAAGCAATTTTTTTTTTTTTTTCTGCACTCATACAAGGCATGATGTGAAGGCATGATTTTTCATTTCCTAATTGTCAAGGTTCTGAAAAAGAAAAAGTACATCCTGACACTATCAGAAACAAATTATTTTATAGGAGTATTTTCATGAAATACTAAAAGGAGGGACCCTGTTGTATTTTCAATGCAGAAACTAAATAAGCTTATTTTAAAGTTAAAGCTTTCTCTCAGTTTTCCCCTCTTCTGTATACACAACTTTTTTTGCAAGCAGGTTACACTAGCTTTAAGTATCCATTTGAAAACCAAGCAAAGGTATTTGCAAATGCTTATTCTAAATTACCCATGTCCTCTTAGACATAGCCCATCTTGTGGTTTCAAAATAAACCAGTCTTGCATAATTTTCATAGATTTTTACTAACAAGGATGAGCAAGCAAACACATATATAAATCTAGATGAGCTAATTTACAAAACTTCTATTAAGCCAAAGCTAGAAGAGTGAAGGCAAGCTCACAATTAAGACTGAAGCAATCAGTCTACAAAACTGACACAGCAGGTGATAAAATCCTATTTATAAGGAACTACTTAGTGATCTTTTTTTTTCTTGCTTTTGTGAAAGCTAAGGAGGTGATAATTTGCTTTCTATTTGGCCATGCCAGCAGTAAGAACCTATGCTGGTTCTAGACCTTGCTTAGAGACAGTGACACAAAGAGGGCAGTGGAACTGTATTGGAGAATTGACCTAGCAAGTTAACCACAAAAAATCACGAAATAAGTTCTCTGTATGTGTGCATGATACCTCTCCTTCCCCCCCCCCCAATTTTTATTACACTTCATTTATTCTTTTCCTTATTACAGACATTCCTTATCCTCATCATTTATTAAGTCTTGTGAACTCCAGCAAAGAACTTGAAAACAAATAACAACTTAATAGTCTACTCATAATATGTAAGTAAGGAGTTGTAGCCATCTCAATAGCACTATTTTGTGGGCTATGTGTCCCAGAGAGGGGGAAGCTAAGATGTTGTATAGCCTTTCCATTTCCATACCCGTTAAACTCTTTCTAGCCAAATTGGTTCACCTGGGAGTAGCACAATGGATTTTCTCCTTTCACTGAAGAGCTGGAAATAGATCTGAGTTTAATTCTGTATGTGATCATACAGAGAAGGTTGGAAGACTTCTTCAAAAGTACATTCTTTTAGTCATGTATCGCTACCCCAATGCTGTCTTTGTTTGCATTTCTCAGCGCTGATCAATCCTTTGTTGCCTGCTCTTTCATGATGAAGGCCTTGGAGGATCAGGTAGTCCAAGAAGAACCAGGATACCAAGATGATGAGGTATATTTCTGGTGCATTGAAAAATAAGCAGAGCAAATGTTAGCCAAAGATATTTTTATAGTGTTACGAAATGACAGAGAGGCAGGACGACCCCAAAGACCTTCAGGGAGTTCAATTCATTTAAAATGTTGTTATGATCCAATAAAATCTCATGCTCCTATTCCCTAAATGGCCTTGCTTTTCAAGTTCAAGTATTTTTCATTAACGTCTCAAAAGCTATCCACAGATTTCCTGGATTACTGTTACTGCTTTATACTTTTCATTTTTATATAAAATGCAGGGAGACTATCAGTTACTTTTATACTTCCTGAAAAGGAAGTTAAGTTGTGGAGGAAAGAATAAAGAAGATACTCATAATACTGATTTTATTACCATAGCAGAGGATTGCTTGGTGTTGAAGATACATTTTATGAAGGTGATAGGCAATGTGTAGGCCTTCTTGGCTCGCTGTGGTTTTGCTTATTTTAGTAGTTCAATAGACAATGTATTATTAGAGAAAAAAAATCATTTCAAGGCTTAAGAATTTAAAATGGACATGTAAGGAAATAGAGGAAATTATAAGAAAAAGCAAAATCTGTTTTTCCTTGTTTTCATTTTTTTTAGGAATCCTTTTTTCAGGATATTGATTTGCTACAAAAGCATGGAATTGTAAGTATAAGCAGTGCCATTTTCACATGCCTTGTCCATCCAAGGTTATTTTAAGGTTATTTTTAAAAACAACCATTGATACAAATGATTGAAATTCCTCTCCATAATAAATTCTAAATAAGCATCATTTGAGGACAGATTCTGTCTTTGATGAAAGGACAGGTTTCAGAAAATCCTATTCCAATCAAATTCCTAAACAAAATGCCAAGATATTCAAAGTATTTAGTACCCAACACTGCTCGAAAAAACAACAAAATGCTACTTTAGCTGAAAATTATATGACAGGTTACTTTCTGCTCCTGCCATTACTCCTGTATTTTGAATGCCTGTGAAATTATATTGTGGCTGTTGCTATACTATTTTCAGAATGCTGGTGGAAAAGAGGGTAGACTAAGAGCAAAGAAGCTATTAGGAGATAGAGAAATAACCAGTTAGATTTCTTCTTCATTAGATACAGTTTCCTGTAATTTTTATCGTCATCATTATCATATAAATATCACTTATTGATTGTAATTATTATTACTATATACTTATCCAGGAGACTGGCTCAACCCTATTATGCTCAATATTATATAAACATCGAATTAAAAAGTTAGCTTTGCCTGAAAATACTTTAAAATCTAACTCTTCAATAAATGACTGCAGAGGGATGGATACACAGGGAGGACACAGACACAATGAGGCAGTGTTAGTCATCTCCATGATCACTGGATGCGGCTTGTCAGCAGTCTAATTGTCAGCTTTTTATTGGCACTTCATTGAGGGTGAGTTTTAAAGAAAGCTTTGAAGGATCGTGCGGCAGCAATCTCCAACTATGGGACAACACAGCAAAACCACACAAATTCTTGTTTAAGCAAAGCAGACTGACTTTAGGAGTGGAAAGGTGGGAGCACAGGGCTGTTGGTATTGAATGAGACGTAGTATGTACAGACTGACACTAAGGTATGAAAGATCTTGTAAATAAAGATAGATTTGGGCTGTTGTTCATGTTGCAGGTTTTGGAGACAGATCTACTTTAAGAGTTTCTTGCTCCTTTTCCTTTTTACCTTCCTTCCAAGTGGTCATTCCCACACTCCATCAGAAGTTGTCTCAGCTATCCCCATGAAACGGTGCATGACAATATGATTGCCCCTACCTATTAAATTAACTTCTTAAAGAAATAGTTTTTGTGTTTTTTAGGTTTTTTTTGTTTGTTTGTTTTTGTTTTTTTTTTTTTTCTGGGAGTAGAGAGAGAACTATTTAATAGATCTGACACTGTGGCCACAAACAGAGCCAGATTAACACAACCAAGACTCTGGTCTGATGCCCAGAAGTTTTTGGTAGGAATTAAGGTGCTCCAATACCACAGTCTTTGCTGAGTGACCCCTCCTCTTCCGTCACATCTGCTTTGGTGGCCACCCTGCAAACTGCATTATTGAATCAACTCATCCAAACTCTATCACCCCAAAAAATGTTTTACGTTTTTTGTTTTTAAATCTACTTTCTTTCCCACTGTAGCAGCATACAACTGAGACAAGTTGTGACATAAATAGGCAGAGGATCAAGTCAAGCCGCATGTGTAAGGGGAGGATGAGTGTAAGGGGGTACTCCCGCCATGTAACCTGCTTTTGTCTACTAGAACTATTTCCTTATCTTAGCTGTGCTAACCCTGAGAAATTACTGCCTGGGAAGCAACTAGATACTGTAGACAAAACAGAATTTGCACACCAGGCTCCGATGGGAATTTGGTCAGCACGTAGTTTCACACACTGGGCCTGAATTATGTTCTCTGCCAGTCACTGGCTGCTTGCTACGTCTTCTGCAGGTGTTCTCACTGGCATGTCAAGCAGTAAATCCTAGCATCTCCAGAGGTAAATTAGCTAATGATGGAAGTTGGATGTGTGTGGGAGAGAACAAGAACTTTTATAGCGGCATTTACCGCTCAGGGAGTTGTTATGTGGAACCGCGTTTAGGCTGGTGCCATCCGAAAGACAAAGCCAGGGAAGAAACACCAAAACTGGTTAAAGCTTTTAACGTTGTGGTATAGAAAAAGGATCTTCGCAGCAGTAGTCTGTTGTATTGATGGAAAAACACACCATGAACAACAAGCTCCATGCTTTTTGTATTAGTGGTTATTATAGCCTTTTGGGTAGACGTTATTTTTATTCATGACTGACTGTGCCTCACCCATCCTTATTCATATAATAATCAAAAAATATATCACAAGTGAGAAAGAAGCTCCACAGTGAGCATGATTAATTTACCCTGTAGTCCCCCTCCATTCTTAAGTCCTATGCACCCACACGCTCTAGATAAGATGATACACCAAGTTCATATTTTTTTAAAGAAAGAACTTGAATGATGATGGTAAATTGAAGTATAACCCCCAAAGCTGGTATTTTTTTCTTGTGAGTAATCTACATTGCCTTGACGTTTCCAGTGATGTCAGAATCATTAAAAAAAAAAGGAAGGTTCTCGGCAAAGTGTGTCACTGGCTCTGAAATCGTGATGTACCCACTGCATTAAAAATTCCAGCAAATTTGTTCCATCTCAAAGTATACTTTGGATCTGGCAGGTTATGTGCATTTTAAATTGGACCGACTGAACATTCAGAAACAACACAGTGGCTAGACTGAGTTTTGGATGATCCATGACAGTCAGCTGCCAACACTTTGTGAGAGACAGTTTCCAGCTATCCCTGATCAGATTATCTGGTTTACAGATTATCTGTGCTGTGGTACCAAGGACAGCTTGGATTTGATAAGGTTTATTAGGTCGGGCTGCACACTTTTAAATAATCCATATTACTTCCGTACTACTAGCTTGGATCTAAAAAGATGCATGGAATAGAGATAAGGAGCCAAGATACCTTTCTCACAAAGGCATCAGGCATGCTCTCTGCACCATGATCTCCCATACCAATGTTACTCTTTTTTTTTCTTTTATTTGGGTGTTATTATCTCCTCTTGCTCTACATCACAGAGAATTTAATGTGAATCTGTTTCTTTCTTGGTTAAAATGCATGTGCATATGAATATATATGTTTCAAAAACTGACTTTGCTCTCCTGAGTACTCATTGAAAGGGCCTTTCTTCACAGAATGTAGCTGATATTAAAAAGTTGAAGTCAGTAGGGATCTGCACTATCAAAGGAATCCAAATGACAACAAGACGGGCACTGTGCAATGTGAAAGGGCTTTCGGAAGCTAAAGTGGACAAGATTAAAGAAGCAGCAAACAAGCTTATTGTAAGCAAATTGCTTTCTTGATAGTTTAAATGTTGGCTGCCCTCTCCAAAATGCTATCCAACATTTCTCTTGAAAGCGTTTTCCTGCACATTATCAAGAGAATTCTGAAAATGGTTCTTATTATTACTACTTGTTACTATATTTTATACTCTACAATAACCAGACAAATACTGTGACGCTTTTCATATCTAACCTGTGTAAATGGGACTTGGGTGGAGATCAGATACTTAGGAGGAATAACACATCACCTTCAGGTTATTAGGAGGAATAACACATCACCTTCAGGTTAAAGCTAAACAAGCCTCTCATGCTCTTTGGTTTTCTAGGAACCAGGCTTTCTGACGGCTTTTGAGTACAGTGAAAAACGGAAGATGGTTTTTCATATTACTACTGGCAGCCAGGAATTTGAGTAAGTTTAGTTCTGCTTAAATATACCTTAATCCAAATTAATGTTGCTAATGAGACACAAAAGGACAAATACTCAGCTAGGACATGTAGGTTATAAAACCTTGTTTTTAGGGCCAGTGCTGGCTCAAAGTTGCCTGCATGAATAAGCAGCAAAACCAAGTTTCTGAGGACTTTACACAGTGATTGTATGTTAAGAAAGTTTGCATCCAAATATCATAACTGTATTGTCTGTTTTTTTTCACCTAGTGGAAACAATCTCTAGGACTGATGTCAAAATGGTAACTCAAAAGCTCTCTTGAGATAATTTTGCAGAACATTATCTTTTCAAAGGTATTTTCTTTCTCCTTTCTTTCCAGTAATAATTTTTACAGCTTTTCTCTTGAACACAGACCTGAAAGGTGAGACAGAGTTAATTCTTTGTGTACCAGTGATTATTTAGTATGCTGTAATTAATGCACTGAATGAAGGACTTTAGGACAGAAATAACCTATCTGACAGTGGCAAAAAAATTCTTTTTTTTTTTACTTTCCTCTTGTGTATTTGTGGGCTTAAGTATATCATAAATCTCTCACTTTTTCCAGTAAGCTGTTGGGTGGTGGCATTGAAAGCATGGCAATCACTGAGGCCTTTGGAGGTAAGAAGAAGCTCATTTAATGAGTTCTAGTGAGCAGGTAAAGAGCTGCAACATAGTTTGGATTTTATATTAACCTGGATTTCTACTATCAAACTTACCACACTGTAGTCATAACAGATAAGTACCTGCATGAGTATAAAAAGAACGATTACACTTTTAGTATTTTCTATCTTTTTTTTTTTTTTTTCCCTTTGATTTGTTTGCAGATTAAGTTTGAGCTGAGTAATCATTAGGCCTGGGGCCAGGGCGATTCACTGCATCACACTATTATTAATACTTTTATTAACAATATTATATACAAAGGATTTCCCTGATACATGATCTGTTCCTTTCCAATAGGGAAACTGCCACAAAAGATACTCTCTTTGTGCACACTTAGGATGCACTGAATTTTGTATAACATTAAGTCACACCTAATATATAATTACAGTAAATGTAATCAGTTGGTGGTTAATATTTCAAAAACAGTAATAATAGTTTATGAAACACAGTAATCTTCACTTGAAAAGATGTACTAGAGACTCAAATGATTTGATAAAATGAGATTAGTCATCAGAAACTTCTTGATCATTTTACTGAAAAGGAAACTCAGTTTGGTCAGTGGAATTAATCAACCCGCTTTCCTCCTCCCCCATTAACAGCTCTACCATGGATGTCTCGTGGTATTTAACTTCCATGTGGAAAAATAGAAATGAATTTATCAATCAAGCATGATATATTTCAAATAAAAGCGTTTCAGATTTTGCTTTTTCATGAAAGAAATTTCTATTGTACATAATATAACCTAATTTAATTGGGGTTAAAGACGCAAAAGACAGAGATGCAGATGAATTTTGGTAACAAAGGAGGTTTTCTTATTGCAATAATCCATGAATTTGACAAACTCGGAAAAAGATGACATTTTTTTTTCTTTACTTAATAGAGTTCAGGACAGGAAAAACTCAGCTATCTCACACCCTGTGTGGTAGGTGTCTATCTTAATATTGAGAATTTCTGTCTGAGCCCATCTTTTGCAAATTCGACACAGACAGAGACAAGTCATAATCCTTTATCTCTAGAAATACTTTCTAAAAGATCTTGCTGACTCCTCTATCCATTAATTGTGTTTGAGTACAGAACTCTTATAAGTGGTTTCCTTTGAGTACTGCCCACATCAACAAAAGTCTTGCCATAAGGAGAGAGAAGGCAACAGACTGTTTCACAGAAACCAATGAAACACTATTTAAAAATACACAGTGAAATATGTGTTATGGGTAGACAGGGACATTGTTTAAAAGAGCAAAACCAAGGTCCTTTCTCAGCAACTATTTTAATTTCCTGGTTTCCAAATGATTTGCTGAATATGACATTCTGAAAGGGCATAGCATACTCCTAGCCAACATCAACTGCACAAACACAGACTTTGGCAGTTAGCACGTTTGCATAGTGCCAGGCAAAGCAGGGCTCTGATGCCTCAGTGCCATCTCAATGCATAAAAATAATAGTAAATAATAGCTAATGTAGCTGCTAATGCTCTTGAAATATAGTTACTAGAGACTGAATAAACATTCACTTAAAAAAAAAAGTTATAATGGTTATTATGGATCCTTCTGGAAAAAAAAAATGGAGCTTCTTCCATTTAATCCAATCTAATGGCCCAATTAGTCAGCAGAGTTGTAGCCTTTTGCATGAATGATGACAACTGAATGAATTGAATACTTTAATTTATTCACTACTAAGACTGTAAAACCACAGTGACTAACTATTCGTATACCAGCAAAGATTAATATCCAAATAATGATTTGATTATACAATTTGGAACTGGGAAAAAAAATATTAAATCAATATCATTAATTTGAGGCCAAAGATTTAGAGGGTCTTTTGTGTATAAGTAATTCTTAATAATATTCACAAGTATTTCAATGTAAAATGCGAAGATTTAGTGACAGCAGTAAGTAAAATACAGTTCCGACACCACTGATTAAATCTCATCTGATCTCCAGTATAGAAAAAGTGGCTCAAATTTATTTTCTAGATGGCAGTAAAACTTGACCTGCTCTTGATTTTCATGCTGAGTAGAAATTAGTGTGGGTTTTTTTTTGTATTCTTGTTATGGATAAGCGATCACTGTGTTTTATGGAAAATAATAATAGAGCACAAAACCACTTTTTTTTACCACTTTTTCATTTTGCTCTTCTATGATTCACTCTAGTGACAGCTCAGCTTCCCGGACCAGATGGCTACACAGGTGGGAAGATTATCTTCATTGATACTGAAAACACTTTGTATCTTTGAGACTGTTGAAAGTCACAGGTATGATGGCCTGGAAAGATGGTTCATTTTGTTATAAATATAACCAAATTGCAGGTATTTCACATGTAAATATAATACATGTGAAATATTATGGTGTAGTATCTAACCTACTTCATCACACAGGAGGGAAAGCCATTAAGTTTGCTCTTCTCAGAAATGGCTAATCCTAAAACCTGGACAGCACAGTGGGTAGTGGCCAGAAGGCTGCGGTTTTTATCTCTTGTCATTTCATGCGATCTAACCTGGATTATTTTTGGTTAGGATACAGGTTTTCACATTTTTTTCTGGAGATCTAATACACCAAGAATACACCTTTGTGACAGAATGTGACAGAAGCTTTTCTATATACTTCAAAAGCAATTCATCTGAGTACTAAACACCATTCACACTTTATGTCTATCGTAGACTGTGTATAAATAGTTTTTGCTCACTGCTAAGTTTCTAGAGCACAAAAATCCTTATGTCAAAAAAGTCTCCCAAGCACAAAATAATTAATCACCATGAGCCCTAAACTATCTTTAGGCTATCTGGGACAGTATGAAGAGAAAAGTCAAAGTCTTCTCCAAGATCAAAATACATAGTCCTTTTATTTATTTATTCAGAGTTCTATTTTGGAATGGGGTTGTATTATTTTCAGAGCATGGTTTGTGCAAAGAGAAATCCTTAACAATGACTAATGTCAGCCGTCCGGACCGACTGCGGGACATTGCTGATCGCTTCAGTGTTGACCACGATGCAGTACTTGACAACGTGCTGTATGCACGTGCATATACCAGTAAGACCATCACTGCAACTGACAGAATATCCATGGTTTTTTTTTTTCTCTAAGTCTCCTATTTTAATGGTTCTCTGTTTATTAACTGAAATTTCCCACTGAAAATCATAAAAAACATTTTGTAGCTAATAAAAGAAGTTACAACCTTGCTTCCATTTTCTGCTTCTGGTGTTGCACTGTAGCACATTTGCTCAGTGTAAGTATTCCAGCACAGTTCCACTGCATAAACAATAAAGTTTTGCAGTTTGCAGAAACATTAAGTGAAGTCTGCCAGGTATGGGATAGGTGGCAGAGTAGCACTTTGGTATCTGTTGCTCCTTGGAAGTAACAATGATTACACAGTCATGACTGCCTGAATATTCTAAGAGAAAGCTAATTCTGTAAATACTTTTGAGAAATTCTCTATGATTTTCTGAACAAAACTTTATAGAGAAGGCTTCACGCACTGTGTAACAAGACATTGTATGAAAACCTCAAGAAAACTTAATGGGGCCTTTACTTTCTGAAAACAATATGAACATGAACACTGTGAGTAATACAGTCTTCTCTGTTATTTAATTTTACAAGGAACTCAAATGCTTATATTGATTTTCAGCTTTCAATACACAACAAAAAGTTGTCTTGATGCACAGTATGTGAGACTTTTCATGGAGAAGTTTTGCTAGTTGGGTAAAGTGTAACTGGAACCTGCAGAAGCATAGGCACTGTGTATCATAGAGGCAGCTCCTTAGCTAGACATTGGTTTTAAAACTGCTAGCAGTGGAACAATAAATAGTGCAGACATTTAAAGTTATGTGTTAAAATGCAAAGTGGAAATCTGGCTTTTGTTGCTTCACAGCTTCTCTTTCTTTGCTTTGACAACTGTACTTCCCACCAGGTGAACATCAGATGGAGTTGCTTGACTACGTAGCAGCCAAGTTCCATGAGGAAGCTGGTATCTTCAAGCTATTGGTACAAGACTTCAACACTTCTCTTTCGTTTTCCCTTCCTGCTTTCAGAATTGTTTTTCCTCTTTTCTTCCATTATATTTATCTAGTCTAATTTCAATGCAGATCATAGACTCCATTATGGCGCTCTTCCGTGTGGATTTTAGTGGTCGTGGAGAATTGGCTGAACGGCAACAGAAACTTGCACAGATGCTGTCAAGGCTCCAGAAGATATCGGAAGGTAGAGGCTGTGTTGCAAAATATGGAAAGCATGAGCAGGAGTTACTGAAACAATAGTTATTGATAGCTCAGCATAACAACCTAGGAATCTTTCTACAATTTACACTTCAATTGGTTACAATTTTTTTTTTTAAGTGGAAACTGGTGAAAAAAACAAAACAAAACATTATTTCAAGGTGACAGACTAAGGATTTCTGGAAATTATTCAATATTTAGAGTCCTCTTAGTTTAAGAGAATTCCCAAATGAGAGGACAGGTTGGCGAAGTCTACAGTGGAAGTCAAACAGGAGCAAAGCTAGGCCCTCCCTTGCTTAACTCCTCCCATCATAGGCAAAAACAAAAGAACTGCTTGTTTTTCATTTGACGTTTGAAGTGTTTCACTGTCAACCTTGCTTTTGCCATGCATGTGAGAATCTGTTTGAATTATAATTTAATATATATATTCTTCTTTCTTGACATTATTTTTTATTGCAGAATATAACGTGGCTGTGTTTGTGACTAATCAGATGACTGCTGATCCAGGAGCAACTATGACGTAAGATACTTTTATTCTCACCTTCTTTTAAATTTTTTCTCTTTTGTTTTACATATTTAACAGATTTTATGGAGTGAGAAGCACAGATACAAAGATAAATTCCTCATTTTAAAATGGTTTCCGACTAGAAGGACAGTGGTCCTTCTGGTATAATGAATCATTTATAAATGACACTTATGAGCTACTCTCAGTTTTCTTATTGATTTTTTTTAATGTTCATCAGCTGCTTGGCATAATGGCATCTTTCATTGTGATTTCAACTAAGAAAGGAAACCATAAAAATTACTGAATAAAAAAGAAAAAAGATTTTCTTTTGGAGCAGCTTATAAACAAAGTTTAAGGGTTGTATTTCTTCAGCCCCTTGAACTTCATGAGAGAAAAAAAAATGCTGGCATTGAGCATTTGAACATCCTATCTTAAGATAGGTGTGTAAAAGTCCACTTTTGATTAATTTGCCTATTTATTTTTCATTACTAAGTCCTATATACCTTGGCTGAGAGTTATTAATCACAGTGTGATTAATGTATGGAGTTTGCACAGCGAGTCATCAGTATTTTCTTGATAATTTAGCTTTCAGGCAGACCCAAAAAAGCCCATTGGGGGCCACATCCTTGCGCATGCTTCAACTACCAGGATTAGTTTGAGGAAAGGGAGAGGGGAGCTGCGTATTGCAAAGATATATGACAGGTAAATCACCTTTTCTTTACAGGTAGGAGGCAGTGTTGTGAGCAAGGTTACAGTGATGAAGTTCATGGTACTGAAACTTAATAACTTGACAAGTGATTCATGCTTTCAAATTAACTATGTTTCTGCATGATAGGTTGAGAGAAAATGTGAAAAGATAAACCAATTAACAGACTTAAAGTTCTGTTTAATATCAAGTTTATTAAATTATATAATGTTTCATCACAAATCCTATTAGATGCTCATCTCCTAAATAGTTTAGTAAAATTGGTGGTCCCTTGGCAGAAAAGATCCAAAGCTATTTTTATGGAATTTTGCTGTCAAGATGAGTAGCAGTTTATCTGGTAGGCTGTGGCAGACACAAATCATTGCAAAATGTATTAGTGGAATTAGTGTATTTATTGGGAGACCCAGTGTTCCTGGTCAGGAATTAAAAATTGGAAGTGAAGGTTTTCATAGACAGAATCTTTGCTTCTGCTGCATCTCCTCCTTCCTCTCATTGTAGTTCTCATCTTCAAAAAGGTAGATTTCACATTTTCTGGTCTTGATAATCTTAATTACTTTATACACACAGCCATAAGGTGCAGAAGTATTCCATGTTGCTTCTTATACTTGTATCATTAGGGGAACTATGCACAACTGCATTTAACATGGGAGAAAAGCAGTTTCTTGTTTCTCTTGCTTCCACAGTCCTGAGATGCCTGAAAATGAAGCTACATTTGCAATAACTGCCGGCGGGATTGGGGATGCCAAAGAATAGGCAGAAAATGGATGCAAATGTACAGCTGCAAACAACCTAAGCAGCTGGGATGGAGACATGTGTGCAACATCACTGAATCCCTGGCTTCATTTTTATCTTTTGGGGATCATTTGAGATATTTTTGGAGGGCATTGGAATGAGATCTGTACAGTTCAGTTTTATTGATCTCGATAGAATTTGGTTCCTCTTAGGGTCTTTTGTTTTTCAGTTAAACTTTGGGCAGACAAAGATTTAAAAAATAAACTTACGAATTGTTCAAAAAATCCTTTCCTTATATTTTGTGAAAATTAAATCCGTCCTTTCCAGTCAGCTTAATGTACTTTTTTTTTTCAGTTTCTTTGCAAGTATCTATGAAGTAGAATTGAATAGTGTGATATAGAACAGGATAAGCATTATGCTTGATATTAAGCATATCTTGTATTTGATCAAATTTTCTGAGGTAAGGCACCATTTTTCACTAGGAAATCTAGAGGGACAAAGGCAGTAGTAGGGAGGTTGGTTGATCAGAGAGAGGCAGTAACAGATCAACAGCTTTCATTTAACACAGCATCCAATTGTCTGCATACACCAGTCTTTCCCACACCAGCCAGTCATTTCTCATCACAGAGTGTAAGCAAGAGCTTATAGTGTTAATGGATTCACCCCCAACAACTTAGGAGGCAAAAGTTTTTACAAGGCACCAAATTCACTTTTTCCCTTCTCACATGTGCCATACCATAACGCAAGGAGAATAAAGTGGAAAACAAATTCGTATCTGGCTCCAGGCAGAGTTATTTGTTAACTCCAAGGGCCTGAAAGTGCAGGACTCTTGCTTTTCTGCCACGGATTTCTGATTGCCTGATAACCTGGAGAGCACTTGGTGTGGGGCGGCCTTTGTTTGGCCGGCACGCGTAGATCACGGCCCCGATAAACCTCGTGTAGCGGGACGGGCGGGCTGGCTGCTTGCCCGAGGTGCTAGAAAGGTAAGCACGAGCCCCCTTCCTTTCAAAAGGCCATTTCATCGCTGCCACCACTCTCCCTTGCCCCATTTGGTGCAAAATTGACAGCTTTTTAGTAGTTCCAGTCGTTTCATCGTTCATTTGGGAATCTCTGGTGGCTTTTGGGGAGCCAAAAGCTCACGCACACAGTGCCAGCGCTGTTCCCTCCGTGCTGCCCTTGGCATGGAGGACTGGCTTGCACACGGCTCCTCGGGAAGCTCCTGCTGCAATAGGGAACTGCTTGGCGGAAGAGCAGGAAGGGTTTACAGACAGTAACACTGCTTGGAAAGATGACGTGATAGGGACAGGAAAACCAGAACGCTACAGTAGGTCTGCTGCTATAATTTGTATTTTTATGTGCTCAAGCATTTAGTGAACAATGTTATGCCTCGACCTTTGGTTTGTTTGAAGACAGCAGCAAAGCCACACTAGTTTCTTCTGCATGCTGCTAAGGGATGATATATCTCAACAAAATCACACGAATTTAGCCATTTAGGATGAAGAGAAAACGACCTTACAACATCAACTTTATTCAGATTTACATTTTGAAAGAACATCCAGAAGCTTCTAAACACTGGGTGTATCACCACATGGAATGAGCTACAGTCAAAAGTGTGGACTCGTAAGCAGTTTACTTTCCAGAGAGGCTGCTGTGAGGCTCCTGCAGTTACAGAGCCATCAGGGCCAAGTACTGACCATTTCTGGACACGTCATACCATTTTTGTCTTCCGGCCTCCTGGAAATATGGAGGAAGCAAACATCATGGTTGTTGTCACTGCTTGTCACACAAAAGTTACGGGCTCAGTGTTGTGCAGTGCGCCAAGATCCCCTCTGGACATCTGTGAGGGAAAGAAAAGGCAGCATGTGACCCCAAATACCCGCCCCCCTCTGTGAGACGGCCGCGGAGGCCGAGGCGCCCCCTCTCCTGTTGTTGTCTTCTCAGCCCCGCTGCCACCTTCCACGGGGACTGAGGCCGCGTAGGCAAGAGGCCGTATTCTCCAACCCTGACTACGCTGCTATCTTAGCGTAATCCACCATCTCTTCCTGCGAGGCCTACGGAAGAATGTTACGCAAAATGGGCGGGGTCTTCCTTTCTACGCCATCCCGAAGTTACGCAATTTGCGTACGGCGTGCGCTTACGTAACGTACGGCTTTAGCCCACGTTTCCCTTACCGTCCTGAAGGGGTTGTGAGATCTACTCCTTGCGTAGCAGACTTTGAGGAATACGGAGAACGTTACTCTCCTCCCTCCCCTTCTCGCGCAAGGGCCCCGCTCAAGTACTGATCACTACGTAACTTTCGTAACCTGCCCGCTGTGCAGAACAGTGTTCCGTGAAGTGCGTTTAGAACGTAGTTGGCGTTCGAGAATAGGCGCGGGTATTTTTCGAGGGCCGGAATTTGCGTAGCGCTGGGCCGCCCGTAACGTAAGTGAAGCGGGTTGGGGAGGCGGCAGCCATTTTGTGCCGGGAGCACGGAGGAAGAAGACGCTGGTGTCTCCATACTGCACGGGCCCTGGAGCCGACCGAGAACCCCGCCGTTCCGTCCGCCGACGCTCAGCGGGTCTCTGACCCACTGACCACTTCTTCTCCCTTTGTAGCCCTCCCAAGAAGCGAGGTGGCGCAAAGCGACTCCGCCGAGACACAGCCGCCCCTGGCTGGCCCTTCTCCCCGTACCCCTAGCCCCTCACCATCGCCACGGCCAGCATTCCGCTGCCTCTCACCGACCCCCCCGGGGGCCATGAGAGGCTTCGGAGACCGGGGGCGCGACCGAGACCGCGGAGGGTAAGGG
>VZSV01000151.1:197980-265488 GCA_013398735.1 Nothocercus julius | reverse complement strand
ATTTAAAATGTGGATTTGGTCTTCTCTATAACTACCCATGAAGCAGTTCAAGACAACAGTTAGCTCTTCCTGCCAATACTCTTTTCCTCCAACTTAACACACACATTTTTCAGCCTTTCCGCCAGCTTTCTGGCTTCCCACGTAAATGGACATGCCTTGTTGGTCAGTGTCTTTCTTATACTGGGGACTCAAAAGTGGACATGGAGTCCCAGACAGGACTCTATATTTACTCTGTGGTTACAGTAGTCTTCCCATCTTCTAACCAAACTTCAGTCTGATTTTTTTTTCCTCTTTAGTTCCTTTTCATATTTGTAAAGTAAGAAGTACCGTTTTAAACACAAAGCAACTTACGTGTTGTTATTCAGTTTCATAGCCCTAAAACCATTGTGTAAAATTCATGATATATTTGTACAGCATAAAGGTGTTCAAAAGAGACTTTTTTTTTTTTTAAGAGACAACAAACTTTGCTGCTGAACTAGAGTTAGCTTTAGTTGCAGTAGCTGCTTTTGATTGCCTTAGTCAATTGGAATGTTTTTAGCATTTTCTCAAAACTTTTTTTTTAAAAAAACTTTTTCATTCAAATGCAGGAGTTTATCCAAAGCAATAAATTTCTCACTTGCGCGAGAGTGCTTGTTTAGGACTGATGGAGACTTTTTTGTGAACTAAGCTTTATTTATTTATTCTTCTTAGAATAGGGTCATGAATTGCAGGAGCATGTAGCAAAATGCTGTTGGACACAAATAAAATATTATGATTAGGAAAAAATTTAGGAAAATATATCAGTTTATCCTTTTCTAGATTATCTTCACACAAAATGTAAATATACATTTCAGAAATGTTTTAAAGTACTATTTAAATAAAATGTGGGGCTTCAATATATCATTATGATATTGCTCAGCAAGTCTTTTGTGCAGAAAAGAAATCTTGCAAAGCAACAATTCTAAGTGGTAGGTTATACTGCCAGAAATCTGTTTTTAACCTTTTTAACCACCACTAGATTGTGGTGTTGAAGGAGAGGGAATGTCCTGCTTTTTGTTTGCATTTACTTAGTAGTATATTGGGATCAATTTAATATGTTTAGGTCTTAGCACTGTCTCTCTCTGTTCCTCTATGTCTAATCAATTTTGAATGTGTTAATACTTTCTGCCCTCTGAAAGAAGGATAATAGTCTTAAATGTGCTCATACACTGTTGATGAAAGTCAGGTGGCTGGAAGAGGAGAGAGGCCTTTAGTCCTCCTAGACTACAGAGAGAGCTCGTAGCTCTGGATGTCAAATATGCTACAGGACAGCTCAATTTCCTGATAAAATCCCTCAGAAAGAACCCCCCTCCAATCAATTTAGATCTGAAATTAAGCTGCCAGCTAAAAGTGTAAAATTTGTTCATAGAACTGTATGCTTTAGGTTGCTATTGACCACCTAGTATTTTTCTTTGTATTTTTTCATGTGAATAGTATGAAGTTGAAGAACTGAGAAGAAAGAAGGAGATAACAATTCGAGGAATGGAGGGCTGCCCCAAGCCTGTGTTTGCATTCCACCAGTGTAGCTTTCCACGTAAGCATTTTGCCATTTTTGATAGTCTTTGTTCTTAAAGAACTGAGGCCAATTCAATAGCAATGACTGTTTACGCATCCCCTTTACCTTCCTCCCAAAGAAGTCTTTTGAAGTTGCGTGTAGCTTCAGTTACCATTTAAGAAAATTCTTCTTTTAAAATCTTAGAGTATGTGATGGATGCCTTGATGGATCAGAACTTCACAGAACCCACACCAATTCAGTGCCAAGGCTTTCCCCTGGCTCTCAGTGGTCGTGATATGGTGGGCATTGCTCAGACTGGCTCTGGGAAGACTCTAGCAGTACGTATTCTTTGTTTTATTACATTTTGTTTCCAGTTGCTCTGCAGAAATACTTGTTGGTTTCTTGTTAGTAGATTTTGCACTGGTTACTGCAAGACTAATTTGAGATGATTACATGTTTTTGTAAAACACTTCTCATTGAGTCATGGATGAGACTTAAGATGCAACAAGCCTGTCTCAGACAGGCATGTATTTCACATAACTTTTTTTTTTCTTTTGTTGCTTAGTCACTTCTCTTAATTTGGTCCTTGTTTATATTATGGTTTAAAAATAGTGTGTCCTTTTTAGCATGTTTATTTTATTAATTGTGCAAGTTAAAGTAAAAGACTAGTCTTGCAGATCAAGGTGTACATTAATGTCTGCATTGGCAAGAGGGAATTCTTTCCTCTGTGAAAAGTTTAATAGAATTGAGCAAAATTGACTACAGCCTATTTAGGCTCCAGGTCTAAATGTGCCTTGTTTTCAGAGGTGCTATACAGCTCTATTTTCTAGTTGCATCAGAAGGAGATTTGATTGCTCAGCAACTCTGAAAACTATCTTCTTTTTTGTTCTGTAAATGCAAATATCCAGTTTTGTGAGGTCATGATGTTGTGTAGCTGGGGTTTCTTGCTGTCTCTGAAATGTCAGGTACTGAATTTCAAAGGGATGTTAGACTAAATGGGTCCTTACCATGACCCAGTTATCATGGTAAGTGATTGCTGTAATTGAATATTGAATTCTTGTCTCTAGACTTAGTGTTCTTTTTTTTTTCCCTTCTTACCAGTACTTGCTGCCTGCAATTGTTCACATCAACCACCAGCCATATTTGGAGAGAGGGGATGGCCCAATTGTAAGTGCATTTCCACTACCTGCCTTCTTGAGTGTATGACATGGCATTGTTAGTTAAATGTGTGCTTTATCTAGTAGGTATATCAGGATAATGAGTAGAGAACTATTTGCTAACACCTCACTTTACTAGTGGAAATCTTGTGCAGCTGTTGACCTGTTCTCAAGATACTTCAGTGTTTTGGCTAATGTGGAGTAGATGGTCCAGTTTTGATTATGGTATCTGTGCAGAGCCCTTAAACTGGGGATTTGTGTTCATTTGGCTCTTCTGAATGGATTCCTTTTGCAGTGCCTGGTTTTGGCACCTACTAGAGAGTTGGCCCAGCAAGTGCAGCAGGTGGCTGATGATTACGGCAAATGCTCAAGACTGAAGAGTACCTGCATATACGGAGGAGCACCCAAAGGTCCCCAGATCAGAGATCTAGAAAGAGGTAATTTAATGTAGATTTTAAAACTGTGATTTACAGTTTCTAGAAGAAATAGTTTTGTAAGATCTCTTTAAACAAAGGCATTTTCTTAAAATCTGTTTCGAGAGGTATGTGAGGATGAGTGTGTAGCTCCTTCAGTTAAAATGTGGTAATTTAGGTTGTATAACAACTTATTAGTATATTAGACTTCCTTTCCCATTTCTCTTTGAATTTTCTGTTTTTGAAGATTATCAAGACTTAGGGGGAAAGGAGATTTGTCAGAAACAGATTATTTGGAGGAAATGCAGCAGTCTGTTTGAAGAATGTTTTTTCTTAAGCCAGATGGCAAATTTTCTGCCCCAAAAATATTGAAATAAAACTTTAATTTCTGAATTTAATTCTTTTCAGAGAATGTTTTTTAAATCTTTCTGAGACTCTGTTTTCCTTAAGGGCTAAGTTTTCTTTCTGGTTCATATACCACATAATGTCTTGTGATTACCTGTTCTTATATAGTGGGGTTAGAGCAAGGAACTACAGTTCTACAGGAACCCTTGTATTGCAGTAGGGCTCTAGAGTGACCCCACTTTCATACCTAGAGTTAATTTTATGTGACTTGGAACACCCAGATTCTTTTTTAATCTTCAAGAGGTCAAAAATGTAATGGTATTATAGTATTATGTGAAACGATATAAGGCCTTCTTATCAAGGTATGTCTATATACAGATCTATTCAAGAAATCAGCACTTACTTGCCACTGCAGTTTGAAGAGTTAGTGCTGAAAGCTTCAGTGGTGGGATAAAGGCATACATGGTAGAAAAATATGGCATAGCTCTGTTCAAAGAAATGGTACTGCATTCCAGTCCAAAAGCAGCAGAATCTTCAACAGGGAAGTCAAAGGTGATACAAAGAGACTCATGGAAGATCAGCAAGGTTTATTTGCACACCTTTCCAGAGCTCTTTAAAATAGTTGTTCTCCCATTTATGAAGAAAACCATTTGTTTGGAGAATGTGTGTAGATTGCGTGCTTTCAGTTCTTTCAAGTATGAGTTGCTTAGTGTTTCCTGCTACAGAGATTGAATAAGCAAAGTCCAGAGAAGATGTTTTTATATGTATGTATTTTTTTTTTCCTTTAGGTTATGTATCAGTTAAGATCTTTCATGAATTCTAGTGAGTTTACTTTGGAGGACTCCATATCACTTGCACTAGAGATTACAATTTGTTTAGTCTCTCTCGCGGACCAGTGGCTCCATTATAAATCCATTTCTTGTGTTAGCTTTATAAAAACTAAAAATATGCCCAACTTCATCAGCTTTGAGGAATCTAACCTAACCAAAGACAAAAGGAGCTGGCTTCCACAAAATACTCTGCCTCTGGAAGTAGGGAGAAAGCTATTGAGGTTTTGTTTCCCAACATACACACTCTTTTTTTTTTTTTTTTAACTTACTGTGAGCATTTCTGTGATGCTGTAAGGTCTTAGTGCAAATCAGGCAAATCAGTCCTTTCTTTTAAGAAATGTATAAATCGCCATACCTGAAACCAGTGTATCTGAATTCTGTTTTTACAGCGAGAGATGTAAAACAAGATGGTTGTCTCTCAGAATTAGTGAATATTTTCTCAGCCATAAAGCACACACTTTCAAAAAAGTAGAAACAAAAGTAGCATGATCTTACAGCAAGAGGAGCATGTTTACTGGACATGCAGAATTTAGCTGGAGTTGATTCTTTGCTAGAGAATTCACTAGATTTTTGTAGTCCTGGATGAAGATGAGTCAGGCTTGAGTGACACCATAGATTACTTTAGATTCTGGACAACTCTTTCTCGCTGCTGGTCTCTGTCAGAAAGCTTTCAGCTCCTATACTACGTTCATTGTTCTTTTGGCACTGTAACAGTAATTTTGGACTGCAAAACATTATTAAAAGAAACTAGGACTTTTGCTGAAAGAATTGACTCAAACTTGGGTCTGGATGGGGGAGGTAACATTTATTTATTTTTAAACATTTTTGCTCTGGAAGGTGATTCATTCTGACTAAAAATATCAAATGACATTCAAATGAAGAAATGACTCCTTTTCCTCATTGTTTGTTGAAGGTGTGGAGATCTGCATTGCTACACCAGGCCGTTTGATTGACTTCCTTGAGGCAGGGAAAACCAACCTTCGTCGGTGTACATACCTTGTTCTGGATGAGGCAGACAGGATGTTGGACATGGGCTTTGAACCTCAAATTCGTAAAATTGTTGATCAGATAAGGGTGCGTGAACCTTGTAAGAGCACAACCTTCTACAGCTTCCCATCAAGTCCGCTGCCTTAAAGCCTTTTCTCTTTCTCTTAGCCTGACAGACAGACCCTGATGTGGAGTGCTACCTGGCCAAAAGAAGTACGCCAGCTTGCTGAGGACTTCCTGCAGGATTATGTTCAGATCAATGTGGGGAATTTGGAGCTGAGTGCCAACCACAATATCCTGCAGATAGTGGATGTATGCATGGAAAGCGAGAAAGACCATAAGTATGCTGATTTGCCTTCTCTTTTTTTTTTTTTTTTTTTCTTAAAAATATCCATTGCTTATTAAGCAAAATAGGAATTCTGAGTAGTGAAGTTACTTGCAGTATTATTTAACATAAACAATTGAGCCCTGTAATCATATAATCGATAACATGTATTCCCATATTGTACAACAGACTTAAATTCTGTAGGAATGATGCTGGCTTTATGTCTGTATTTGATGTATGTGTTCTCAATGTAAGTTGAGACAGTACTCCTATATTCTTGTGTATGTGGTTATGCATCTTAATTTTCATGTCCATTTTAGACTGATACAGCTGATGGAAGAAATCATGGCAGAGAAGGAGAACAAGACCATCATCTTTGTGGAGACAAAGAGGCGATGTGATGATCTCACTCGCAGGATGCGCAGAGATGGGTGAATAGCTCCTCTTCCCTTCTCTCCCTCCCTAGTTGTTTCCAAGGGCACTAATCACTAAGGTTAAATGTTTGTGATGCTCATTGGGAACATCTTGTCCATTCCTTTATCTGCCTGAATTCAACTTAGGTTCCTGGAAGGTTCTGGTGCACCACAGTGTTAGTGCAATATGTATATGTGTAAGCAGTGACGCTTGCAGTATGTCAGAAAATAGCTAAAATGCAGAAATGCTGAGGACAGTATAAATAAAGGGGGTCTGATGTGGCTTAGGCATTTACTCCATAGCTAGGACATGCAGAAAGGAAAGACGAGTTTTAGATAAAGGCGTGAGGAAGAGGGCAGGGAATAAAAATCTATTTTAAGTACTTATTTTTTGCCTTTTTACAGGAATGCCAGTAATGGTTTTTTTTTTTTTTTTTTTTTTTTCCTGATAAAAATGCAATGCAAACTCTTAAACTGCTTAGCACATGATAAACAGATTTTGAAAAACAATTGACAGTTTATATGCTGACTTGCTGGGGGTTCTGAACTTGACTCATCTCACCTACATTCTGGAAAATGAGCATTTAGCATAAATCAGGTTTGGATGACTGTATTTTTAAAAAGTTCTGCTTCATAGTGTACTTTGTCTTACAGAATTCCGTTCTGGAAAGGCTCCCATCCTCATTGCTACCGACGTTGCATCTCGTGGGCTAGGTTTGTACCCATAGACCACTCTTGCCTACTGCTGCATATTTTTCTTCTTTGGACTGAAATATGTTTTCTTTTAAAAAAAAAAAAAAAAAAAAAAAATCAAAGCGTGATTTTCCCCCACATGTAAAATACGTTTTTTAACATTAATCTTTTTTTTTTCTTTCATATTCAAAGTCTCTTCCTGCTCCTAATGAACAGGCTTTGGTCTGCAGCAAGGCCTAGGCATGACTAATCGATCGCCAAGAGGGAGAAGAGACGTCCAATTATGCAACCCCATCCTTCCACCACACTCACTTCTTCCCCAAATCCGGCTTTTGTTGCTGGATGATAGAGATGGATTCTCTCATTTCAGAGCGTGTCAGATACAAGTTGAAATAACAAGTTGATAGAGCAGTTCAACAGCAAATAGTTAATTATTTTCCCTGTATGCTACATCACATATTTGTACATGCAAACCCCAATGTGCACACATGTTTACCCAGCAGATGTATTCACATCTGAGAAAGCACTGCTCCAGATCTTTGGTCTTGACATGTAGCCTTCCCTCCTCTGTGTTCCTTCTAGGCAGGACCACTGAGACTTATATAAGGCCTTTAACATAGTACTACCCAATTTGTAATTGAATCAAAATTACAGAGTTTTGTTTTGGTGGATCAAAATGATCTGTCTGGATGCGTCAGTTGTGCCCCCTTCTTTAAATAAGCATATTTGTATTGTGAAACACTGTGCTAAGCGCAGTGCTTATATGTCTGCCCATTGTAGAAAGGAAAGATGTCTTAAGAAGTGCTCTGAGTTTAATAATGAGCATTAAATATACTATGCTACCTGAGTGTGGTAGGAGCTACTGCTTTGGGCTTGACTATAAATTTTAGACAAAGCTTTTGCAAGTCATTGCAAATAAGCTCAGGAAAACCTCTAGTTACTAAAATTTTCCTTTATATGAGCTTTGTTTTTACATATGCTTGAAAGGGTGGCTACACTGTGCATCATACAATCACTTAAATACAGACAGACCATTATTAGACTTGGCAGCCTTTGTTCACACAACCTTCACCCCTCCTTCCCCTCCCCCCTCCAAAACTGTCCAACACCTCCTCAGAGAGGTGATTTCATGGACTTCAGTCTCTGCCCTCTAGGGTCATGTCTGGACCTGTGCAGTTAGAACTTGGGCCTGTTGGGAGAAGGGACTGAGGCCTGAAACCAGTTTATATGAAAGATAGCTGCTTCTGTAGCAGCATTTTTTAAACAGGCTTGCTGTGTGCTGGTAGCTTCTTTGTGCATCTTGCCTAGACATTCAAAACAGTTACAGCCCCTCCGAAAACACTCCCCAAAACTACTCAATTGGATAACACTCCAGAAAACAGTCTCCCACTTCCCATTCTCCACATCACCTGAGCTGTGGGGGAAAGGTACCAGAGTCTGTTTCTTGTTACTGAACAACATCTCTGCTTGTTTTGGGGCCCTGAGTTTGCTGCTTCTTAAAATAAGTCACTTAACTGGCAAACTTCTGGACGACTTCCTCCAAGATCCTGGAAAGTGAAGGCTTCTACCTAAATAACATAAAACAGGGGCGCGCGCCTTTTGGCTGAGTCACCAGGGCTTTCCCTCTTCCTAATGGAACATTGGTTTCAAAAAAGCTTCTTCCAGGTAAGTTCTGAGTCCCATAATGACTTCTTTGTGATAATTCCCTGGAGTGAGGTCCTGTCTCTGCACTGATTTTTTTATTTTTATTTTTTTCTTATTTATTTTTTTGTTCACTCTATTAAACTAAAAGCATTGAATTTCCTTTGTTTTGTTTTCTTTAACAGAAGCTTTGATATCAGCTGCAGATCATTCTCAGTGCAGGGGCGGGGGCACATCTACACTGGTGGTCGAAGCAGCTCTCTAGACTAGCATGTTTGCTAGTTAATGTCCCTCCTGATTAAAAATCAGATACTGTCTGTGCTGTAGGGTGTTCCGATGGTCTGTCAAAGGGCATGTTTCCCAGGTAGCTGTCAAAAGTGATCTACAGTTTCAATTCTTGATCCTGCTTCGTTATCTTCTAAAAGCGCAGGAAGATTGGGACTGTGCACAAGCACCTCGGAGCATGCTAGACTGGAGAAGCCAGATCTTGTCCTTGCGCTGGTTTCTCTTCAGCGAGCCGTGTGCTCTACCAGGACCACTTTCCTAGTTGGAGAACACCCTTCCATTTTTCCTTCTCCCGCCTCTGCCTTCTCCCCACTCCTCCCCAGTGAAGTCAGTGCTGTCTACATTGGTAGCTGCAGTTCCTTGTGCTTTCTGCCAGGAAAGCACATCTTTGTGTCCTCTGTGGTAATTGAACTTGCTTTGCAAAGCTCGTGGATGTGCAGACTGCCTAAGGATCCTGCAACCTGCTGCTTGTCAGGCTGTGTACACCCTGGCTGTGAAGATGCAATCTGTCATATGTACCCCTCTCTTTATTTCACTTCCCCTTTTTAAAACAACCTCTCGTACCCGGGACCCTAGCTGGAGACTCGCGCAGCCCCCTGTGAAACCTGCCTTCTCACTCCCTCTTTTTGGTGTGATTCAGGACTTTGGAGTCAGCAAAGACTGAGGAGCCCCCCCTTTGCTGTAATAAGAAACAGACATAAAGTCCCCCTCTTGCCACTACAACCCTCTTGTTTTTATTTTTCTACATCCCCTTTGAAATTGATGCAGTCTGGGCAATAGATGCAGCTGACCCTTTGGATGTAATTTTTCTATTTTCATTTTTTTGATAATCGCCCCAAAGAACCCCGCATAGAGGGGGCAAAAAGCGTTGGAGGACCTGAAACTTTTACCTGAACCCAGGTTCTCCGGCGCTTCCCAACCAAATGGGGCTACAGAGAAGCATCTAAGCCAGTTCACAGAGCGAGCGTGTGTGGGGACTTCTCGCTGCCACGGACCCTTGATGCATGCTCCCCGCGCTCCAGTGGTCCCGTGTCAGAGGGCGGAGTTTTCGAAAGGAGGCCGCCAAAAATAAAAGGCAAAGAGACGGGATCGGCTGCAGCGGTTTCCCACAGGAGGAGGGAGTGTGCATCGGTCTGGTAACAAACAGAGAATGTTTCTCTCTTTAAAAAAAAAAAATCACAAAAATCTGTGTTTTATCTTGGATATTTTCAGAATATTCTTCTTAAAATGCAGATTTTTTTTTTTGTTAGGGCACTTACTGTAATACCATGCTTTTTAAAAAAAATAGAGCATATTGTAGCAAATAGGTACTTTTGATACTTCAGCTGTATTCGCTGATGTGTTACACTAACATTTACTTTGTTTCAGTCCCATAAGTTTGTGAAGTCTCGCTTTGGAGACACATGGTTCTGATGTCTTTTAAATTTTAATATTTTGCACACTGAGCAATTTTGAGCATTTAATTTCCTACTTCTGTCTGATAGTGGAAGTAGGGAATTGTTGACAGAATCCAGGATTGTCCAATGTACGAAAGTTTCCCAGCACTGGACTGAACAGCATGGTGAAGTGTTAGTGCAATGCATCCTTGTGATAACTAGGAAGCCAAGTTAAAGATCTTTAGCTCTGATCTGAAGAATTTTTAGTAAGTTGGCTGAATAATACTACTGTAATTGAAATGTTGTGAGCTTCAGGCTAGGAAAGCAGTGGAATTCTATAGGGTTATAAAAGAAAAGTAGAATTTTTTAAAAGCTTGCATTTTATTTTATGTTACAAAGTGAAAGGTAAGTGATCTCATCACTGTTGTTATTTGCTAGACTTCTCCCAACAGAGTAAAAGCTTTTACTACGGCAGTTCTAGCTTCTTCCACCCCAGTTTGCTGTGTCTGATCGTGGCATTTTTCACTTCTGAGATTGTGTTTTGAAAAAGAGAACTAAATTCGGTTAGCTAATTCATAAGCACTGGTGTCTTTAACAAATGAAGACAGAGAAATGCATTCCGGGGAGGATGAATTTCAGTGCAGGAAAAAAACTGCTTTAAAATTGCCACTGGTTTTCAGGAGTGATCTTTGTTCCTGATGGCCTTAAATTTCAGTCTTCTACTCTTTTGGGATGAGTCTGTCTTGTATTTGTTCCATGCAATTACTAACTTTGTGTTTTTTTCTTATTACTGTCACCTGCATTCGTGCTCCCCACCTTTCGTTGGCACGTCCTCTCTTCTTCTCCCCTTTCCTGAACCCCACCCCTTCACTGTGCTTCGCACCTGGGCACCTCCCAAGATGTGGAAGATGTAAAATTTGTGATAAACTACGACTATCCGAACAGCTCTGAAGATTACGTGCACCGTATTGGCCGCACCGCACGTAGTACCAACAAGGGTACTGCCTACACCTTCTTCACACCAGGCAACCTGAAACAGGCCAGGGAGCTTATCAAAGTGTTGGAAGAAGCTAATCAAGCCATCAATCCGAAACTGATGCAGCTTGTGGACCACAGAGGAGGTGGAGGTGGTGGTGGAGGTAAAGGCACATGGGCACAGGGAATAGGCTTCCTATTTTGAGGGAGGGAGGATTGGAAGAGGATAAGGAAATGGTCTCAATATGCCCAAGTCTAAGGTAACAGTAGATTAGTAGAAAAGCTTTTTGTATCCAAGATCTTAAAACCTTACGTAAATGTAGCATTTGTGTCCACCTGAGTAGATAACTGTTTTATCTTAAATGTGTTTTCTTTTTTTCTTCTGATCAGCTCTTCATGAAGCTGATTTTACTCGAGTTATTGCTTGCAGCTCCTGCCTGAACACAGGCAAGAGGATGTGTGTGCACGTGCAAGCAAAATTGAAGTCCATGAGGTGATACTCACTTGAATTTAGGAGACTGAGACTATTTTTTCCTCCTACTTCCCTCATGGGACAATAAGCTTTGATGTGCTTTGAAGTTAGTGCTGGCTTTTTTTTCCCTGTTCCTTTGTTGCTGAGTGTTTGCATTAAGAATATTCTCTGAACTCGCTATCTATGCCTTGAGTAAAAGGAAGAGATGTATATGCTCAGCTGTGCAGGGAAGTTAGAGCCAGGCAGAAGAACTTGCTCCTCATGGGCGAAACTGTAGATGCAGTGAATAGATGGGCGAAAGAGGTTAGCACAGTTATGGGAGTTCATTGTTTGAGACTTGTTTCATAGTAGTAAATCTTGATGTATCCATCGCCAGGAGGTCGTTCTCGTTACCGTACAAGCAGTTCAGTAAACAACCCTAACCTGATGTACCAGGAGGAGTGTGACAGGAGGCTCCGGGGAGTGAAGGAAGGCCGGAGAGACTCAGGTGGCTTCAGAGACCGTGAGCGTGGTGACAGTTATGCCAACGGAGCCAACAAGACCTATGGCAGTGCCTATGGGAGCCCAAATTCTGCTTTTGGGGCGGCACAGAGCCAGTATGGCTACACCCAAGGGAGCTATGGAGCAGCTGCCTATGGCACGAGTGGCTATGGCACTGCAGAGTACAGTGCTAGTGGCTACGGTGCCAGCAGCACAGCTGCCACGGCGGGGAGAACCTCACAGAGCACTACCCAGCAGCAGTATGCGGGGATGGTGGGGCGCTCGGGCCAGCAGCCACAGCCGCTCATGTCACAACAGTTTCCTCAGCCTCCCGCCACTAATGTCATGGGCTATATGGGACAGACTGCCACCTACCAGTACCCTCCCCCGCCCCCGCCCCCTCCCCCCTCGCGCAAGTGAGGGCCACCAGGGTAGAGCTCCTGCATTTAGAGGAACCTTTTCTTTCTCCTCTTGCCCCTTGTGATGTCTCATGCAGGTTAGATTTAGAATTCACCATTCAACCCCCCTAAGCCCATTAAAAATGGCCCCCAGTCCACATTACTGACCCTTTCTTTCTTTTTCTTTCTTCTTCTTTTCTTTTCTTTTGTTTTTTTTAAGAGATATATATAGTTGACTGGAAAATTTATTATTTTTTGTCTTGCATGTTGAAGAAATTGGAAATTTTATTTTCTCTAAAAGAAATGAGTATCAGGCAGATGGGTCCCAGCTTGATCATCTTGGTGTCTAAGGTTTGTGTGAAAACTTACTTTTGAGGGGAGGAAGTTTCTATTCTGTAATATGTTAACTTAATTTCAGGAAGTATGAAGAGAGGTGGGAAACTTTGGGGAGCCAAAAAGCACTTCATTTAACATGATAAATGCAAGGGAGCAATGCTCTTTTTTCTTTTTTTTTTTTTTTTTTTTTTTTTTTTTTTCTTTTTTCTTTTTTTTAATAGCTCACTATTGTTGCTTGTAATCTACCATAGGTGACTTTCTACAGGAAAAGTCTGCTCGTTTGTCTCAGCTTGGCAGCGTTCTGAGTAAAGCCCCACGTACGTTCTGGTTGACATTTTCTGCAGCTCTGGAAGCAGCAGCCCATCTTCTGAAACAACCTTAAAGACACCTGTAGCAGCCCGCAGTAGCAAGGATGGGATTAAAATCCCAGTGTCGGAGACCAAACCTGACTTGGATTTGACATTTGAAAATCAGAATAAAGTCGCTGTAGGAACTGCTTCTGTAATCTTTATCCAGATTTTTTTTTTTTCTCCCCTGTGATTGTTAAATTGCAGCAACGCAAGTGCATGGAGTCTGTTTACACATAAATTAGTTTCTGCTCTCAGATTCATATTGTTGGGGTTATTGAGGTGATTCTTATTCAAGATCCCAGAAACTACCCAGAACTGAGATGTTGATCAGCATATCGCTTGTCTCTCCTTCACGAACGTAGCAACTTTGCCCTGGGGAATGTTCTGAATGCTGCTATGCTGAAAAAAATGTGTCAGAGTTTTCCACACTTAACTTTTAAGAGGTTTGAATAGGGTGGGCTGGGGGGGAGGGCAAGGGGAAGAATGGAAGAGGAGGAGATTTGCCTGGAATCCCCTCTTCAAGAGGTAAGGAGTGAGCTGGTTAGTGCATCTTGATTCTGAAGCTTTCTTTCTTTTGTACCTTGCTCTGACTACTGCTTTTCCTGGCTTTTGTATGCATTTCCCCATTCCATTGGTCCCTTTGAGCTCAGCTCTTGCAGGTAGGTAGCATTTTAGAAAATGTTAGAAAAGAGTGAAATTTTAGTAAACACATAATTTTTTTTTTTATTTTACAGGCTAAGGTGGGTGTGAAGGGTTTTTCGCTGTAGTAAAGCACGTTGTCGACTTTGCGATTTCTTAATAGCAGATGGTTCAGAGACAGTGGATGGGAATAGGAGTTGGCTGTTCTTGATCTAATGATGTGGCAAAAGAATGGGGATGTCTCCTGCTTTGGGAAGGGCAGATTTTTTTCTGTTGTTTTTCCTGCCTATGGATGAACAAGGCAGCCCACTCCTTTTGTAGCAGAGTGGACCTTTACCCCAGGAAAAGAGCTTGCTTGTGTAGAGGGGGTTTTGTTTTTAATTTCTTGCCAGAGTATAATTTTTGGGAATGAATGCATTGTTTATATGACACACAGGTAGGTTATGGACAGCATCAGAGGAAAAAGGGAGAGATCTTCTAGAACCTTGCTTCCTTCATCCCACCTTCAAGTTCTAGGGCAGGAAGTTTCTTTGCTTGTGTGAAATGAGAGCCAGAAACACTTCTTTTATCCAGGTACCGACTGATGTGTCTTTGGCTTCCCTCGCAAGCAATCGTGGAGCTATCTTTTTATTTTGTTTTATTCATGAGTTTAATGTAGAAATATATTTGAGGGATGTAGGACAGGGACATCTTGATGACTGGCTTTAAAGAGGGTCTCTGGACCAGCAGGGCTGTCTCTCAGCCTGCTGCAGCTTTCACCTCCTTCGGGAGGGACCTGCGCACGTGTAAACGTAGGCGCCAAGTCTGGCAGTGCTCAGTGGTGATGCGAGGCTGGCCGAGGCGCGGGCTGGCGCGTCGCCGCCTCGAAGGCCCCCGCGCCTGTGGCACGCGCGGCTCCGCTCTGTGCACCAGCCCACGGGCCCCTGTGGATAAAGCGTTAGCGTCTAGTGCTGTTTGCCTTGTTCTCCATCTGTGCGAGCCTGTGGGAGTGTCTTTGAGTCGGGTGTCTCCTCCCCTCCCACTTCCTGAAGCGATTTATTGTTTGGACTTCTCTGAAAAGTGGAAAGGTTAGTGGCTTTGTGGGGGGCCAGCATCTCGTTTCACACGCTTGCTGGTCTCTGAACACATTCCTGTTGTATTAACGAAGACTTGAATTGAGCGATTGATAGATCTGTGGTGTTCAGACACAGGATACTAAGAGCTATGTTACTATTCTTAGTTTGTAAATTGTCCTTTTGATACCATCTTGTTTTCTTTTGTAGGTATAAATAAAAACACTGTTGTCAATAAACTGTGAACTTTGTCTTTATTTTTGGCGTGTATAACAGTCTGTACCCCATGTTTTCCCCCCAATTCTTTCAAAAAAAAAGTTGAAGGAGTTAAGAAACATCTGTTGGCACCATACTGGATTTTAATAAAAATGTTCCCCCTTGGTAGAACATTAGGAACTGTCACTGGGATGCGAGGAAAAAAAAAAAAAGTGATGAGGTGTCTGCGTATCTGTAGAATTGGAAGTTTCTTGTAATTTGAAAGAAACATAGTTTTCTTGAGGGTTACAGGACCTGACTAGAATGAGGATAAGGCAGAGTGGAGTTGCAGGTGGATCCTGGTTCATAGACAAGTTCTGTAATGGCAGTGTCTGCCACGTTGGAGGCGGTCGCATGTGAAGCGGGTCTGTCCTGCTGCGTTACCAGATTTAACAGCCAATGCCGAAGAGAACTTGATGTTGTCATTAAGGCCGAAGAGCTAAATGGGTAGTGACAACTTCCCTTGTGTTCTTGTGGTGCCTCGGGGCCAGGGTAGAGTGGTGTTTTGGACGTGGATGCTGTGGATCAAGGCGGGAGAGAATAGCTGAGGCGACTGCGATATTGGCCAGCATGGCATCCTAGCACTAGATTCAAGTAAAGAGAGGAGAGGATGGGGGAAACTGAGGCAAAGTTCCATACAGATCAAAAAGTGTTCCAGCTTTCCAAGCCTCAGTTTCTTCTGGCATGGAGCTGAAACTCGGCCCTTTGCTTGGTCAACAAGGGGCAGGAGACGAAAGCTGTGAGCCCAGAGCTTCGTCTTCAGGCACTTGGGTTTGTGGAAACATCTTCAAATAGGCATCGGAAGGCTTAGCTTTTTTCCTTTCAGGACTGTACAAAAAAAGGAAAAAAGACATAAATGAAGGAACTTTGGAGAATTAAACTATTTCAGTGTTTCAGAATATGCATACTTTTTTTTTTTTTTTTTTGAGGTAGGGAGTTGGTAGATTTGCAAAGGACAGTGAAATATCAGATGCTATAGGGGGCATTCTCAAGCAATTCTCTATTATGTTAATTTCTTATTTACTGAAGTAGAAATAAAGTCATGTTGTCTTCAGGTGAGAAAATTGCTTATCCTCTGTTATTACTGAAGGCTGACAGCTCCAGACAATCCTGTTTCTTTTTCCAGGGTAAAATTTAAGAGAAAAAAATCTTTAATATGTGGTAGATGACGACCCCCACAACATTAAGGGTGGGAGACTCCATAATTTACCTAGGAGAAAGTAACCCAAAATACTTCATGCTTCCTCTTCGTAGTTGCTCATACAGGGACTTAATTACCTCCTTTTTTGGGGGGGAGGCAGGTCTTGGTGCTCTAGTACCAGGTTTGCTTGTGGCAGTGGAGAGCAAACTGAGCTGCTCTTGGGTGGAAGGAAAACATTGCACGAACAAATGGGCTATGGCCGCGCTGAGCTCGCGCGGCCTCTAACCTCGCAAAGCAAGCAGGGTGCCTCTGGTTTGCAGAGGGAGGGAGGTGATCAGCTGCAGCGAGTCTCGCTAAGCCTGGCGCTAGGGCCCTCCCCTAGGGCTCAGTCTTGGGGCCGATGGTGTTTGACACCCTCGTTAATGACCTGGATGCTGGGACCCTGCAGGTTAACCCGCCGGGTTACAGACTGTACAAGCCAGGGCGGAGTGGTTGGTAACACCTAATAATTGGTGCTGCTGTTCAGAGGACCCTTCGCAGGCTGGAAAGAGGCGCAGAGAGCAGTCCCGTGAGCTTTGGCAAGAGGGAACGCCAAGTCCTGTGCCTGGGGAGGAATGACCCCAAGCACAGCACAAGCTGCCGCAAAGCGCCTGGAGAGGAGGTTGGCGGCGGAGGACCTGGGTAGCCTGATTGGAAGTTAATTGGGAGCCAAAAAAGTGTCTTTGCAGCGGAGGAGACCAACAGCCTCCTGGGCTGCTTTAGGAGGAAGAGGGTTTGCAGCAGGTCCCGGGAGGTGATCCTTCCCCTCGGCCCTGGTGAGGCCACAGCAGGAGTTCCGTGTCTGGCTGTGGCCAGGTGTACTGGAATGAGTGCAGGAAAGGGCCATAAAGGTATAAAGGCTTGGAGTGTCTCCAAGCCGTCCCAAATGGGAAAGCTGGGAGTACTGAGCCTGGAAAGGAGTAGGCTCCAGGGATAGTACAAGTACCTGAGGGGGAAAGTACAGGAGATAGGACAAGGTTACTTTTGGTGGCAGACAGGGACAAGAGGCAGCAATGGGTGAAGATTGAAATATAGAAACTTCAATTTAAACACAAAACTCATACTGGGAGGGTGGTCAAACACTGGAGCAGGTGCCCAGTCTCTGTCCTTAGAAATACTCGAAGCCTGACTGGATACGGCCTGAGCAGGAGAGGTGGAATGGGCAGTCTCCAGAGGTGCCTTCCAGCCTCAACAAGGCTGTGAAACACAAAATGTTGGGGTCTGGAAATAGTACCTTTCAGCCCCTTCTTGTTTTAAACTGACAGCAACTCAGCTAGATTTGAAAACAAGATTATGAAGAAGCTGCATTATATAAACATTCCTCTGCAATACTTTGGTACAGGTTCTGAAGTCTTACCAAATAGATTTGCTTATGTCAGGTGTCTTTGCCTTTTTATGAGCATCACTGGCATTTTGTCTGAGCTCTTCTGTTTGAACAGTGTTACTGAAAAGGTGATTTTTTTTTGAGAGTGGAAGATAGATTCAACTTGTTAAAGTAGTGCTAGTTTTCATAAATGTCAACAAAGCATTTCCATATCTTCAGTGTGTCCCCTCCCCCTTTTTTTCTCCACATGATTTGGAAAATTTGTGGAAAAGAAAAAAAAAAATGTAGTTCACTTCCTGCTGTGATGTCTCAGGAACAAATGGTTTTTTTTCTTCTGCCTCCTGTATCATCCACATTTTGTGATCTTACTACTCGTGATGCAAGACTGGAAAGCAGCAGTTGTTTTTTTCCCTTTTGTTCCATTCCCCACAGCTGCAAGGGGTGTGGAAATTTAACAAAGTGTAGAAGGGCACAGGACACATTAATTGAGTGAAGTTGAAATAGGAGTTAAGTAAATAAAGGAGTTGACGTGAAGCACCATGATGGCAGTTTTACAAAGTAATTTTCTGGCTACAGATGTGTTTTCGTGACAGAAGGAAGACTTAATCCATAAAGGCCGGCCACCTGCTCAGGGCTCCTTTCATCTTTCTGTCTAACACTCTCACTACTGTTTTTGGCAGGCTAGTTCAGGAGCGTGAGGGAGGAGGAAAGTGTTCACTCAGCTAGACTTCATCAAGTTCCACCCTGGCAAACGGAACAGCACGTTAAAGCATACTTTAGCCTAAACGAACCATAGCATGTTCTATATAATTTCATGTCCTTGATCTTACTAGGTTGGTGAGCTCCAGTATGTAGCCATTTACCAAAACACAGCGTTGAAGGGGCATCTTGCTTTGGAAAACAGAAAGCTCTCTTGTGCACATAAGTGCCTTTCTGTCTTCCTACAGAATCAGTTCTTGAGAATGTTACATCTTTCTCACCAAAATAAAAGGTAGTCTTAAAACCTCTACGTGTCTGTAGTTGCTTACTCAGGTGTTATCTGCCTCCTGCTGTTTTCTTCTTCCCTGTTGTTTTTGTTTTGTTTTGCGTGATTCCTAATCTTTCAAATGTAGTTGGAAATGAATATATCTTAAATCATTAACTTCCTGGGGTGGATTTAAACCAGACATTTCTGATTAAATCTCTGCTTTGTTTCACTTGCATGTCTAGAGGCTTGTGAGCAGAGATATCCTTGTGGATTCATCAGATATGTTTCTTAAAATGGACTTTAGGTGGATAACATACATCACAAATATAGTACAGGATCATTAAAATCATTTAAGGATTGACCAATGGCAAGCAGCACTGCACTACACGTTGCAAGAATGTTGTGGACTTTGAACCAACTCTTTCACCTACCTTTGGTGACGTAGAGATAAAAGAAATCACAGTAGAAGATGGTTTGTACTACCCCGGAAACTACTGCAATCTGGTCGTAGAATTTCTCTGTGTGGTAGCGCCAGATCCAGTTGGCAATGTAGAGTGCGCGGTAGAGGCCCAAGAAGAAAAGGTAGTGAGTTGTGATGGTCTCTGCTTCCCCCGTCTTACTGATCATGAAGAGCTGGGGAAGGATAGCCACTGACTCCAGGTAGATGGAGAAGGTCCAGAGTATCTGTGAGATGGAAAATGAGACAGTGGAGAATCTTGATGCTGGTTAATTTACACTAGGGCCAAAAGATCTAAATTAGCGATCGGAGCACTGATAGCAAAGCAAGACAAGTAGTGCTTTTGGAGTTGCAGAAGATGTACCTGCTTTGTTGGGACTAAGAGTGCTGAGCCACTCTACTATGTGGAGCCACTCTTTACATAGTATGTTCTCTAAGGACTGCTAACCTTTTCTGCGAGATTTTACTATGAAAAATCTTAACTATTCAATGTCCTTCTAGCTTTGCTGTATACTATTAGACAGTCATTTACCTTCCCCTTACATGGATGGTTGTTCACCCTCCCCTTTCATGTTTTCCTTACCTCCAAGGGTGTAAAGCTGTGATTCTCCAGAAATGACAAGCCTGTGACAGGGACCAAGAGGAATTCAAGGCGAAAGGAGTCATTCTCGCTGTCAAATGTTTTCCGGAATTTCCCATAGATCATGTACACGGTGATGTAGGCACAGAGCAAGAAAATGACCTGGGAGAGGAAAGGGAGATGACAAGATCTTACCTTTGATCACATCTTCTGTGCTAAAAGAGAGGCTTAACTTAGACTAGTTTGCCAAAGTCAAAATCTGTTACCCTGTCCCGATGGGCCTGTGCTGGGGTGAGACAGGAGTGAACTTCGGCTCTGTGCAGACTTGCCACCACACACGATTGCTTCCCCTCCTTACTACTGCTGGAGATATGCCAGCGGTCAAGTTAACTAAAGATGACTGTTCTGTCCCACCATGAGGATCACTCTTGTTTGAGCTTTTTAAGGCACTATGTGAAGAGGTTCACTTGGTAGCAGCCAGCTGTTAGTGTCTCTGCTGTGGAAGGAGGACCAAGCTTGATTCAGTATCTTGCCTGGTCTCGGTGGTACTCACGGTGTGGTGGGGTCTGCTTGCTTATTCAACACAGAGATGGGATTTTCTGCTGTCTGGGCTTCTTGTCAATGCAGGGATGGTGACCCCAGAGGAAGAGTCTTTCTGTGACCTGCCCATGTGCAGCCCCCTGTGGCTTCAGTGGCCTCACGAGAAGTGTGGGAGATAGTTGAGGAAGATGCAATTGCTCTTTCCTATCCCTTAGTGGACATTTTCCCTCACATTCCCTGAGGAACCATGATGAGCTGATGTGGCTGCTTGTGCTAGAACTTCTCCCACTCCTTACCTTCATCACAGTGTTATAGATGGATATGAAGTTTGTGAACAGGTCCAGGTAGCGGGTTGTGAAGACAAGGGCAAAAAGAATCTGACTTTTCCCAGAGATACCTGCAGTGCAGGGAGAAGAAAGTAAGGGAAGGCTGATGAGGGGAAAAATCTTTAGGATGGCAGGTCTTGCCTTGCATCTTCTTCAAGAACTGTAGTATACATGCATTTTTCTGTGTGTAAAAGGGAACATTCCTAAGTTATTGTGCAAGATGGACTCTTTCAGGCATCTTTTTTTTTTTTTTTTTTTTGAGGGGAGAAATGATATTTGTAGGGGTGGTTATCAGGGTAGGGATCCCTTTCTAGTGCTGGTAGAGTTTGGTAAATCACAGTACTCAGAGGAACTCGTTGGATGTGGACAGTAAGTGCCTATTGCACCTGTACTGGGCCTGCCTGAAGTTGTGTCCTGCCAACACTCATGGCCAATGCTCACCTGAGCCGGACCTGTCTTTGTGACGGGTTGTCTGGGCCAGGGCAGGTAATGGTGTTAAATATTCCCCCGTAAGGGCTAGATGGAAGCCAAGTGGGTGCCAGAGTGCACAAGCCAGGTTAACCGGGGATGTTGCTGTAATGGGATTATCATCGCCTGCTGGGCCTTTAATGAGGGAATACTGATGACAAAGAATAGCCCAGGTAGGAGCCCTGGTAACTCCAGACTCACATATGGACCAGGCCAGAGCCTCCCTACACAGTGGGACAAACTCCTTGTGATGCCCTTGGGCCCTGCTTTGAACTGTTGGGAACAGTTGGCAGATTCACTTCTTTGGCCAATTCAGTCCTTACTCTCATGAAAATTCATTTCTTTTCCCTTCCTTGCCCCCTTTGCATGCCTGCCTACCTTGTCGTGGGTTTATGTGATGTGGCATCTGCCACATTAGGGAAAAGCTGAGGGATCAGGGAGCAGCCCACGGATGCTGTTGGTGCTTAGTCACCACTGGTTGGGCCTTCAGCATGAGAAGCAGCACGGAGAGGGTGGCAAATGCAGTAAAATCATGGAGTTTTTCTACCTGTGGTAACTGCTGGGGCACAGCAACTCAGCCCCGAAATCCCTTAGGAGAGGAGTTGGTGAACTCTGAGCAAAATGCTTCTTCGGGAAACAACTGCTGGAATTTCCTTGCGCGGGCTCCCTCAGCAGCTCCCGCGGAGGCTCTGGCACCTGCCTGCCGGCTCCCAGGGCCTCCTGCCTAAAGCAGTACCCACCGGGGCTGGGACATCTTGTCCCGCTTGTCTCCCGTCTCCCTGAGTAGCACTCGCGGCATCAGCCCGGGAAGACCCGCCAAGGCCCTGTGAAGATGATCCCCAAAGATAAACAGTCCCCCACACCTCAGCTGCTGCCCTGGGCACCGCGCAGCGCCTTGGGTGTCGGAGAGGGAAGCGCAGAGCATGAGGACGTGTGTCCCGCGGCCAGCTGGCAGCGCAGGGCGCGCAGGCTGCCCGGCCGCAAGGCTCTCCTCGAGGACTTGCTGCCCTCAGCAAAGGCACCTCCGTTGCTTTCCCTCTGCATTTCTTTTGCTGGTTTTGCTGCAGCCACAACGTGTTGTGTTTGTTTTCTGCCTCTCTGGAGCCACGATACCCCCCCCTTCACTTCATCACCCCAAAACAAACAGCTGCACCGGGGCTCTGCACCTTGCCTCATCACATCCTTCCACCACATCCATCTCCCTCCTGGCGGGAGAAATCACCCTGGGCTGGGATGGATTTGCTGGCAGCTTCTACAAAGGTCCCCAGACTTGTCAAAAAAATTGAGATGGATCAGCAAAAAACAGGAGAAAGATGGACAAGAAGCAGAGTGGGATATTGGAGAGGCGCAAGGAGAGGGAAACTTCTCTGCGAGGACCCAGGCCAGGAGGGGTGACTGTCGCTAGCCTGAGCAGCCCCCTGCCCACACACTGTGACCTTCTCGCTTGGACCTCTCTCCAAGTTGCCCTCCAAGAAGGGACCCTTCCTTCCCCGTGTGAAAAGAAAAGGACGCGGGAGCAGGTGGAGAAAACTCACCGGCGCAGGACTTAGACCTCTGGATCTTAAGCAGCAGGATGATGATAGCCAGCAAGTGGGAGATGTCTCCCAGGATCCGGAAGATGTTCATTGCTACGCAGGCTTCTCGGAGGCAAAGCAAGCAGGGTGTCTGCACAGGGCGAGGGCAGTCTCTAAGGCTTCCCCAAAGGGTGTCACTTGGTAAAATTTAGTAGTTTTTTTTTTTTTTTTTTTGCTCTAGCCTTGATCAAATAGCTTTCTCTTCCAATGGGGTTTCTTTTTATCTGCGTATAGATTCTTCTGGTGGAGGAAAGTTCAGGCTCCTTTTATGAAAAAACAGCCGTTCTCCCTGCACAGTTTTCCCTTCCAGGGTGAACTGCCCTCCTTGCTTAAATTTGCCTCCAGGTAGATTTTATCTCCACCAGAGCCAGTTTGCCCTCTCTGCAGCCCCAGCTCTCCCCTCCAGGCTGATCTCCCAGGCAAAGTTGAGTTTGTCCCTGAGAAGGACTCAGGTTAAGTCTGCTCAGCAGTCCCAAAGCCAGCACTGGGTGACGTGGCTCCTGGCTGTCCGGGGAGGAGAGAAAGGAGGAGGAGGCGGGAATAACCACGCTATTTTTCCTTTTTCTTTTTTTTCCCTCTTCCTCTTTTTTTCCCTTACTTGTCTCAAATTACACACGGAAGCGTTCTTAAAGGGTATAAGGCAAACGGAAATGATTATCCCTAACCTGGGATTGGAGGGAGAGGTGGAGGACGGGACAGTCCTCTGAATCTCAGGCTTTTGAGGGACGGTGACGGTCCCTTTGGACACATCAATCTCTGCTCTGCTCTGAGCTGGGCAGCCCTGTGTTGATTCCAGCACTTTCTGGGCAACGATTCTCCAGCCTAACAGAAACCGCTATTAAGGAAAAACTTCCTGGCACTCACCCAGAGCTCCCCTACGCTAGTAGATCAAAGGAAGGGGGTGGGAAGAGATTAGATTTGAATGTCTTTGGCTTGTATGGGTTTACATTGCGAAGTGACTCCATGGCCTGCCTGGGCTGGGCAGAGGGCTGTCTCCTCTCCCTGCTCGAGTGCCCCAACACTGCGACCCTCCCCTGCTCTGCACGGCCCTCTCGGCTGCACCGGGGACCTTCATCTTCCTGAATATTCTAGGGTGCTTCCTGGCTTTGCTCGTTGTGCTGGGGGCTGGGGGTGCCTGACACCAAATGCTGATTACGCTGCTCCGGAGCGTGGCCGTTTCCCTTGGGGACTGGACACTGAGCTAAGCAGCCCTCGGTGCGGACAGTGCTGAGGACGCACGGCGCTGCACGCTGCAGGGCAGGGCACCGGCCGGGGGTTGTTCCTCCAAAAGAAGAGTGGATTCGTGGCGAAGCAGCTGGAAAAGCGCCAGGGGATTGCCTCAGCCATGGACAGGGAAGCTCCGGAGGGAGGGGGGAGGGAACGTGGCTTGTGTGTTGGCTCCCGGATATGAGCTGGAAACCAGGAGCATCCAGGAGCTCAGCCTCGGTGGAAAAAAAGTTCTCCAAAAGGCTATTTTGAAGTATACTTCACTGAAAATATTGATCATAGATTCCTGCAAGTGGATTAAAAAACATGTAATGCACATGATGTGTGAAAGAAATACGTATGTACTATCATTTTCGTAGATTTAACAAAAAGGAAAGGATATTAGCAGTGACTTTGTTACAGAGTTCTCATGCATTCAGAGGCAGCCATGGGCTACCAGTCTACCTGAGATAAGTCTTGTTCTTGCATCAGAGGTTAAGCTGTGAAGAGCGAAGGCTCTCGCTGCACCAGCTCGGGGATGAGGACCTCAGCACTGAGATGGGTTCAGCAACAGGAGAGCACTACAGGGCCCTTTTTATTACCTAATTGCTACTATAAAGTCCCTTAAATTATGACCATGACAAATGGATGGTTTAATTTGTTACCTTATCCCCAAGCAAACTGTATCTGGCCATTGGGCTAATTTTGCCCCTCTGTGGCTGCATGACCCCTGTTGCTCTTGTCCGGCGGCCGGTTTTGGAGGTCCATTGCTCTGTTCCCAGGCTTCCCCTGCAGCGGTTTCTTCTGATTGTTCTTTCTTTGGCATGTCCTTATGGGCTCAGTCTGGAGTAACATCCTTAATGATTAAAGTGTAAAAATATTATTGCTGGTGCCAACAAGTTTATTCATGTTACCAGCTTCCTTTCTGAATACATTTGCATACATTTCCTCCTTGCCCATTAGGCTGCCTGCCGTGTTTTCCCTCTTTGCCTCTACAACACCTGGCATATTGGGCTTTTCCAGACGAGGTTTTCAGGTTTGGCTAGAAAACACTTGCTCAGCCTAGTGAGCAAGTGGGAGAAGAGTTTAGACTGAAGGACGATGTCAGAAAGGAACAACTGGTTATGAAGTGGTGGTAACTCGGTCTGAAACCAAGTTTCCAGCCCCCGGTGCGGAGCCATCCTGGACTTCAGCAGGAATTTGCTGCCTTTGGAGGGAGTCCCTTGGGAAAAGGGAGGTGCGGGGGGGGCCTTAGTGGTGACCCCACGCAGTGGCGATCGGCTGCAGGGGCCCTGGGGGACCTCTGCGCTAGGGCAGTGCCGCCGTAGCCCTGCGATCTGCTGAGGACGGCGGGCGGTGGTTGTGAATAAACCAGTGGTGGGTACTGGCAATGGAGTGGGAACTGCTCCGTGGGACTGGCTCCCTTTCCCTGGGGCGCCCGCTCCAAACTCACCCCGAGCCCCTTCTTGCTGGGTCTCCCTCGGCAAGCTCTTCTCACTGGTTTTAGGAGCCCCGTGGTCGCCCCGGTGCTCTTCACATCTTCACCCACAGTCTTCCTCAGCGAAGAGGTAAGCGCTTGCCGCTGGCAGGGGTTTATTCTCTTTACCTTAGGCCTTCCGCAGGACCTAAGCGGAGCAGCCCAGCCCACCAGCCCTGCTTTAATCCCCAGCTGTGTCCCCAGGTGCCACCAGCCAAGGTGGCAGGCAGAGGGTTCTGTGCGAGCAGCTCGGGCGAGTGTCCCGAGGACTCGCCGGAGCCGGAGCAAGCAAAGGGAAAACGCAGAGAAGGGGGATGGCAGCGCCCCAGCCGTAGCTGCAATACGGCGGTGGGGTCGGGGTCTCCCTGCAGGACGTCCCCGCGGGCCGCGTGAGCCCCTGACGCCACGTGGGCCGCCTGGAGGGCCATGGGCACCGGGCCACTGGGCGCTTTAAAGAAGAAAAACTGGCACACGCAGTGGGAACATGTAAAAATAACCTTCCCTCCTCCCCACCTCCTTCCTTGCCACAACATAAAGCGCCTCGCGCTGGGTGTCTCCCTGCCGCCCAAAATAATGCCGGGGCGCTGCCACTGCTGCGCTCTATGATGCTCCTTCCATGCCTCCCGTTTCCATGGTGACTGCAAGGAATGTCACCAGGGTGACAGGGAGGAGAGGGAGCTTGGATTTGGCATTAAAAATGGGAATTTGGTAGGGCTTTTTATTATTATTTCTATTTTCGTTTTTTCCTCTCTCTGTTTGCTATAGTTTGGGGGAACTCATTCTCCCAAGGGAGCGGCAACTTCTTGCAGGGCTGCTTTCCTGCCCAGGCCCTTCCCTGCTCCAGCTGCTTGGCCGGGCGGCGGAGGAGGACAGGGCAGCCGTCCCGCCTGCTCAAGCACGCTCTGCCGCCAGCAGCAAGGCTCTGGCCCCGAGGCGCTGCCTGGCGGGGAGCCCCCCTCCGTCCCGGCCCGGGGCCGGGCCTTGGGGCGCCTCTAGCCCGCATGGGACCCACGAGCGGCCTCTGGAGGCCTCGCCCCAGACGCCGCATCCTGCTGCTGGAAATGCCGTGGAGAGGGAAGCGATTCGGCACCGGCGCCTGGGCCGGGCCGGGCCGTGTGGCCCCAGGCAGCAGCCTGGTGGCACTTGGCTTCAGCCCAGGCAGGACAGGGCTCGGGGCTCGCTCCGCCCTCCATCCCTCCGCCTCCCGCATCCCCACAGCAGCATCGGGAAAGGTTGGCGGAGTGGGGCTATTTTTGGGAGCGTCTCCCTGGCAACGGCTGCCACCACCGTCTGTGGTGGCTTTTCCATAGGTGCTAAAATATTCCACGCTGCTTATTAAAGCCGGTGCTGGTGGAGACGGGCGGGGGTGGGGAGTGTGAGCCACCCCACTGCAGGGGCTGGGGGCACGGCCGGCCTGGCAGCGCTGGGGGACGGGGCGGCCAGCGCCGGGTGCCTTCCCGGAGGTGACGTCTCCCAGGTCCCGCGTGGCAGCACCCGCCACGCCAAGGCTCCTCTGCGTTGCTGGAGGCGCAGCTAGCGAGCCTAAGGATGGAAAGGCAAAGGGAAGCGTGGGCGCTGGGGGTCTTCAAGCGTCCTTCCCAGGCACACTGGCTGCAGAGAGGTTTTTGGGGCGGTCAGGAGCACCGAGGGATAAGACGAGAAAGAGATCAGCAGTGAAAAGCAAAAGTGAAGGTTGAGCAGCTGCTCGGATGCCCAAGCGCCTCGTGGCTTCCCCTCTTGCCGAGACGGGGCCGGAGCCTCTTGGTGGCACCGGCGGAGAGGGAGCAACTTGCCCAAGGTCACACAGGGAGCTCTGGCGTCACCAAGAAAGGAGCCAGGGCTCTCCGTCTTGCTTTCGCTGTTCCCTTCAGCATGAGGCAAGAGCAGGCAGGTCTCTCGCTGATACCGTCGCTGGGGAGGAAACCAGATCCCGGTGCTCAACACAGTCTCACGGCTTGTTCCTCACATGTCCTCCAGTCCCCGAGCACTTCCAACACTGCCCTGAAATCTCACTCCCAATGGAGTAAGGGAGGGATCAGGATCAGTATTTTCATCCCACACCAGGAGGGGTGAAAATGACTGCTGAGATGCTGGGGGCAGGTACGATTTCACATGGGCAGAAGCAGCCCCAACCCTTTAGGGCTGCAGCTGCCGCCCCTGTGAGTGGATGTCACGCACATGTGCACAAGATCCCTTAGTGCCACCCCAGAGGCTGCCCCAAAGGGCCCGCGGGGAGCAGTGCCCCATTGCGGCCCCTCTGCGCGCGGGCCCTGCCGAGCGCGGGCGCCTTGCGAGCGGCGCTCTGCAGAGCAGCTGTGGGCGGGCTGGGGCGAGCTGGCTGCTTGCAGGATGCTGGCTGCTCTCCCCATCTGCAGCTGCTAATCCACGCTGAGGGCGGCTAAAAATATCTTGCTCTCCCGATGTTACTTTTCCAGGTAAGCGCGGGCTGCGCTCGCTGCAGCGACGCTCGGCGGGGCACGCGGGGGATCGCTGTGGGGGACGGCGTCGCTGCGCTGCGTCGGGTGAGGGTGCATCCCACGCGCTGGAAGGTCGCAGGATGGTTTGGGGAGGGGAGGAGGGTGCGATCCCTGCAGGACAGGATCCAGGTGACAATCCATGATTTTCAATCTCTTTTTAATCCATCTAGGTTTTTGGCAAGCTGAGGCCCCCCCCAACAACAGCTTGGCTCTCCACAGGCTGTGGAGACGCAGCTGATGGGGCAGCAGATCCCCTGTGGCTCTCCAGGTTGGATCAATGAGAACATTTCCATGGTGCCAGAATTAAGCTTATGCCGATGTCTTAATGCTGGGAACGGTAGATGGGACACCAAGATGGAAAACATGTCCAGCCATCATTGTTGACCTGACGTGGTTGTCCCCAGGAAGGGCATGCATATTGCTGGTGGCTGCAATGTCACAACCCACTTAAAGTATCCGTCTTCCCTCCAAAATGAAAGGGACATCTTCAATCCTTGGCACTGGCATAAGGAAGCCCATTACGTCTCCCTCTCCATCTCCCTTCTACCTCAAAGAAGAGATAAAAGCCCCAGAGATGTTGCAGGGAGCGGAGGAGCCCCAAGGGCAAGTTTCCAGGAAAAAAAAATCACAGTAGGGCCAACATGTGGCATTCCTGAAGGCCCTGAATGAGCTCCACAGTGATGCCACAGCACCCACAGCCGAGGCTGGGTGAAGCAAGGGGCTTGGATGTACGCAGCAGGCCCTGCGCACCCACCGCCACCCAACGCGCAAGAGCAGGTGGTTTGGGGAGGACACCAGGCTGTGTGTCTGGCGCGTCTCTGGGGCTATGGCGTCTCCGCAACAGGGACCTTGCAGCAGTTCTCACTGAGCTGCAACACAAAATACACTGCAGGGAGGCAGGGACCGAGTCCGGCTCTTGCTGGTCCCTCCGTGTCCTTGCTTCCATGCCAAGCGTTGCTCGACCCGGGCAGGACAGCCAGGGGCATTGCAGAGCGCAGGATCTGGCCATAGGCCAGGCGCTGGGAGGTGGGATCCGCTCGTGCCTCGGGGCCAGGAAACCCACGGCGACATCCCACAACCTCCAGCAGGAGCTCTACAAGAGCCAGGGAATTACGTGGAGAATATGGTCCTCTCTCAAAGCGAGGTCCTGCCCATGACTATTTAAGCCTTTGGCAATAGACTGGTAGCCAGTTCCTGCCTCCCTGGGGGCTCTCCGGGGGTTTGCCGCTCCCCCCTGCTCTTGGTTGCACTCTCCGCTCCCCCATTGCAGCTCTGCAGCGTGTATCCATGGCTCTGAGATCACACACGAGGATGGGCTAAAGTAGCGGAAAGCTGTTGGATCCTACCACAGAGTTACTGACTTCTTAGCTACAGACTGCATAGCAATCAGAGAGGGGGAGAGAGAGCCAGAGGAAGAGAGTGGGAGGAAAAAGAGAGGAAGAGTGGAGGGCAGAACAGTAGAGATGGCACAGAAATTTTTGAAATAGAGAAGGGGGATAGAGTAGGGAAGGATAAATAAAGAAAGGGAAGGAGAGAGACAGGCAGGAGGGAGAGACCAGAACTCATCACCAAGCTGCAGCCACAAATCAGAGCTCCGTGGGATGGAAACTCCTGAGAGCGAAAAATGCTGAAGAGAGGCAGAGGCAGAGGAAGAGGAAGAAGAAGAGCACTGGCATGAGCAGGGGAGAGTTAGGAGAAGAACAAGTCACGGGGAGGAAGTAGCTACTTGAAAGAAAAGAGGCAAGAGAGGGCTGAGGAGAGTCCTCCCAGATTCCTCCAGCCCAGGCGAGCTGAGGCTTTTCATGGTGAGATGGAGAAATCACCCGCTTTTCCCTTCCTCTGATGTTGGCTCTCCACAGCTCAAGCAGGGAGCAGCTACCGGCAGGAGCTGGGTAAGAGATGATGCTGGTTAGCTCTACTCCTGTTCGTGGCATGATAATGGGAAGGTTTTTCCTCTGAAAATAATGTACTGTTTCATCCGCGCTAGCTCTGAGGAGCAGCTATAAATATAACTTAGTGAGATATGCGTGGCTTCATGTGAGTGTGCTAGTGAATAACAAAGTTGACTGTGTGCATTGCATATGTAAATATAGCAAGCAAAGCGTATGTGTGCAAATGGACAGAAACACACACCTGTTTGTAACCTCCCTAACTTTCCTCCTTTCACCTCCTCGCATGGACTTTGGTTACTTTGAAGGTAACTTTTGCATTTTTTTTCATCTTCCCATATTTTCTTAGCTCCTTCTCTCCCAAGGCTGAGTCTTGTTTGCCTGTCATTTCTCTTAGCTGCCACCATCCACTGCTAACATGTGATGGTCCAAGCTGTTTCCCTAAGACAGCCTGGAGAAGAGCAGACCTGGAAACCCTGTGTCCATCCTCAGCGATGTCAGGCGCGATGGGGGGTGGCGCAGATGCCTGGGCTCTCTCTTTGTCCGAGAAGCTGTTTGGGTTCCCAAACCCATCCCCAGTGCATTCGTGCTCTTCTTGTCTCTGCTTGGCTGGGCTTGCAGGTGGTGGTCTGACATCCCCCAGGTCTTCCAGATACTGCTTTTTGGACACTGTAAGCAAAATGAGGGAGAAACAGTGCCCTTGCTCCTCCCTGGCATCCTAGTTGGAGCGGGGCTCTTCAGGCAGGTTTGCATGGCCAGGTAGGTCACCCTGGCGATCCCTAGCGCTGGCACCAGCCCTGATACCCTCTCCTGTAGGCAAAGAGCATGGAATAACAGAAGTCCCTCTGCCAAAGGTGTGGAGTCTCCCATTCCCAGCACCCAGACCTGACTTCGTCCAGGCAAAGTGAATGGAGGCTCCAGGGCCTCTCCCTTCTCCTTGTCCCCCTCCAGGAAGGGGCGCTGTTCCCAGGAGGAAGGAAGCAGGGCAGGGATACGTCGGGAGCTGTGGGGTTACGGGCATAGGGACACCCAGTGCTGACTGCTACCCAAGGGCAGCGATGGGGCCAGGAATACACTGCAAGTTGCCTGGGTGTGCTCCGAGCTGCTGGCACAGGGCAGCTGTTGGCAGCGCGTGCGGGGGTGGACAGGGCATGAGCACAGCCCTCCAAGCCTAGGGTGGGTGTGCAGCTCCCGGCCTCCCTCCGTTTGGCAGTGGCATCTTCAGGAGGTGCAGGGCCTGTGGGGAGAGGGATGATAATGATCTGGAGTCAAGGAGTGGGCAGGGAGGTGTGTGGGGGAGAATGTCTCGCCAAAGACATTGGGATCTGCCCCGTCCTCATCAGCTATCAGAAATGGTGCCTACAGGAGCCTGAGTCACCTGAGCATGTGGCCCACTCTTCCTTGCTGTCACTGACAATAATAATAAATACAGAAGGAATATTTACTTTATAAGGGAAACATGAGTCCCATAGGGGCAGTGGATGATGAGGAAGGCAAGAGACAGAGAGGACAACAGCGCAAAAAGTGAGCCAGAGAGGGTTGCTGTGGAGAGAACAGGCAGAGCTCTCCTTCCTTCCCCTCAGATGCCCAGATCTGCTGCATTGGTTGGGGACGTGGCAGGGCCGCTGCCCTTGCGGCCTCCCCATGTGTCTGGTGAGGAAAGCTGAGGAACCCCCAGCAGTCCCGCACAGTGAGCTGGTGCCCAGGGGAGCGAGGAGATTGTTCGGCAGGGCTTGTCCCTGCTGGCCTCTCTGGCCATTTTCCCACTCCGTGCTCCACTGCGGACATCCTTCCAGGGTGAAGCACCTCAGCTGTGCCCACTCGAGGCTGCCCCACTCCATGCCAGCCTGCTCTTGTCGACACCCTCCTTGCAGACCGTTTCACTCAGGTCGGTGCCGTGAGGCCATCTTGGGTGACCCACAACTAGTCCTTCCCTGGCAGCTGCTCCTGGAGGAATTATCCGGTGCTGCCTGCCCGCTAACCCCGCTGCACTGCGCTGAGCTGCCGGTTCAGCTCGCCCGCTGCCCCTGCCCGCGGGGCAGCGCCGTGTCTGGGATGGCATCGCCCTTGGGAGAGTGCCGGCGACGGGACGAAGGACACAGTAATGGACACCTGGTCCGGCGCCCGCTGCTCGCTGACATCAATGCCAATGCACAGCGGGGTGGTTAATAGCAATCTGCCTTCAGCAAGTTCCAACTTTCCTGTGTTGTTCCGTTAGGCCACTGGGTAGTTCAATCCAGCAGAGCGGCAGGGATCAATAGATGGATGCTTGTGTCTTAGTGATCGATCCTTATTCACAAATGTGCAGCTTCCCAGCCTCCTCCTAACACTTGTTTTTGTTTTGTTTTTGTTTTCTGTGAATGGTAAAAATTGACTGAAGCTGCCTTAGCGTTCCTTGCAGCACTGCAAAATCCCTTAGGCCTAAATTAACGGTCTCCGAAAGTGCTGCTTGTGCACACTTTAAAGAGCTGGAGGGTCCTCAAACAGCGCGCAGAGGCCCAGGCACTGATTCCCCTGCCCAAAACAAGGGAGCTTTACCAGGAATGGTCAGGTGTGAAGTCCCTTTTGAAGAGAGATGGTGATTCCTCTGTCAGGCTCTGGCTCTGCATGGGCAGGAGCTGCTTTTGAAACCACCAAGCTGCTGTGTGGCCCACACGCAGGGTCCGCAGCAGGGTTCGCGCCAGGGGTGCAGCTCAACACTGCGGTCGGAGCACGACGGTTTCCCAGGGCCTTTCAGTCAGCATGGGAAATGCCATCAGTAAGGGCCTCGAGCTGGCTGCAGTAAAATGAAATTATACTCCATGAATCCTATGCTTGTATCGCTCCCTGGAATGGGTTGCGGCAGGATAATTTAGTTTTCATGACAAATGTTGAGGTGCCAAGTTCTGTTTCATCCACGTAAGAAGGCAACAAGACCTTAGGAATGTCTGTACAAATGAAACCGTGCTGAAATGACTGGTTTCAGCTGGAATCACTCAGGCTTTTGAGTTGGTTATCTCCCCCGGACATCTCAGACGTTGTCCAACAGATAAGACAGCCTTGTGGCCTGTCAAGTGATTGGGAAAGATTTCAGGTGGAACAGATAATGTGGCAAGGAAAGGCTGTGGTGTGAGGACAAAGCAAGAGACTCACGACTCATCTGTGCCCAGAATGTTGGTCCACAGAGCTGAAGAGCAGCCAGGGCATCATTCTACAGAAATGCACCAAGTTTAGTCCTGGGTAAAGAGAGAGGAGCCAGCTTGGTGAATGTCAGAAAGTGACTGGAGACACCTCAGGGACTGTTCTCTCGGGAAATTTGTCATAGTCAGTTTGTCTCTAGGAATGGCTTTGGCATGGACCTATCCAGGAATTTGGGGGAGAAGCTGCCACCCAGGATGGGAACCTCCTTGGACTGGCACCACTCTAGTTTGTCACCAGGGCCTCAGCCCTTAAGAGCCCTTAAAGATCCCGATCCAAAATGTCCGAACAGTCTTATGCCATAACTGCTGTCTGTGGGAGAAGGGAGAACAGGGCAAAGGGGCAAGTTATCCTATGGATTTCCAGTCCCGCACACCCCTGCCCCGGGAAACCCGGCTGCCTGAGGAGAAGCCAGCCCCCTCCGCCGTCACGAAGGGGCTGCCCCTCGCAGGCCGGACTCCTGTTTTATTTCTATGGCAACATTTCTACTGAAACATCTCAGAGAGAGCCTGGTGTGGCGTGAAAACGAAGGAGGCAGCGTCCCCCCTGCTCCGTCCCCTGCAAAAGGAGCGGAGCGAACACCCTGCCGCCTCTCCTCGCTCCCTCCGTGGTGACCCGCGGCGGCGTGGTGCGCAGCCGACCCATCCACTTAATGGGGCCATCCATCTACTTAACGTCCCCAACCCCACTGGGAGGGCTGCGGGGGGCTCAGAGAAGAGCCGGGGTCAGCCTCGTGTCCTGGCATGCTTCCTCTGCTCCTTTGCCCATGCAACGCGAGCACCTTCTTCCCCCCTGCCTCTGCTTTTTTTTTTTTTTGCTCTTTTCCCTGACTTTGTCTTAGTTTTGCCCTTTCTGTCTTCTGCTGCCCTCCTGCTTTGGACTGTGACTGCTTCTACACACACAGAGAGGGGCAGCAATGGGGACAGGCAGGATTTGTCTGGTTCTGGCCTCTTCTGTAACAACACAAGTGACCATTTTTGACATGAGAACTGGTGACAAGGAGTTGTTGAAGATCAGTTACGACACAGGAGTGAGGCTGACCGTGCCATCCAAGACAGGTTCTTTGTATCTTTCCCTGTTCCCACAAGAAGAGTCATTACCTCTTCCTTTCCCCAATCCACCCCCTTTCTCCAATTTGCCACACAGCCACAGTGCACGTATAGGGGCTGGAAAGTGGACAGAAGTGTTCGGGACAAGCAGGTGCTCGGAGCCCTGCAGAATCTCGGCAGCGCTACAAAGAGGCCATGCCTCCAACAGGACTAGACTCAGTGGTCCCAGAAGTCCTCTCCTGACTGTGCCCCTTGTTCCTGGGACCAAAAAGCAGCCTCGTATCGGAGTTGATACGGATCCGGGTGACCCAGCACACAACCCGCTGCCCGATGCTGCCAAAGTTATGGGTAGCACAGAGCAACAGCGATATGTTCCGCAAAAGCAGGTAGGCAGGCAGCGAGCCCGTTGGAAAACAGGAACGCCGTCTAGAGTAGTGGCGCGATCACAATAACCCACGACAATGGGGAGAAACCGCAGGTGTGGAAGGAGGCTGCATGTAAACACTGCTGCCGCGTGCCGTTCCGCACAGCCCTGCCCCTAACGCGGCAATGCTGGAGCTCGTGGAGGGGAAACGGCGGCCGCGGCGCCGCTGCCGCGTCCTGCCCCAGGCACAGCCGCCTCTGCGGTGCCACAGCATGGAGCAGGGTGGGAAGGGGGGCCGATGTGCTACGGGGCAGCTGGGGCTTAGCCTGGGCTGCACCAGCGCTGCCCCTGAAAGGCTTTGGATTGCTCAGGAGTGTTTAATGGGGCTGAACAAGCTGCATCCACGAGGCGTTTGCTTGTTTCAACAAGCCCTTCTCAACCTGGGCGCTGCTTTAGCTCCTTCTGGATGCCTGGTGCAAGCGGGTGGAAGAAACTTTCACCTCCCTTCCAGAAGCAGGAGCAGTTCGGATCACAGCTCTGTGCTAGAGCAGTTCCCCTGCCTCATAGGAGTTCAGGGAACCCCCTTTTTTTTTTTTTTAGTTTTCACTGATCCGTTACCACTGAGCAGCCAGATCCAGCTTTGAGTTCAATCCCCTTTGCAGGGCCTGAGCGCTGAGCAGCGATGGTCTCCTCTCCTAGACAGTGGCTGGGCACAGAGAGGGTGTTGCTGTGGGGACTGCTCATTCAGTGCCTCTGTTGCTGGTGCTGTTGTTATTATTATCATCATCAATATCTTTCATAATCTATTTTTAGGACTCTGCTTTGCCAAGCACTTTGCACAGGCACAGGGAGAAAACCCCTGCCCTGCCAGGGTTGCAATCAAAGTGGACAGACGGATGACGTTAGCCCCCCACCAGCCCCCCTTTTTCCCACGCACAAATAACGATCCCCCTCCTGGCGTAGCTGAAAGACACGGAGAGTCCCCATGCGGATCGCCCTTGTGGCAGTGCCAACGCGGGCCTGGGAAAGGGCCCCATGCCAGGGAGGAGCGATGGGGCAGGAGGGCCCGGCAGCGCTGCTAGCAGCGCCTGCACCGGCAAGGGGCTGCACCCAGTCCCTTGGCGAGACCGCCCCGGTGTTTCGAGCTGCCCGGGGACACGGACGTGCAGGAATAGCCATCTACTGTCCTTCACCTCGGTGGCCTAGGGGGCCTCACCTCCTTCCCTTTCGGTGGGGCTCTGGGTAGGCAGGATGCTAAATGAAAGGAGATGCTTCGCCAACTTTTAGACGCCCCGTCCATGTTGTGCAGTCTCTTCTGCGGTTATAAAGAAAGCAAGTGCAGGGAACTATATATAGGGGGAAATGCAGATCTTATTTGAAAAGATTTAGTGCCTGTGACTGGCACCTTTTATCTGAGCCAGGAACGTATGGTGATAGTGTGGTTGTGACTATATGATGAGTTTTGTGCTATTATTTGGAGCATTTTTTATAGTCCCAGATCTTGGGGTGTTGTGATAAGGTAAGGTGCCATTTTTGCTATCACAGCTGTGCTGAAAAGCTGGAGGATGTGATCTGAAGGCACTCCATTTGTCCGGGAAGTGGAAACCTAGAGGACACTACATATGCTCAGCTTTTAAGCTCGTGTGATTCTCCCACACTTCCTATAGGGCCCAGTTCGTTATTTTGGCAGGACGGTTGATGCTGCGTATCTCAGAGGTTTCTTTGGGAGGGAATGGGACATGCTCTGGGTCCTGGCTGCTGGAAAACCTCTGCTCCCTTTTGGCCAAGAGCAGTATCCAGAAAAGGCCTTTGAATTCTTTAATTTCCCTGAATGCCAGCAACTAAGATAATACCCATCTATCTCTCTCCAGGGGATCGAGCAGGGACTTCTCCCGTCGGTCACCCCAGCAGCATCCTCTCCTTTCCACGCGTCCCACCGCGCTTGGCATCCCCCAGGCCCCGGGCGCGTGCGGGTGCCCATGGCCTTGGTGCGGCGCCGCAGCCCCGCGCGGGACAAGCATCGCGCGGCCTGCACAAGCAGAGCGGCCGTCGGGATGGGCTCCGTGTCATGCAGGGAGGCGTGGGAGCCAAGGGGGGGGATGCTGTAACCTTTCTGTGTCTCTCTCAGTGACTTTGTCATCCTGGGGATCTTTGTGTACGTCCCATTTTTATCTGTGTTTTCCCCCTTTCTTTCTCTGGTTCTCTCCCTCTTTCTTCTCTCCCCCTCCCGTCAGTATGTGGGCTGATCACTGCTCAAACTTTTAATTCAGATGGTAATTGGAATAATAATACGGGCAGAATCCTTCTGGCTCTGTTGCTGCAGCTGGCTTCAGGGAGCTATGAATAGCTCTGAGTCACACACTGAGATGGTTTAACTTCAAATCATTTTGTTTTGTTTTCATATTACCCATCCCCAGGCTCCATGGCTTCTCAGGAAAAAAAAAAAAAAATCTAAAAATCCCCCCTCTCACTCCATCCCAAAATATAAACTGGGCCGAGGCACATTAATAAAATCCCTGTTTAGAGAACACACCACCTAAAGAAATTGGTCAGCTAATCATGCCTTGCAGGGCAGATGGGGACTGTTGGCACTTACTTGATCTATTTATAAGTATTGAACGAAAAGGCAGAAGTGTGTATATAAAAATGGTATAGAGTTGATTACAGCTTCCTCCCCTCACCTTCCATATGTCACTTTCCTTTTTATATGGTAAAGCTCTCCTGCACAGTGACTGCGTCGTCGCGTGTGTCTGTACAGCACCTAGCACCAAGCCCCCCTGGGAGCTGTGACCACCGTACGGTTTAACAGCACCACAGCGGTGAGGAGAATTTGGGCACTGCCTCTTGCAGCTAGACTGACCAAAGGCACCGCAGCAGCAGATACTCCATGGCATCATGCGTATGCTGCCCCATAATCTCTGGCTCCGACCCCAGCAATATCTGGGAAGAAAGGGGAAGCTCTCTGGATGTCAGACCGTAAGGCTGGGAATAGAGAAGGTGGAGAGGAAAAGCAAGGCCAAGACGCACGTAGGTGGGTCTGCAAGGCCCTGCCCCAAGATCTGAAGTGTCCCCTCTTTGCATCCAGACTCCCCAGGAAGCGGGCAGGCATATGCTGTGCTGCGACCACGGCTGTGCTCTGCGTATGGGTCTGCTGATCCGGATCGCAAAGCAAAGGGACGCTCTCCAAGTGACTGCAACAGAGAGCGACCGAGAGGAACAACGGTACCAAGTGTGGCATGGCCGGCTTGGCGGCACGACACAGTGACCACTGCAAGAGTCGCATTGACGCAGACAATGGAGAAGCATTTGCCAGATGAGGCCAGATAAAGCAGAAAATAAAAGTGCAAAAATATCATGGGATTTTTCCATCATTGTTGTTCATGATGTATATCCTAGAATATCAGATATGGTTGTTATAAAAAGAGAAGTGGGGGAGTGCTTCGGCGTGGACATTTCTGTTCTGTGTTTGATGAGAACGTTCCATTGCAGATTTAAGAAAAGATTGACAAATATGATCCATTCTGGCAGGAACTGGCGAAAACCTGGGACGTGTAAAGCGCTGTACCAATAGAGTGGGGGGTACGGGGATCCAGTGATGGAGACATTGCATCAGCACCATGCGCACTGCCTTTGTTATTAGCCCGCAGATCTTTTGGAAAGTCACAGCGAGAGGCACCGCTGACAGAGCGGTGCTGAGGACGTCCTGATCGCACTGGGGGTCAGAGCAGTGCCTGGGCTGCTGGCGTGGGCAGGCGAGTTTGCTTGTGCAGCTAAAGCGTGGCACAAAGTGTCAACCGGGGAGATAGGAATGACTGCAGTGTGGCTGTGCTGTTACTGGCTTTGCTAAATATAAAGTCCTTGGGGAGAAAATCAGTTGGGAAGAAGGGAAGGGCAGTCCAGGCTGCAGCATTGGACATGACTGATCTGTGGGCCCTATAGTCTCGTGCTATGGGGATAGAATAGCTGTGCTCTGCTGGAGATGGCTGGGGGCAGAGTGGGTGTCAGGCATAGCAGGACACTAAACAGCTTGCAGGTAGAAGTATGTGCTTGTAGGGCCCTGGAGACCCACAGTTTACACCTGGTTGATGGCTTAAACACTGCAAGATAGAGAATGTGATGCCCAACCTGTGGCTGCACCCAGCTGCCTCCCAAAGGGCTGGGGGGCTTCCTCAGGCAAAGTAATATGTGGGCATTCAGGTAGCCTGAGGATGCGGGGAGAAAAGAGGGGCAGAAGGATGGAGAGGCATCTGTTCAGGACTGCAGTGTCCTCCCCCTGAATCTCCCAGGGACTGCATCCACCAGCAGAGTTTTGTCCCCAAAACAAACGCGCAGAGTTGCCACCAAACCCTCAGCCTCCCCACTCCATGTGCAGGGCAGAGCTAGCTCCAAGAAAGGACCTCTGGCATGGTCCCATGGGACGGGGATTTTCAGCCCTGCCCTCAGCCAGCCTCTTGTCCCCCCGGCCTATGCAGCAGGCTGGGCTGCAGGCAGCCACCATCGCCCCACGCCAGGAGTGGCTGAGCACAGCTGCTGGTTAAGGACAACATGATCATCCCTCTTGTGTCAGAGACCTCTTTGGGCCTTTCCTAATCAGCCTATTTGTGTTCAAATTTCAGTGGAGGACGCTCACCGGCTTTTTACCCCCTTACTATTTGCCATGAGCAGTGAGGAAGATGCCAGAGAGTGCAGACTCTATTTGTACATGAAAGATTCAGGCTAGCAGACAGGCTCCCAGCTCCTGGCATAGTCACTGGCCTCTGACATAGCTTCTGGTCTCGGAGAGCTGTAGCCCCAGTACTGAAGCAGTGACCATCCCAAGAAACCAACCCTTGAGGAAGGAGCGTGGTTACATCACTGCCTGGAGTAGCTTCTCCATGGGGGTAGAGCCTGCCCGAGGCAGCCCCGAGCCCCAGGGCTCTTTGCTTGTTTCTCTTTCCCAAGGTGGCACTGAGCATTGTGGGGGTGTGTTGGGGTGGAAGTGGTAAGTGGGTTTATTTTAGTTTGTCTCCTGGCTTGTGTCGTTCCTAGTTTGCGGCGCCCAGTATTAGTAATGCTTCCCTGTGCCAGCTGGCAGCACGGGATGAATCAGATCAGCTGCACCGCAGCACAGCCCCGTCCGCGGCCGGCCCGCTCCAGGGCGATGCCTCTGTCCGAGGCGCTGGCCGCGCTCCTGTGGCTCGTGGCTAGTGGGAAACCCTCCCCAGCCCCTCTCATGGCAGGCAGCAAGGGCAGTGCCTTTAGATGAGGTGCACCCTAGGAAACACGTGACTGTGAGAACGTGCCCACCACAGGGTGCTCTAGGAGGCCTGCAGCGTGCTTGCGCAGTGACAGCAAGCCACGGACAGTGCCTCTGGGGGCGGATTTTACAGAGTTAAGGGTTTGCTTTGCTAGATGTATTCAAAGAATAAAAAGACATCTGTCTGTCTGAAAATCAGATTCATGCTCTCTCACTGCCCTCAAGCCTCTCACAGCGTCAGTCTCCACTACTCTGATTCTGCTTTATTAAGCACATTCCTGCTTCACCAGCCTTGTCCCCTTCTCCTATGCCTGACCAGTGCTAGCCTTGGCAGTGGCCTTCTCTTTCTGTTGGAGACCATTCTGTCCCCTCGGCCTCCCCAGTCACAGAATCACGGGATCACAGAATGGTTGAGGTTGGAAGGGACCTCTAGAGATCACCTAGTCCAACCGCCCTGCACACGCAGGGACACCCAGAGCACGGGGCACAGGGCAGCATCCAGGCGGCTTTGGAAGATCTCCAGAAAAGGAGACTCCACAACCTCTCTGGGCAGCCTGTTCCAGGGCTCTGTCACCCTCGCAGGAAGGAAGTTCTTCCTCACGTGGAGATGGAGCTTCCTGTGTTTTAATTTATACCCATTACCCCTTGTCCTCCCCCAGCCAATCTGCAGTCTATCAGCAGCCTGCTGGCCACGGTCACCCTCCTGCCTCATGCTGCCTGCACAGGATCTGGCCCAGTCCCTTTATCCTGTGCAAGTGCTAGGTTGCAGGTTGCTTCGCAAATTCCTCTCTACTCACTGACAGTGCAAGTGAACAAGAGCCGGCTCTGCAGCCACAGGAATTCGGCTCATCTCAGTGTTAGAAAGTACTGATTTAATGGACCATTTTCTCCCTCCCCTGGCCATGACATCACAACATGCCATGGAGTTGCATGACATCATAGATCTTGGAGGACCGTGGAGATGCCTGGTCCTCCCCTCCCTGCAACCTCCCCTCTGCCCCCCACACACCTGAACACACTGATGATCTAAATGGAGGGATTTCTGTGCCTGCCTGTTCCCCCATGAGCGTTGCTGAGGCTAAAGGAACTGCTGCAGAGGCTGGCACAGCAGTTGCCAGTGTCATCTGCCTGTGTGACCTGGGCTGAGGGTAATTTGGATCCTGTTGATTGCCACAGCCCACAGCATCCTGAAAATGCCACGACCGCTTGTCATCCCTGGGACACTGGAGAGGGCCTGCCCAGAATCTCAAGGCCTGGATAACGATGACGATGATGACAACGAAGAACCTAGCTACCCTTGTCACTCCACATCTCCTGCATCCCAGTGCAAGGGCCATGACAGCTCAGGTGACAGTCAGCTGGAGGATCCAGGTGAACCTATTCCATTTTCATTAAGGGGGTTTTTAAAACCCAGGCACTCTTGCACAGTGAAAGATGAAGGATTGAAAAATAGAATGTATGCCAAGAGGTTGGCCCAGCATGCACTGGAACTTGAAGAGGATGGTCAGGATTTTCAGGAACCTTACTACAAAGACACAGGAATGTCTGGCAGTCTGTCCGAAGATGAGGACAATAGCTGGACCAGAAGTTTTCACCTTCCTGTTTATGAAAGATCACATGGGACCAGAGTCACCAATATGGCACCATCCAACTCCTATGACTCTTTCCAACATAACCTAGGAAAGCACTTGGAGATGGAAGCCTTTACCCCATGGGTCCATGCCAGCGACCCTTATCTTGCATACCCAGATCACATCAGGGGAGCAGAGCCCCACACTCTCCATGAAGAGTCCATCGGGGACAGGGAGTTCCCTTCCCTGCAGCTGACCTACGAAGAGCTCAGGGAGGAGAACTGTATGCTCAGGTGGAAGATCAGGAGCATGCAGAGCTTCTCAGAAAGTCAAGCACGCACAGTGAGGAGCCTAGAGAGACGTCTGAAAGCCAATATGGTCAAAGAGGAGAGAGAAGCCCAAGGGTTAGAGTCCCTGGTCCAGCAGACTGAACGTAGTCTCCAGCTGATGACCCAGAGGGCTCTGGAGGCAGAAAATAATGTGGAAAAGTTGAAGCGGGAGATGTTTCTTCTCCAGGGAGAGCTGGAGAATTTCAAGGTGGAGAATGAAAACCTGAGAGCTGGCCAAACTACTGATCTGGGGGCAATGAAGCAAAACATAGACATCGCCTTGCAGAATCTCCACAGGATAGTAACTGGTGCAAACTGGTCCATCAGACAGCTGGTCTCTGGAACAGAATTGCTGCATTTTGTTGCTGAACTCCTCAAATCTACAGGCAAGATTTCCGAAGTTGAAGCAGAAGCAGAAGCAGGAGATAGTCTATGAACTAAACTCTCTGCTAGTCCTAGGGATGAGTGTATGGACTGAGACAACAAGTCTCTCACAACAGCCTGTACTAAAAACTTGCTTTCATATGCTGGAGTGTGTGTGTGTATAGAAGAAGTATATAGAAGTACATTTTTTTGTGATTACATATGAATTTCAGGTACTGATATAGTTTTAGCTGCTGATGCTCTATTCTGGCATTGCAGCACTAGAAATTCCTCCCTCTCCTCCTGCCTAAATGTATCCTAAGCTTCGGGCTACAAGACCCAGTCCACAGTTGGTTCTGTGCATGAGTCCGTGAAAAAGTTTTGTCTGAATTGACTTCTTTTTTGGGACCTAGGAGATTTATTTTATCCAATACAAGGGGTATTATTCTTTAACAATGTGCACATCCCTTAGTTTAGTTGTAAGAGCTGCTATAAGAGACGATCAAAGCTCTTGCTGTACTTGCATTTCATCTGTTTGCTGGACCTGCATTTCATCTATTTGCTTTGCTCCTTTCTACTGATCTGGGCAAGGTAAGGAGCAGAGATCTGACTGCTCTTGCACACAATTACAATGAGCAGTTTTTTAGATCCTCTTTCCACTTCTTCTGGAGCCAGCAACTGTCCAGCCGTTAAACCTGAAGCCTCTTCGGAGCTTTTGCCTCCATTCCTGCAGCCAAGGAGGGGACAGTTTGTTCAGGAACTTTTAGGAAAATGTGTCTAATCCTGATGTGAGTTGTGATGATTTCTTTCCTCAGATATCAGTGTCCAAGACGGCTAAAGGTGCATCAAACTTATCAGGGCTGGCTAAGGATGACACTGGTTGGAGAGGATGCCCTTCCTCTCCTGCCTGGAGCTGACATAAAGAAGTGCACTTGAATTAAGTTACTAAAGAAGTGAGAGAAGGGCAGGACCTTGCAGTCTAAACTCCCCACGGTATCACTGAAGATATGTATTAGCTTAATCCTAGTAGGGCCATCTCTGTATACAAAGTGACTTTTCTTCATTACCTAGACATCCCTTGACTCTACTGATGAATTTATGCTTACCGATCTCAATTCTGCTGTAGGTTGTCCAGCTGCACAACAGTATTTCTTACATTTGTCTGCATTGACTCTTCTTAAAGATTTGGATGCTGTTGGGTGGTGAGGGAGCTAGTGCTGACAGAGCTCTGTGTGGCTGTTTTCACTTGGATGTGCTTTTTTTCTGATGGGAATTTTGGGGCAGTTGCTCACTTTTACCTGAATCTGCTGAATGGCAAGCTACAATGTCGCTGCCTACTCATGATCCCATAGTGTCCCTGGTCTGAACAACCGCAGCTGAGTTGCCACAGGGCTTAAATTGTCCCAGTAATCTTGGTCTCTGGAGGAGAGACTGCTGGTTAAACTTCTAGACATGATAACAGCAGTGCTTGTATGCTGGAGGTGAGGTCTGGAACGCCTTACTTGTTGCCTTCTAGTCTGTGTTTCTAATTTCAGGAAAGTGGTGATCACCTGTAGCCACATGAAGCTCTGCTCTGCAACAGTGATTATGAGACAAGGATGGTTCTCTTTTCTACTTCTTCAACCTTGACAATGTCACCTGCTGTTCCTTTCTCCTGTCCAGGCACAAGCACTTGCAAGGAGTTCCAGACCTCGCATTTGACCTAGAAATCCTTGGATTTGACCAAAACCACTGGTTTTGGAAGCCACTGGTTGCCTGTTGGTGAGGCTGGAAGAGAGCAAATGAACTGGCTGTATCTGCATTCTGTGCTCTATATTGGCTGCTGTAATCCAAAGGATACAATGTGGGATTAGTATGGGTATACAAAGCCCTTTCTAATCTGTGAGTCATCACCCCTTCACTGCATTTCCTTTCCCAACAGCCCTGGGCATGCGGGATATGTTGTCTCTTGCGTCTTCGGTTTCTTAGTTCTTAGTTCAGGATGGACTGGGTCAGGACATAACACCTGCTGGACGTTCTCCCAGGGCTCTACCGCAGAGACCCTCCTCGGCTGCCGTATACACGACACGTTGCAAGGTCTGTTTGCTCTAGGCAGCTTCTCCTTGGCTACTTCTAAGCTCTTCCTTTGCATTAGTCCTTCTTTCTTGGTTCTACAAATTGCTTTTCTTCCCTTCTTTAGAATGGGGAGGGGAGGGAATATTCTCTGCTCTTTGGAAATAAGCGTCTTCTGAATCAGACTGGGCTGCTGTGTTTGTATGTGCTTCAATAGTCCTTGTGTGTGTGTGTAGGTATTTAGACTGGCTGAGCTCTTGCCCTAGTGTAAGCTATAATATTAATATCATATGGCTCAGGGAAGGGGCCTTGCAAGCTGCTCAACGGTTGCGTCCTTGATCTGGAGATTGGTGGCTGTCCTGCCCTGTAACTCAGATGCAAGGGGCTCCAGGAGGCGGGAGAGGCAGGGACTGAGGGCTGCCACAGCGTGTGCATGAACCAGGTCTGTGTCTGCCAGCTCTTCACTTGCTGCAGGTAGGGCATGGTGTGGTGTCTCACAGAAACCACTATGTCCCTCCCCATTGGAAATAAAAAGGCTGGGAGCTGTGCGCTCTCCAGTACTGGCCTGGGCCAGATCCTTCTGGGGAAGATTTGACAGGGTTTTCCTTTGTACTTCTTTGTAAGGCACATGCCCAGGAGCGATCGCAATGACAGCACAGGCCTCAGCTCCCCAGAGGTGAAACCTAGATTTACCTTGTCCCATGTGAGTGCTGCTGCATGAGATCCCACGCTCGCCCAGCTCCTACCGCCCCCGACAGCTGATGATAAAGCAAGCCATGGGCAGCATCCGAGTCAACCGGTGAGTAATCTTCATCTCAAGGACTTTTGCTGTCCCTGTTGCCCTGGGCCTCCTTGTCTGGTCCTTCTGACCCTATCTGTGGCCTGTCTCACATTTTATTCCTCTTAAATTACTTGCCAGGTTATTTCCAAGTTAAGGCTTCTTTCTCCTGCTCCAATATGAAAGATGCCATATGTGCGTGTGGGGGGTATTCTCAGGTCTCAGCAGGGTCAGCTGCTATGGGGGAGGAAAAGAAGAGCACGGACGTGGTGTCAGACACCAACCTTGGTCAAGAAGCCATGGATTTCAACAGGACTGTAGAAACTTCATAGCTTCTGAGCCATGGCACAAGCACCATTCCAGCTGTGCATGTTTCCCCCAGTTCCTTTTCCAATGAAAAGAGAAAGGTGGATGATTTTGGAGATATTGGGTTGTCCTGAAGAAACTATCACACTTAAGCAAGGAGTAGCTGGCACCAGGGTGAAGGAGTCTGTGATGGATGACTTCAGCTGATATGCCAGCATTGGGGGAGGACTGGGGGTAGAGGAGGTGCTGCCAGTTCAAGGTTCCTGGGAGGCTAAAGCGAGGTGGTATAAGGGGATAGTCATTTTGGTGGGTCCCTGTGCTTGGAAGGTAGCTGTTTCATTTCCTCTGTGGTCAGAGCATCTTCTGTGCCTACGTTCTTTAGGAATATCTGTGACTTTAGACCAAGCTGTGTGTGAGTGCTCAGGAGCTGCTCTCTCCTGGTGGAGGAAAAGAGAATGGATGATGCCATCTGCAAGGGAGGGGAGCAGCAGGGGCAAGCAGCTCTCAGAAAGGGGGAGTTGCTCCAAGCACTTTGGCTGTTGATCTCCAAATTACACCTTTAGCTGTGGATGCGGGATGTTGGAGCCACGCTTGTTGCTGTAGCAACAGAATTGTCCTGAATGCAGAAAGTGTATAAACATTGTCACAGATGCACAATGAAATCAGTGGGGAGAGAAGAGGAGAAAATAGAAACTCCCAGCCTTATATAATCTCAGGGCCAAAATGTTACTAGACCCCAGGCACTTGCTCCTAAGGTTCTTAGCCATTCCATTTGCAGTCACGATTCAAAACTCTGGTGACCTCCCTTAGATCAAAAGCCAGAAAGTAGCACAGTGCTGCAAGTTTCTCTTACTTTGCTGCCCTGTCAGGACTTAAGATTAGATTTAACCTCCTGGTAGCAACACAGCAGATATTGCAGCTGGGCTCCACCAATTTGGTCAATGCAGCATCCTCATGCAACAACCAAGGACATGTGCTGCCATGAACTTCCTCACTACCATGCCATAAGTGTGCACCATGTTCTGCCAGCCATCCATGTTCCTCCTGCCCTCACTGTCTTGGTTTTTGTTGTTCTTTAGATATTTCTACATGAAATGTCTGTTTCTTCTCTTCCAGATACAGCATTGTCTCAACTGAAGAGGATGGACACAAAGTCTCCGCGCTGGGCAGCATGAACGGGCACAGCCGGAACGGGAAGGGCCATGCGCCCCGGCGGAAGCACCGCAACCGCTTTGTGAAAAAGAACGGCCAGTGCAACGTCTATTTTGCCAACCTGAGCAACAAATCTCAGCGCTACATGGCTGACATCTTCACCACCTGTGTGGACACACGCTGGCGGTACATGCTCATGATCTTCTCTGCCGCCTTCCTGGTCTCCTGGCTCTTTTTTGGCTTCCTCTTCTGGTGCATCGCTTTCTTCCATGGTGACCTCAACACACCAGCAGTGGCGGGGGGACCCTCTCTTCTCAAGCCCTGCATCATGCACGTGAACAGTTTCCTAGGGGCTTTTCTTTTCTCAGTGGAGACCCAGACAACCATTGGATATGGCTTCCGCTGTGTGACTGAGGAGTGCCCGCTGGCCATCATGGCAGTTGTGGTCCAGTCCATCGTAGGCTGTGTGATTGACTCCTTCATGATTGGCACCATCATGGCCAAGATGGCAAGGCCCAAGAAACGGGCCCAGACCCTCCTTTTTAGCCACCATGCGGTCATTTCTGTGCGGGATGGCAAACTGTGCCTCATGTGGCGAGTAGGCAACCTGAGGAGGAGTCACATTGTGGAGGCCCACGTCCGGGCCCAGCTCATCAAACCCTACATGACAGAGGAAGGGGAATACCTTCCCTTGGACCAGCGGGATCTCAATGTGGGCTATGACGTGGGCCTTGACCGTATATTTTTGGTTTCACCCATTATCATTGTTCACGAGATTGATGAGGAGAGCCCACTCTATGGGATTGGGAAGGAGGAGCTGGAGACAGAAAACTTTGAGATTGTTGTTATCCTGGAGGGAATGGTAGAAGCCACAGCCATGACCACACAGGCACGAAGCTCTTACCTTGCTAGTGAAATCCTCTGGGGCCACCGTTTTGAGCCAGTTGTGTTTGAGGAGAAGAACCACTACAAGGTGGATTACTCACGCTTTCACAAAACCTATGAGGTGGCTGGAACACCTTGTTGCTCAGCCCGAGAGCTGCAAGAAAGCAAGATGACTATCCTACCTTCTCCCCCACCCCCTAGTGCCTTCTGCTACGAGAATGAGCTGGCTCTTGTCAGTCAAGATGAAGATGAAGATGATGATGAAGTGGGTGTGGCATTAGGAGGCAGCACAAAAGAAGAGGGAGGTGTCATCCAGATGATGGATTTTGGAAGCCATCTGGATTTGGAGCGGCTCCAGGCAACTCTGCCCCTAGATACAATCTCATACCGCAGGGAGTCAGCCATCTAACTCCTCCTGCCTCCCCAATCCACAACTGTCGCCCTCCATCTCCTCCTCCATTCTGCACCCTTACATAGATGGATAAGTCCCTTTCCCACCAAAAATGCCTCCCGTGACCACCTCTCAGCCCCTGAGTATATCAAGTCTTGGAGTTGCTCTGACATACTCCATTTTCCATCAAGATATACTACTTGGAAGGGAAGTGAAGATACACTACCCTCCTTCCAGTGTTTGTGCTAGGACCCATTTCCTGACCAGAGACAGGAGAGCAGCACATCTGGTTTCTAATCTCTGGAGAGCTGACAGAGTCCATGCTTCTACAGACAGACTGGGAGCCACAGCAATTGTTTCTGCTGCTTAATCAATGACAGACTTTCTGTCCCCTTTAAACATGGGGTAGGCCCCATGGCTATCAAGAGTCGTGACTGTCACTAGAAGAGTGATATTTAAGCAACGACCAGATGAGGATGGACAGGAGAGTTTAAGCATCCTGGAGCGAGTGGGGAAGGATCTTGTGGGAGGGGTTTACTTGCATGTTTATTGCTTGTTGCACATGACTCTTTTTTTCTGTATATACAACAGATCAAGAACTGAAATCCATATTCTTCCACTGTAAATGCCAAGCTAGGGGACAAGGACACTGTATGTAGCCTACACTGCACTCTCCTTGGCTTTTGGCATCTGTCATTTCCAGAAGCAGCTTGACTCTACACAATCACACACAGTTCTCCCAGTCCTTCCGCAAAACGCTTTCTGCTTCTCTCCCAAGATGCCTGGCAAAGGAGGCAGGGCCCTATGTTTGCACACTCAAACTGTTCACTGGCACAGCACTGCCAAGACAACAGACAACGGACCTAACTGGACAGCAGACACTCTACTTGTTCCTTTCACCTCCTCTGTTCTTTTCCCTGCTGCCATCAGCTGTAAAACTGAATTTGTAACTATTTATTTTTAATAAAATCTAATATCCCAGGGGGAGATTTGAAAGCAAAAGAACAACCCCAAGGCTGCAGGCCAGTTTAGTGACTGATGAGTGGTTTCAGTGCTAGCATCTGCTGTTTGCATGGCATTAGTGCCTGCTGGAAGCTCCAGTATGAGGGCTCCCTTGTTGTAAACCTGTATGTTAAAACCTACACAAAGAGGCTCAAAGAATTTGCCCCGGGAGAAGACATACTGGATACAAAATGTATGTATGGAGGGAAGCATTTGTGTTAAAATTATCAGCAGTGATGGGTCAAACATTTCCATTCTGCTCAGCTTGGAAATGACAGGAGTTTTGCCTGAGGAAGGACCAGCTGGGTTATAGATATGCTTGATGAAGTGGCAGAGACATACAAGACACTGCTGTAGATGTAGGGTTCAAAACCAAAACAAAACTTCTGCCAGAAGGCATAGGAGAACTGGGTGAAATGGAGGGAGGGCATCAGTTTGAGCTAGAAATGTAGCATTGTTCTGCTTTTGTTTCACAGAAGACATGAAAACCTGAAGATTCCTTTCCTTTGGGAGCAGCATAAACATTCCTTCAAAACTGCAAAGGGCACCAGGACAGAAAGATAAACAGGTAGTTAAAGAGCTGCTCTGAGCAACCAACAGTTGTGCTATAGGGGAACTAGCTGAAGGAATGACCTGACACTTTAATCCCTGATCTACAAAATGTGAAATCAGCATCTTGGTATCATTTTGGAATTAGGAGAAGAAGCAAGAGAAGAGGGGAGGAAGCAGAAAAGAAGGGAAGGAAACAGAAGGAGAGGGAGAAGCAGACACAGCAGGCAGGCCAAGGAGGAGGAAGGAAAAGAAAGGAAAATGAGGAAATATGGGAGAGTGTTTGAGAGGGAATGGGGATAGACTAACAGGACGGGCCTGGGCCCAGACTTGGCATTTCTTTTCTGGCATGTAGGTTCTGCTGTGGAAAGCTGCCCTGCATGCACACCATGACTCTGAATGTGCTGGTTTAATCTGCATCCTAAACAATGATCTGAAACCAGGCACTCCAAATTCAGGTCTTTGGCAAACCTTTCAAGAAGAAAGAAAGAGTAACAAGCAGTAGGATGGAAGAAGAGCAGACAGGTGACAGCTGAAGAGAAGAGCATCAGGAGAGGGGGAGAGGATGGAAAGGAAATAGTTTCTGATGCCTCTCTGAGTGTGACAGCAATGATTCATTCATCCTTCTCCTCCTGTTCTGCAGAGAGTGGGGACAGGAGCTCATGAATCCTGGCTTTTTCAATGTATGACTAGAAACATAGCCTCATTTTCTACTTCTTTTCCCACGGGAATCTCTGTCCCACCTCTCCTCCTCATTTCTAATTAATGAAGCCCCTCCTTCATCTTTTTATTATTCATTTACTTTCCCTGGAGGGAATAAACAGGGGCTGGTATTGACCTGCCTTTTAATACAGCTTTTAGAGTCTGGAGCCTGTTACTGGATATGGCAGTGGAAACAAACTAATGGACCGAGAAAGAAGGACTCTGTGTGCCAGGACATGGGAATCCAGGGCACAGCCCGGGGCTGCGGCCCCAAGAAGAAGGGGAGCCCACACAGCTGGGTGGGCACACATGGAACAACGGTGCCTTTTGGAGGTTGAACGAGCCTGGTGGGCATCAGGCTCAGGGAATCTGAAGACTGCGCACACATCACACGACCACTGACAGTTCAGCACCTGTACCAATGTGCCCCTGGCAAGCGGGCAGTGGTTTGGAGGGATTAAGTGCTACTGGCACAACACACAGGGCTCAGCTTGCTTAAATGCCTCAGTTCAGGCACACGGGCATGCACCCAGGTAGAGGAGGGGCTGGGCACAAAGTTCACACTCACCAAGGATGCGTGCAGAGACATGGCTGATCTACGGGCAGAAACCTCCCATGAGAGATAGGCAAAGATGGGGCAGCCAAAGTGTGCCCGGGACCAGATGCCAGCAAACATGGGGCGGAAGCGATGGCACACAAGCCAGTGCTGCCACCCTCTGCGTTCAGGCGGCAAGAACTCTTTTTGGGGGATTAAAAAAAAAAAAAAAAAAAAAGGAAAATGTCACCAGCACATCAAGGGAGTACGCATCATACAGTCAACTTTGCTTGCCAGACCCCCTCTGCAGCAACTGCTGAGCCTGCTGGCCCTTTTCAGCCACGTTTGACACCAAGGCGAAGCAGACGCTAAGAGCAGAAGCTGCGGCTTTAAGGAAAACCTGGCTAACACCTTGCCATGCTCAATAAAAATAAGAGAAAGCGGATAATACCATTATGCGATCAGAAAGGAGTGGAGAGAGTGGAGGTCCAAGGAGGACCCAAGGGAAAAGCAGGGGGGAAAAAAGAAAGAAAAAAAAAAACAGAAGAGAGGGATAAAAAGAGGAACAGAGAGGGGCCCTATTTTTAGCTTTGCTTTCTCAGGAAACAAGACTATTGCGCTTGCAGTGCCTGCCCATCCATCTGCCAGTCTGCCAGGCCCTGCTGCACCACTTCTGAACCGGTTGGCCCAATCCGCGTGAATCCCATGGCTGCGCGGCGCCTCAGGGAGGCTCATGCTCTTGGGAACGTGAGCGCCTGCAGCCATGGCGCCAGGCACGGAAAGAGATGGATAACTGGGAAGGGATGCGGGGCCTCCATGTGGGGAGGCCCAGGGAGGTTCATTCAGCTCTTTGTGGTCCAGGTGGAGGATGCCATTGGCTTCATCCCCTGTGTCCCTGGGGAATGATGCGCAGTGGAGAGGAGCGAGTGGCACCCTGCCACCGGGAAGCTGCTCGCCCCTGCCCCGCGGCAGGCCGCCCCGGCCCCGGCACAACACAGCCTCTGCAGACAGGCCGGGGTCACCCTGGGCGCTGGTGGAGAAGCGTAAGCCGAGGGGGCAGCCCGCCACGTCGCAGGGGAGACACAGCCCGTCCGCTCTGCTGCATCGCCTCCGGCCACAACAGGGCCGCTTCCCTCGAAACTCAGAGTCACCTGGCATTTTAAGGATAAATCTACTTCTGACATCTGTTGCTATAGAAAAAAAACTCAAAAATGCAACTTCCTAACTAGGGGAAAAGCCGGTCCAGTTGCTTTGATGCTTGGGGTCTTCATGTCCTTTGACTTGGCTCCTTTAAGCTGAAAGGACCAGGTCTCTAAATTCCCCTCTCTTTCCTACTGGGCATGCGGAGTCCATGGCATAAAGATAGAGAGGGAAAAGCCAAAGTGCAGGGAAAGCACCAGTGGTGGTTTAACCAGGGGCATCTGCTTGCCACAGACCCTTCAAGGGCTACGCTGCCCAAATGGCGTGTTTCTCAGGTGGGCCCACACGGTGATGTGATGCAGTCGCTCCTGGTAATAAGCCCCCTTTTGCCTCTGTAAGCAGCATTCATGTCTCAAGTGCTTTGCTAGTAGATAGAGATACTTACAGAATAGATACTTCTTATACAGGTACCTCTGCACCTGCATGCCCATATGCATATGCCATACATGCCTGTAGAAACTACCCAATGCCACAACTTCATCCTACAGTCTCCCAAGAACATACACACAATATACAACACCTCAACTAGCAGCCGTCCAGCCGTGTTTTGGGGACTCCTTTTACACAGCCTGTGAAAGGTTGTCAGGACAATCCAGCTTGGAAGATTTTAGTTGCTGTAAAGAAGTGTGGAAATTTTGAGGGACTCTGCAAATTAAATCTCACAGCCATTCACAACTATAAATACGCCCTGTGACGCACAGAAACACTTGATATTTTGGCCATGGCACCAGTGCATGTGATACATGGAGCATCACCTTTCAAGTAGGTGACACTTCCTTGTCCTGTGCTCTCCAGGAAAGACAGTCCTATTTCACGCCAGGGCACAGGATCTCAATGACTCCCTCCCACAGTATCTGCTGGAGGGAACACTTCCTCAAGAATTTCCCCCTAATCCCAAGGAGCTGCAGCTTGTTTTTATGGAGGGAGACACAGCTTATCCACTCACAAGATTTATTTCTTTCCTTGTCTTACTAATGAACGATTTATCCCTTTGATTTACTGTTGAAAGCTCTTCTAGGAGAGGAAGGACTTTTCCCCTGTGAATAAGATCCAGGCAGGCTCTGGTTCATATCTCTCACGCCATAACAACTATACTGCTGTCACTCTTGCCAGTTTTCAAAAGAATGTTGTTGCTGTTTTAAATGATATTTGAGGAACTTTGTCCATACTTTATTTTTGGTGACACTTTTAGTCAACCCTTTTGAATAGAAACCATCATTGGCACCTTTCAAGTCACCCAAACCTTGCTCAGCGAAATATTTTAATACACACTATTGCTAAAAATATTTTCAAGAAACATAATAATCTCAAACAAGGAGAAAAGAGGTTTGGATTGCTGCGATCAGGAAATGATTATGAAAATGTTCTTGCTTCAGGGGAAAAAAGAAGTTCTTTTTCAGCCAACTGTTTTGGTTGTGCCTAGGAGTGCAATGCAGCATACTGCCTTGTCTCTTGCATCCAGACTGATGATCCCAGTGTGATAAAATCTCTCTTCTACTTATTTCAAGCTTCAGCAGGCCATCTACTCCTTTGCAGAAGTGCCGGAGGTCTCTCTCAGCTTTATATGGGGAATAAAAAGCAGCCACGGTTTTAACTGTCACAGAATAAAAAAAAAAAAAAAGGAGGAAAAAAAATAATGAAAAAGCTTTGCCTTCAGAAGCCATTAAGGGCTTGCTCTTGCTCCTGCTAAGTCAATGAGACTTTTGTCATTGACTGCGGTAAGAGCAGAACTGGGCCCTAATGGAGTACTACTATTGGAAAACCCCAGAGGCACCAGCCGTGTGCTAAAACTGCAAAGTCGGGACAAACTATTCCAGGCTGTGGAGAAGGGGGAGAGGAAAAAGTCCAGCGTGCTGGGCCTGGGCAGAACTGAATTCAGCACTCAGGCATTGGGTGGCATTGGGCCAGGCTTGGAGGGCAAGTGCAACAGGCCTTCAGGTAGGTAATGACTACAGCGTAAGGAAGGGGAGATAGGGTATGAAATCCATAGGCGCAGCAAACTGTGGCGTGTTATCTCATAGCCAGGTAGTGATAGACTGGCAGCTGACAGCCAGGAGGAGCGCAGATGGTAGAAAGTTCCTGGAGGGGCTACACTGGTTGTTTCCCCTTCAGCCAAATTCAACCTTCCCCAATGCCTGTACACGCCTGTCTGCAGGACGCTGCACAGTGAGGGTGAGCAGCAAGGCTTAAACTGGGAGAACACGGCCATTGCCTGTCCTAAGAGCACCATCTAGAGGAAAGCAAGGCTTGCATCCCGGCACGTCCCAAATCCATGCGGCGTTTCAAGGCTTACACCCAGGGCTGAGCCTTCCCCTGGAGCAGCCCTTGGCGTTGAGGTGGCAGGGGGTGCTGCAGGCCAGGCTGAAGCGGCACTGACAAAGCTGTGCGGGGACTCAGGACGTGCTCAGCAGGAAGTATTGGGTGTCAGAGCTGGAGGTCAGGGATCAAAATGTTTCCTTTCTGATCCTGGAGGCAAGGCAGGCTCAAAAAAGGACAGGCGCTGATCTACTAACGCTTTCACAGCCAGGCAACTCTGCGTTAGACCTTTAACCTGTGGTAAAGGTCAGTGCATCTGATAAATAGGCTACAGCTTTCTGCTCCACGCTATCAGCTATCAGCTCTGTAAAACCTCAGCAGCTTTCTCAGAGCAGCAGTTAGATGTGCTGCCACTTTGATTACTTCTCCAGGCAAGGGCTATAAGGCTATTCCAGTCCTGAGCAGGACGTAGATAAAAAAGAAAAAGAGTTCAGACTCAGGTCTTTCTGCTGCCGGCCTGCCCTTCAAGCACACCTCATAAGCCCAGTTTGCACATGCTCAGCATGAGATTTGCTCCCCTGTCCCCATTATTTAGTCCCCTGGATGGAGCAGGATGTTGCTGTCTTTCCCTTGCCACAGACAGTTGGTCAGGGCAACCCTGCAGTAGGAGAGAGGCAGCAGAAGTGCATGGAATTGCAGAAGTATATGAGGCAGGGGTCAATCTCTTCTCCAAAACAACTACTGATAGTACAAGAGGAAGTGGCCTCGAGTTGTGCCAGGGGAGGTTCAGGTTAGATATTAGGAAAAATTTCTACACAAAGAGTGGTGAAGCATTGGAACAGGCTGCCCAGGGAAGTGGTGGAGTCACTGTTCCTGCCAGTGTTCAAGAAATGTGTAGATAAGGCACTTTGGAACATAGTTGGTGGCATGATGGTGATGGCTTTATGGTTGGACTTGATGATCTTGAAGGTCTTTTCCAATGATTCTGTGATTCTATTGACATGTCCTCACCAGAACAGGGGATGGTGCACAACTCAAAGGTAGAAGGTTTGCATTTTTCTTGTAACCATTTTTTTCCTAACCCTTCAGGTCATTAGGAAATAACATCCTGGCTTGCAAACTGCTCACAGTCTCTGGCCTTTCTAGCAAACGTGTTCCTCAATCCTGGGCTGTTTCCGGTTCCCAGGAAATCAACAGCAGCAGAGCAGTCAATAGTCTATTAGTACATATACTTACCTTTGAACACCTGCCCTCCTGGGAGGAAATATTTTGGAGGTAATCCTTCTGCTCTCTAAGCGGCCTTAGTTCTAGGCATATACACCCAAGAGACTATTAAAATTAGGTCAGAATGGAAAGAGGAAATGTGTCGTGCTAAGTGGAGTGATGTGATTTCAATGCTCTGATGCCTGTGAAGAAATCCAGAATGGACACAAACACCATCCTGAAATAGTCTGTCAGACACTGGATATTTGAACTTTGAAAGCTTTTGTCCTCTGAAATTAGCAGGATTATTTTAGTGCTGGTCCTAGGTTTGAAATAGCACGTCTTGGAACCTGTGAGCTGATAAAATTTGAGTCTCTGACTGGACTGCATTGATAGAGTTGTTTGAATGTCCCAGCACTACAGTCACTAAAGTTGTCAGCTGACGACACGAAGGCCTATAAGATATGAAGTCTAATTACAGAAGCTGTGCAACGAAGAAAATAAGGAGCTTGAAACTGCAACTGACAGGTGATTAGGTACTCACCCAGCAACGGACTCCCTGTGTCTATCAGGGACCTAACAAGGTCTGCACATCCTTCTTGGTGTATTGAACAAAGCAGGATGAGTTGATGCAGAACTCCACAGAACACTTTGAAGATACATATAACATGACCTGCAGTCTGCATGTGCCCCTCATATGAATAAAATGAGGAATGAGTTTGAAAGTGGGTCCAAGCACATGGCATGTGATGCAAACACTATATTTTATGAGTTCTTGTAGCTATTTGATGATTTGTCCCATGAAGAAGCCTCCTGAGCCCTGAGCTCTTCCATGGCCCCGCTATGCTTGCTGCCACACAGTCAGAGAAGAGAGTTCCTGTTCCACAGAGCTTCCAGTCTAAGTCAGAAAGAAACAGAAAGGGGAAGAGAGGAGGCTGACAACAAGGCAAAGTGACTTGCCCAAGATCATGGAGCAGACAGTGGCGTAAGGAGAAATTTAACCTGTTTCTTGAGTTTAACCTGCCACTTCTCTGCACAGCTGAAGATGTCACAAAGGATAAACAAATTTGTACTAGTTCCTAGAATAGCGCTCTGCCTTCCCTGCACCCACAGCTGCAGTGAAACTACGTCCAAGATGCTGTGTTGTGAGGCTGTCTCTGGAAATCACCCCAGGTAAGATCCCATCACTTCCGTACCACTGCCTGGGACACCAAATGGCAGCTCTGATGGACCAAGCGCAATGCATGTTCCAGTCTCGCTGCTTGCAGGCACCCAGCTGCAGGAGCAAGGAACCGCAGCATCACACTGCTTCCCCAAAGTTTTCCTGCATGTGGCCTTACAGATACAAATCAGCACTTTGAAATCACACCCAGAAGTCAACAGGAGACTGTGGCAGGCCTGGATGAGCATGTCCTGGGGTTCCTGATGAGTAGCAGCACAAGGCAGGAAGGCAGGTGCTGGCTCTGCCGGCTCTCGGGCAGCCCCTAAGCACAGCCCTTTGCAGAGGGAACGGTGAGTGCTCTAAGCTGGTCCTGGCGCTTTCGCAGGCTCCTCTGTCTTTGCAGTGATCCTCCGGCAAGAATTGGTCTTCTAGGGTGAATTATGCTGGACCAAAAGCAGAAACTCCCCCACTCTGCACCCTTAGTGCTTGCAGGGAACAAGTCCCCAGCTGCCTCTTGCCCTTTAGTGCGTGGGGCTTGTGGTGAGATGGCCCTCTGTTAATCGCGCCCTGTGCCGGGTGCTCAGCTGGCAAGGACAGGCTGTCCCTTCCAGAGAAACCCCTTGCATAAGAATTAAAGAGGAGCCGGGCTGAGATGCTGAACTAATCCACCAGGGCATGCTGGGAAGCTGCATTTTAAGCCACTCTCCCTGCCCTCCCGTCTCCTCCTATGTTGTTTATCTCTCTGTTCCTCCCACAGCGGTACGTGAATTATCCTGACTGGGCAAGCTGGTTTCATAACTGCCTGAGCTGCCTCCCCCTAGTCCGTGAGTCCGCATGGGAGTTGCTCGTAAACGGGAGGCTGTTTAGTTACCACCAGTTTGTGCTGTTGTGAATAACAAGCCCACGCAAATGCTGCTCCCCCCGCCAGAATCTGCACACCGCACACGTATTTTGCTACTATGGCCACATGTTCGCTCCCATGGCACAGGCGCACTCGCTGCAGCACACGCGGACATCGCAAGCTCCTCGCAAGTGCACTTTGCACGCATGTGACACTCCTCGATCTCACTAGCACACGCCACACAGACAAAACCAACACATGTGTGACATGCAGTCAGAGCTACTGCCCCAGCAGACCGTACGGGGGCTCCCCCGTTATGGCTCGCTCATCACCCACAGGCAGGATGCGCGTGTGACACCACGTCCTCCTCCAGCTGCGCTTCACACAGCTCTTGCAGTTCACACTTGCCACTGGCACAGATAAATGCATGGCACATATGTACCTGATGTGTTCTTGTCACACATGGGCATCATACAGTTTTTACACACAGATGATAGGATAATTCAGGTTGGAAGAAACTTTGGGACATCTCTAGTCCAGCCTCCTGCTCAAAGCAGCGTCAGCTAGGAAGTCAGACCAGGTTGCTCAGGGCTTTATCCAGTTTAGGCTTGAAAATCTTCAAGGAGGGAGACCACATAGCCTCTCTGAGCCACCTTTCCCCATGCCTGATGTCCTCATATATAAAAAGATTTTCTTATATCCAGTCTGGACCTCTCTTGTTTCAACTTAAGCCATTTGTCTCTCATCCTCACACCACTGTGAAGAGCCTGTTATCTTCTACCAAGAAGCAGCTTTTCCAGCTGCTCTCCAGCCAATCAGTCCCCAGAAAGACTTGTTGCCCGATGCTCTTCCTTCCCAAGGATAGGGCTTTGCACTGGTCCTTGTTGGATTTCCTAAGGCCCATTCCTGCCTGCCTAGGTCCCACTGCATGGCAGCCCTGCCCTCAAGCACATTGACCAGTCCCCTTCCCCAATTTGGTGCCATCTGCAAACTTGACGACAGCGCACTCCATCACCTCCTGCAGGTTATTGATAACGTTGTTTAAACAGGATGGTCCCAGCATTAGTTCCCTGTGGTAGCCTGCTTGTAACCAGCCTCTAGGTAGAGTGCAGCGCATTAACCAGTATTCCCTGAGCCTGACCTTCCAACCTGCTTTTTACCCATCTGGTCACCCAGCTTTCCAGACCACAAAGGCCTTACCTAGATAAAGCAATTTTATGTGAGACAGTGTTGACAGCCCCGCTGAATTTGAAGTAAACAACTTGCACTGCTTTCCCCTCATCCACAAACCCAAGTCATCCTATCACAGAAGGCAATCAGGTTGGTCAGGCATGACTTATCCCTGGCAAATCCATCATGACAGTTCCCAGTCACCATCTTCTCCTCCACGCGGGCACAACTGTGTTTCAAGAGGACTTGCTGCGTGATTTTCCCTGCGACCAAATGGTGTCTGACCAGCCTATAGTTCTCAGAATCAACCTTTTGGCCTGTTTTGAAGGCAGATGCAATCTTTGTCTTTCTCCTGTTGTCAGGCGCCTCCTCTGATCTCCACGATCTGTGCTTATGTATTCAGTCTTGTCTCCAGTTAGCCTCCCAAACACAAGTGATTTCACAGTTGAATTGCCTCCTATCCAACCAGTCCTATACTTTTGTCCGACCTGCAAATCTTCCTGAAGAGGAAAATGCAGCTTCTCACGTTTCTGTTGCTTTGCTGCCATTGTTTCCAAGGGGGGAGGGCTGGATTTCTGAGCCCCAGCGCCAGGTTTGGGACTGTGAATCCTCTCACTAGAGGTTTAGAGACATTCACACCTATGCCAAAAGCTGCCTCGATCTGTCATGACCCTTCTGCTCCCATCCCTCCTGGGAGAAGGGATGGTGCTGCCCCAGCTAATAGCTCTGCCTCAAGTGGTAGAAATGGGGCAAAAAAAAAAACAAAGCAGAGTGAGGGCCCAACTCCGTCCCTTTTTCCTTAAAATAAGAAAGCTGGAATTTCTTACAGGGAGATATGCTGCTTCCGAAAACTGATGGCAGGAGGGAATCCAGAAGCCTTAGCGAGGCAGAGGCGGTGCCTCCTCTGGATTGCCAAAGGAAGGCTGAACTTCACAGGAAGGAAAAGCAGTGGGGGTGCAAAAAGGGAAGTCCTACAGTTAGAGAGAAAACATGAGCCCTATTCCCAGCCCTGTCATTGACTGCCGCTGTGACACCCAGCAAGTCGCAGCAATTCTCCATCCCCTGCCCGTGACACCAAGCTTAGGGTGCTGGAGCAGAGTCTTTGACCACTCACCGGGTGCTCAGATGCCCAGATGCCAGGGGGTCACCCAGCAAGCCAGTGAAGAATATGACTTTCTGTAACTTCAAGCAATTCAGTCCTGAGTACAGCTCCTGCCAAATAACCTTGACCCTATCCTGTAGCTCTGACACAGCTTTGGTGGTGCACCTGAATATTCCTGTTTGTTTTTTTGTTTTTCCATTATGTCTCTTTTTTTTTTTTTAAAACACAGCAAGCCAGAGTAGGTGTAGCAGTCAGCTGCAAACTGATAGAAGCTGGGAATACTGTGAGGAAAAAAAAAAAAAAAAAAAAAAAAAAAAAAAAAAAAAAAAAAAAAAAAAAAAAAAAAAAAAAAAAAAAAAAAAAAAAAGAAACACTAAAGGCCCTTAATTATAGGTGTGGTGGCCAGGAGCGGCTCCTACTATTAAGGCTGCCAGTACTTCCCCTTTTAAGACCCTGTTTTTACTTGCTTAGGACTTTGTCACGGTTTCACCTCTTGAGCAGAACTTTTCCCTAACAACTGACTGCCTCAGCCTGAATTGGGTGTATTTATTTAGGTCTGAAAAAAAAAATTTAAAAAATGTGTCTGGGCGCTAGATTTCCTGGGCTGCTAGAAATACATACATATATATATATGTCTTGGCCCAGGGGATGAAAGCCCCAGATCCTCTGTGGTCTCAAGCAAATACTTGCTTGGCCTTGGGCAGGAAGTCAGTTTTCCTATGAGGGAGGCTGTGTTTTGCCCGCTCCGTGGTGTAACACCACTGCTTTCCCTTCACAGGGTGACCAAAGTGTGCATCCGCGAAACGCCTTGTCACAGTTCACAGCAACATAATATGGGCCTCTGTTTACTCGCCCAACCCTTCCTCAGCTTTTAAGGGTAGCACAAGGGCATGCGGGCCTTGCCGCTGAGGAGAAGGGCTGCAGGGACCCACAAGGGCTTTCCCTCCTGGCACTGTTTCCTGCTCCTGAGTCAGGCACCAGGCTGCACCTTCTGATGCCTCACTCGGTGCTCCCAGTCACCTCTGTTTTGGCTTCTGGGAAGTCTGGTGGAGGAAGGCCCTTGTTTTGAACAGGGAGGAGACGAAACCCAAAGGGAAAGGAATGGGGAAAGGACTGAAAGTTTGAGGAAGAGCAAAGGAGATCAGGAGCTGAAGCTGGGACTGGTTGGGCAACGGGTTAGTGCCTGGGAACTGTCGGAGTGAGCGGGACTGGCTGAACAGGGGAGTTAGGAGCCAGGGAGCAGAGAGCAGGGGTAGTCACGACAGCGAGGTGGGGAAGGGGAACATGAGAGGAAGGTGATCGGCAGAGGGGACAGGAGGAGGCAGGCAGTGCTCCAACTGTTTAGCTGAGGAACAGGGAGCTCTGGTGGCAGATGGGGACTGGGCATGAAGGGGATGGAGCATAGGATTGACTGCCCAAGGAGACTTGGACTAGTGATGGGGACCAGGTTATGCAGACGGGAGGCAGCATGTAGTGGGAAGATTGGGACTAACTGGGCAAGGATAGGAAAGCAAAGGCCCAATGCGTAAGAAGTATGGATGTATGTGTGTGTTGGGGGGAAGGGGTAATTTTGGATCAGGAAACAACACTAGGGAAGAGCCTGGGAATGAATGGTGAGATAGGGAAGGGGAAGGGGACAATGACTGAGCCTGAAGCCAAAGACTTGGTGAAAAGCCTAAAGAATGGAGGCCAAAAATGGAAAGCTGGGAGAAAAGGGACAGAGGCAGTAACAGATATAGGCTGAGCCAGGGACAGCTCATAGTAGTCAAGGGGAGCAGGAAGGACAGACATGTCAACTTGTGTTTGTGGGACCACAGATTTTCAAGTCTTACTTCTCCTGTGCTGTCACCCCCAACACGGCCTGGCAGCATGTCTCACCTCTCACCAGGTCTAGTCCCCAGTGAAGACAACAGGCCACTGCTGCTATCTGTTATAGCAGAGTACACATTTCTCATCACTGAAAAAAAAGTGTCAGTAGCAAGGCCCTCCATGGAACTGCCCTTCAATGTCCTCATGCATATGAATTATGATAGAGTCTTTAATTACACAGCCACAGACCTATTTTGCACCAAACACCTGCAGAACACAGGTTAGATGGTGCTCTGGGTGAGTCTGGGCTGTGTCATGAAGGAGACTCTTTGCAGGGCACAGCATCATTCTCTCTTTTTTTCAAAACTGTAAAGTAAAAGGGGTGACTCATCACTGAGACAGTTGTGTTTTGGCCAGGATCCCTTCCTCTGCTGCAGATTTCCTACCTGATGCGGAGCGAGTCACTCAGAACAACCTTTTCAGAGGTAGCTATTAACTGTGTTTTATTTATTTTGGCATTTTTGCTTTGTTTTTAGCAATGTACTATCCTGGGATCCTGATGTCTCATTTACAGGAGTTTTTATTGGTCTCTGCTGCAAGTGCATGGGGACATACACTCGACTATACAAAAGGCTGCAAAAGGCAGAGTGCTCTGGCAAAGCTCACCACTCAGTTCACCCCACATTACAGGCGACTTTTGACCTTACTTCCAGGAATGCTGGGTTCCCCTCTCTAAAAAGCTGCTCTTTTACTTGACATGAATATTGAGAAGGCAAATCTATTATTATTTGGGGAGCATTGAGAAACTAGAGCATGAGTCCTGTTAAAAGACCCTATGAACATTAATCATTGTTTTTAGAGTAGGGACTGAATAATCTGAAGTTAATAATTGTAAGTAAATGCCTTGAACAACAAGAATAAAGCAGAAGACCAAACAGCTGACCCTTAAATAATCACCTGCCAACCTGAGCAGGAGTCCTGGGACAAGAAATGCATGTGGTCTCATATTGACTGGACCATAATCTATATGATTGCTATTTTGCCCGTGCCTAGGTTCTGAGGATTGTGCTGCATTAGTGCTGGCCTTGCATAGCATTTTGAAAGTGATAAATTAAGTCTTGTGATTCCTGTGACACACAGATAATCCTGTGTTACACCGAGGGAGCAAAACGTTGCTGAGGTGCAGCCCCAGGGTAAGCTAGTGTGGGAGGCAGCCAGATCTATGCTCCCTAGGCCAAGAAAGCTTTTTGCAGGCACAGCTCCCATGTGCTGTATGTATAAACTCTGCAAGAGCACAAGTTACCCCAGCCTGGTGAGAATTTGCCTCAGGGGCTCTTGGGCTGTTGAGGGGGTCAACCCTGTTGGATGTGTGTCTTGCTGAGGGAGCCTGGCTCTTCAGGAACCTCTGTTCTTGAATTCCAGGTTGGAGATGTTGTTGTTTTTTCTTGCTTCATATCTTCTTGCTTTCACTGTCCTTGAAGAAGTGAAGCTTTGATACAGAACTGGGTTCTCCGCTCTTTCCCTGATTCCTCACACTTTCCTAGCACTGACAAGGCTCTCTGTGGTCTCCAAAGCAGCATGTCCTTCTTTGGATAATGGAAGAAATGGGATTCTCCTCACTGCATGTAAGGCAGAGCTGTCAAATACAATCTGGCAGTTTTCTGAGGTCTCCTAGTTTCCTTGGAGCTCAGTTTTCCTTGAGAGGGCTTCATTGTGCTCAGGAGTTTCACAGGGCCATGAACCCAGCTGCCTGATCCGGAAAAATCATATGTAGTGACTTTGGAAAGCCACCCAGCAGTGATGATGTCAATAAATAGGGCATCTCCAGTCTTCCTTTCCTATGCAAGGAGTGAAATGGCCAACTGTGATAATGTTGGCTGTGTGCCCACTGAGATAAATCCTCCTTGGATACAGCAGCCAGCAAGCACCTTTCCAGCCTCTCCAGGCACTCAGCAGTGCTGGGCAAACTCACTCAGCCTGCAAAGCATTGCACTGGATTCCCACTACAACACCAAAGCATGAGCACTGGGGACTGCCCAAGGACCTTGTCATGGTAACAGAAGGTCACCTAAAAGGCCCATCAGGACAGCACCATCCTGTGCAGCCCATCTTTTGTCCAACAACCTTCAGCAGCAGCACTCCCTAGATCACCTGGGGATGCTTTGGCCACCTCCAGACACTATGAAAGGCAGATGCCAGAAAAAAATTCAGGTCCACATACTCCAGTCACTGAGCTAATGGACATCTCTGCAGCATGTCATGACTCTTTTCCAGGCACTGCACTCAAGATCATCCCCAGGAAGCCAGGGAGAAGAGGTGAGAAGAGACTGCTGAGAGTTTCATGCTGGCAAGAAATTAGAGCACGGCTAGGGCTTACTGTTGAGTCTCGGCTGTTAGACAGCCTTCCAGGTGATGTAGTTTAGGTTAAGCCTAAATGGCCTTTGTTGTTGTATTCTGGTTCCTAATACACAGCTCGACTTGGGGGGATGTTCACTTTTTTGGGGAGGCAGGAGGGGCACAGAGAGCAAGAGATGCCTGCAACGACTGCTGAGGGCCAGTTTGGTAACTGGAGAGGAATGGAGATGCCCCAGGAGAGACTGAGTGTGGACTCTGCCAGTCCCTTAAATTTCTGTCCTTTTCATTCCCCACCACTTGCAGTTGGAGTCCAGCTTCTTGTGTTTTTTAGACACTGGGGCAGTAATTAGCTGTTTATTACTGGAGCACTGAAAGCCCTGGTGAAGACAATGTCTCCACTGGCTGCCACACACAAAGCCAAACAGCAGTCCCTGGCCCTGGGATAAGTCGCTTCAGAAGAAGAGATATAACTAAGCACTGCTTGGAGAGAAGTAGGTGGGTGTTATTAGATCACACAGTTAACCAGACTAAGAGCACGAAAAGCTTGATTACAATTCAATTAAGGGAATGTTTCTAATTAAAGATTTCTTATTTTAAGCACTAAATGATTAAAATAAAGGTAGCACAAATGTCTGTACACCTATTCTTATTTCACGCTCAAGGGCCATGTCTACATTTGGGATTTCTTCAAATCATCTCCTGCCACCTCAGCCTAGGCCTTATGCCATGACCGCCAAAACAGTGGGAGAGCTAATGTAGGTAGCACCACCCCAAACTCTGCATCCACCTGCCACATCGAGAGCTGACACAGCACCTCTCAAACTGGGGGAAGGCAGGAGAAGGGGCTGAAAGCATCCCAGGGGGAGAAAAACAAATATATTACTAGCTGTAGCGGGGAGAGAAAGGATAAGCAGTGAGAAGAGTGCTACTCATCCCATCTAGGATGGGAAGAACATTCTGGGTTACACTGACAGTACCTTCTTTGGTGTAAATGCCAGGTAGTGACACGAGCAACATCTCTGTGCAAGATCCTGCTCCCCTCGGCATTATCACCCTGGGGACAATTTGCTATGGGCCTCACACTGCCCCACTGTCCTGGGAGTTTGCTCCAGAGCAGAAGTACCTTCAGATTCTCCCAGGATCTGATTCAGACCTACCCTTCCAGATACCCTAACAGAATCTCCTTTGCTTATTGCTTCTGTGGGTGTACCTCATGCTTGTCAGCAAAGGGGAAGTTGTGACTTGTGCTGAGCTTCAGAAAATTCCCTCTCAACTGATGCTCACCTGCTGGGGTAGGAAGACAAGCCCTTGGCTGAATCCAGCTCCCAGCTTTCTGCAAGGACCTGTATGTTTTATTACCTATCTTCCCATCTGTTCACTGTTAGGTAAACTGTGAAACTACGGAAGTTCAATGGTACATATGTAAGAAAATGTCATTACTATGAAAAACTCAATTAAATTTTAACTTCTAAGAATGGGGACAAAGCTCTTGGATAAAACTAGCATGGAAGTGATAGAGGGCAGTGGATTTCCAGAGCATTAAGCAAAACAGGATTGTTCCCACATCTCAGAGGCCCATCAAATCAGTGTTTGTGGTGACTGGTTACAGACTTGCTGGAAGGGAGGCAGGAAGCAGGATTTGGAGGACTGTAGCCCATATTCTTGGCACAACTTAAAGCAAGACATTCTTTCTGGGTTGCATGATTCTGGTGAAGCTGCATGGGATAGTGGAGTGCATCTAGTTCTGCTTCTTGGTCTCAACAGTCTATGCTTAACTGTGCATTGCAAAGTTGAGATAGACTCAGAAAGGGGCATGTTGTGGGGCTGCTGAGCACAGAGACACCACCTCTGATCCAGGGGTGCAGATTCCTAGAGGCCAGGAGAGTGTTCAGAGGGTGTTGCACCACATGCTCATCCTACTCTTACACACTCCCATTTGAACTCTCCCCAGTTAGGCTTATCTACTTTTACCCATGGCCTGACTAAATGAATTGCAGTTCTTGACTCTACAATGACTCTGATGATGCAGCTCCACCCTAATGAGGGCATCTTGATAACTGGCAAACCTTGGAAGTATCTGGTTCTTCCGCTACAGTGCCTACATCTGTTCCCTTATCTCTCACTTATGTTGACCTCCAAAGTCCTTCTTCACTCCTGTTTCTAGATCTGCACTGTTGTACCTCACTTCCACCTTGCCATCTGCAGTCTATTTGCCCACTTAACCTTTTCCTAAGCATTTTTTGGCTCTGCCTCTCCTACTGCCTCACTGGTGCTTCAGCAGCTCTGAGAGCATCCCTGAGTGCTTACTGAAAAAAAATCCTCCTGCCTTTCCAGTCCTGCCTGTTCAAGGGCCAGCGAAGCCCCTCCATCTGGACCTGGTCCAGGTGCCCTTCCCAATGCCAGCACAGCTCTACGCATCCTGCTAAACACCCCCCGGCAAAATGGTGAGTGGATCCCAGGGCTCACAATGAGTTCCTGCAGTCCTGCTGGCTCAGGGAGGATTCAGAAATGACCTGGTATGTTGTTATGACACGTTCTTATCTGCAGCTGCCTGTATCATTCACAGAGGCTGGATCTGCCTTCACTCGGAGGCAGAGCTGCAAAGGCAAACGGAAGAAGGAATGGTTGCAGACACCATTCCTTCTGCTCTGGAGCCTGGCTTTGCGGGTTGAGCAGGGGTTAAGCCTTGTTAAGGGAAATCAGAAAAAGCCCTGTTATGCTTTGTCAGTTGAACCGACCCTAAGCCCTGTGCTGCAGCTTTCTTGATCCTCCATTCAGGCTCCTCCAGGCAGGCTCTGCCAAAGCACCTGAACGCTCATCTAACGTTGCTGCCCACCAACTCCATGTGTTGCCTCTTCTCTCACCTGCACTAGCCTTTTTCATCTGAGTTTTCCCCAGCACAGACCCTTCAGTCACTCTTTGCCAGTTCAACCCTAACATCCCACATCTTCCAACCTCCCTCTAGCCCTCAAGTGCTTCCCCTGCCTCAGCTCTCCTGTTACACCTTAGTGCAGATGAAATACCACGGCTTCTCCCGTGCCCCTTCTTGGTGTCTTCATCTCCACCACTTCTCCTGCCCTGAGCGTTCGGTTCCACTGTGCTAACTGTAGCAATGGTTGCTATAGGCAGGTGGTCTTCATCTTCAACACCTTCTTGGTGAAACTTGCCCACTGCTCTTCCTGTGCCCCTTCCTGTGCTTCCCAGAAGGATTGCCCTTCAGCACCCTGTGGGGGTAGGAGTACTTTGGTGAGGTGTCCATAAAGGCCAGCACTGCACTGGTGTGTGTGTTTCTGTGCGTTTTCCAGAAGACTTTCTTAATATGTTTGTGGGGATGTAGCAATTTTGTACACACTCTGTGTGTTTCTAAGTATAAATACATGTTAATAAATACACCCTAACAAATCTGTGCCCTCAACAGGAGTTGAGAGCGCTCCCTGGCTTGTTTGCAGCCATGACTTGGGCTTGCGCAGCATGAGGAAGAGAACCCCAATTCCCTTGCTCCAAAAAGCCCCAGGCTCCTGACGCTGATGGGGGGAGTCTCGGTCTGCAGGGAGCATCCATGGCGTGGCTCCAAACGTCCGATTGCACGCGGAAAGGGGCTTCGTTACCCAAACACCTCAGGACCTGGGCGGTATCCTTTGGTTTGCACCTGCCTGTTGGCTGGCACCCTCCTGTTCCAGCGTGTGCTGCAGAGTTACGTTTATGAGCAGGTGTGTGTGCACACTTGTATGTACACACGTGATTTTACGTGCGTGTTGACGTTTATGAGCACTTTGCCCATGGGGTGCCCAGTGCTTCCAAGGGGTCTGGGTTGCAAAGCACTGACCTCTCTCTAGCAGATGTTACAAGCCAGGAATCGCTTTAACGTCTCACAACCCCCCTTGCTAACTCCCTGCTCCACATTCACGTGTACCCACGTCTGAGGAGGGGCCATGGACATCCCGGACCTGTCCTGCATGGCCACAGATCCTGCCACGGACAGAGATGGGAGGATAGGGCTGGACAAGCCAGTTGAGATGATGAGATGCCACATGCTGGGGCAGCAACCCCAGCGTGGGGCCGAAGGGAAAGGACACCCCAGAGGCACAGGGGTCCCACGCGAGGCTGCCCCAACTCCCCCACCGCAGTGCCCGGGGCAGGCAGCCACGGACGGGCCCTTGGAGCCCCACGGGGCAGAGGGCACCTTCCCCCGGGGCGGCCACCGAGGGGAGGCCCTCCCTGAACCCCGCGTGTGGCGGCCAGGGCCGGTTGTTGTGGGGCACAAAATGGGCGCCGGGCGCGGAGGGGAGCAGGCAACGGCGGCGGAGCGCGGCGGGCGGTTGCGCCTTTAACGGCGGGCGGGCGGAGGAGGAGGAGGGCCGGGGCTGCGCCGGGTGACATCAGTGGGTTTGGCTCCGGGGCTCAATGGAAACTGGGTGAGCGCCGGGCTGTGCCGAGCACACGCCGGCTGCAGGGACGGCGAGCGAGCGAGCGGGCGGGAGGCGGCAGGCAGCGCCGCGCCGCGCCGGGCCGAGCGAAGCGGAGCCAAGCGAAGGAGGGACGCGCCGGGCACGGCCGCCAGCAGCCCTC
>VZSV01000151.1:175320-196695 GCA_013398735.1 Nothocercus julius | reverse complement strand
TGCCTCTTCCTTTATTCCCTTCCCTTCTCACACACACACACACAAAAAGCCCATGTAAAGCATTTATGATCTATGGGCAAAGCAGCCCCTGCTCTACACGCTTCCCCTTAAAGCTGGAGCCGTGTTGGGCTCGGCAGCCTCCATTATGTAGCTGCTGAACTCGCTCTGTATTTGGTTTTCTCTGCCCTTTGGTAGCCTAGGTATCGTCTCACTTCATACCTCTCCAGGTGGGGCTCAGATAAACTCTTCTTTTTTATTATTATTATTTGAAATGGTTTGTGTGTCCTCTGTTGGAAACTGTGCTGACACACCAGGGTGAGATCAACTATATTGTGTGTTTATGTAATGGCCTTTGTGCTTGTACATGGGTATTTTTTATATTATATAAAATGGGACTGGTGCAAAACTGCATGTGTGGAACCAACATGGGTGGCCGTGTAGTATTTTTGAGGCAGTGTAGTATATTGTAGGTGTCTGTGTAATGTGGATATTAATGTATGCAAACACTCATGCAGAGCACACACTTGCTTTAAGGTTGTATGTGTGTTAATCCCTTACGGAAAACTAAATGGTTTAACTGAATGATTGCCCTGCAGCCCCTGGGAACATTGCCTTGGCTGGAGAGTACAAGAAAGATGGCAGGGCATGGGGGGAGTAAAGTCTGGTGCTGGTGTTGGGGTAATATTCTTTAAATATATACATGTTTTTTACACACACACACACACACACACACACACACATATATATATATGTACACATACATAGAATATATATAAACATACATACATTTTTTTTTTCCTTGTTCTTCTTGTAATAGCAAACCTGAATATCCTATAAGGCAGCAGCTATGGAGGGTAGGGAGGTATATGTGTGAATACAAATCTGGTACCTGTTTGAACTCCTGGGGTGTTTTTTGAGGGGTGTCTGTGTGTCTTGTGCCCCCTTACCATGAATCCATGCTGTTGCTATCTGGCTGTTTTCCTCCCAGGTTTTCTGAGTGTGCGTATATATGTGTGTGTGGTTGGGCGGGGAGGAGATAAGGCAAAATGACAGCTGTGTGTGACCATGATTTTTCACTCCATTATCCCGCTGTCCCCCACTTCACCCTGGAGCATTTTTGAGATTCCCTCTTGGAGCCTGTTGCTTAATCAGCTAGAAGGGCCGCTGCCTGGGTGTGTGGGGAGCCCTTCTTAACCTGGCTCCTGCCTGTCCCACACGGGTGGGACCACGTTTGGGCTTGGGACTGTGGCAATGCAGAGCACGAGGCCCCTGTGCCCGGCGCAGAGCGGGGTCTGACGAGGCCTCTGCAGCCTCCTAGGCCCTGCTGGCCCAACAGGGACTTGGACCCGAGCGCAAACGCTAAGAGCAGTGGCAGCCGTAAAGGAAGGAGGTTAGAAAGCTGCCCTGGTGATGGCAGGTTCCTGGCGACACAGACCTTTGATCGTTTATTGGAGTAGGAGCGTACGCGAGTCGGATGTATGCTAATGTGCCTATAGGGAACAGTGGGCAGCGGATGAAAATCGTGTCTGCTGCTGCGCCCTCATGCAGGTACGGCCGCCTCCCCGCTTAGCTTCCCAAGGCTCTGCCTACATTCCTCGTAGTAAGAAAGTCACAAATAGCCACGGGGTTTTGTAGTCTTTAGACGTGCAGAAACCCACATGCATAAGTAAATAGTAGGTTAGGGGACTCCACCTCGGGCTGTTTTGTATGTGGTTCCTGGTGACAGGAGCTCTGCTTTCAGGGTTCATAAGTGTCCCTGAATGCCTTGATAGGATTATTTCCTTGTACGTCTCTGCAGCTCGTCCATTCCTCTTTCTGTAATCCCATCTCCCAGGGCACAAGCAGCAGCTCTCAGTTTATAGTGTGCCCAGAATCCTGTAGCTGTGATTATTTTGTCTGTGTGTGTACACATGCGTATCTCACACAGAGCCTTTCCTTCCGTCTTTCCTTCAGTAGTGCTTCTTTCTCACCCTGTTCCAGCAAGGGAAAGTTCCTCTCACCTACTTGTGAAAACATGAATCATTCCTCACCTTTCCTGTCCCCAACAGACTCTGTGTCTGCATTTTGTACGCTAATAATGTGGCATTGCATATATTAAGAATGTGGCAGATTCTCCTAAAAGGAGCCATGTTCTCTGTGTTGGTGGCTGTGGAGGGGAGCAGGGAAAAGGGGCTGTTAGCAGGGGAAACTCTGGATCTGGAGCTACATGTGGCAGAGGCCTCTACAGCAGCAGGGCACGGTTGGGGTTGGATGGTGGAACAGACTCTGTGTCCGTGGGCCTTTTACCTAGGGGGCAGGCGAGGGAAGCCTGGGGAAGGTGAGTAGGGCTAAGTCTAGGCATGTTGATCGGGTATAGCAGGTCAAAGGGTTAGCTAATCACCTCAGGTAAAAGGAAAGGGAAAGACCTGAGCTGCTAAAAACAAGGTGTCAGCAGACCAGGCTAGATAACATGGGGAGCCTGTGCTAGAGCAATGGAGGCTGTGATCTCATCAACAGAAGTGTGTGGAGATAAGAAAATGATATTCCTAGACTGTTTGGGCCTCACCAAGATCAGTCTCCTGTGATGTTTGTTCCTTTTCAACTCTGCCAGCCCCCACCCAGGGACCATGGAGCTGCTCGCAGAGAGTCTGTCTTTCAAAGCCCTTAATTCCAGCATTATCTGCCCCAAGGTGCAGGTCCAGACCTTGGGCAGAGAGAGCTCCTGCTCGTGGGGCTTATGCCCATCCTTTATGGCCTCTCCTGAGGTTAGACCTGTTCTGGTGCCGGTTATTTTAGGTTACTCTGGAGAGAGATGGTACTGCTCCTCATAGTTCGAAACAATTCCTCACTGAAACCCCTTTAGGAAGGATTTCCTACTGCCTCAGTCTCTGGGAAAAAAGAATGGTGGGAAAGAAGTTCAGTCGTTCTGCATTCCCCGAAAGGGAACATAATATTCCTGAGGGTCCTTCTCCTGCGGTATTTCTAAGCTCATGCTGTCCCTAGACAGCTGTGTGATAGGACAGGTGATAGAGGCTATATAGAAAATGAGGTATTTCAAGATAATAACTACACCCAGACTCTGGAGTACTTGATGAAATGACTAACTTAAGTGACCAGGTCTCTTCCGTGGTGTTTATATTGATTCAGTTCCTGTTTCTGCTTCTGACTCTGCCCTTTGCTTCTTTTTTTTTTCAGCACGACTGAACCATGGAGCTTCGAGTGGGGAACAAATACCGTCTGGGCAGAAAGATTGGCAGTGGTTCCTTTGGAGACATATACTTGGGTGAGTGTGTGCGTCCCTACCTATCTGCCTGTGCGGATATGTTTTTCTCATGATTATTGGTATTTGTAGACACCACATAAGGTTGAAATAGCAAGGATAAAAACGAGCATCAAGGAATACTGCCAATTGCTGTTGATCTTTGATGGCAAAGGCAGTGGAATGAGCTCAGCTTCGCCGTAGGGATAGCGGAGTCACTCTGATGTTTGATCAAACTGATTTAGAGTTGGACTGTGTATGGCATATTTGTTGCAAGCCCTACGCAACAATCTTGCTTCCTTTTCCTGAGCTTGAGTGTGTAGGGGTATAAACTTGTTAGAGAGTTGTTGGTGAAGAGTGAAAGGAATAAACTGGTGGGATGGTTGATAATGGTCCACCAAAGTGGCACAGCAGACCTGAGAGAGAGGTCTGAGACAGAGGTGTAAAAGAAGTCAGAGAGGCTGGCCCAGGGAAACTGTAGAGGCCCTGGTCTATAATGGGTAGGATGAGATTAAGAGTTACTGCTTGGGGTTTTGTGGGGTCAGTAGATGGCCTTTCATGAAACCGTGGGTTTCTTCTTATGTGAGGTTTGGGGGAAGTTCTCCTAAGCCAGCATCCTGATGTGCAGAGGACTTTCTGGTGAATTGCCCACTGAAGTTTTTGCTGGCTCAAGCCATGTGGGGCTGGATGGGTGAGACAATCCTGCAGCCCGATTAATCCCTCCCCGAGAGCAGGAGAGCCTTTACTTACTGTCCAGTCACCACCATTGCCTTTTCAGCTATGGCTCCTCAGGCCCTTCTACTTTTACTTATGTAATTATCATGTGTTCCTTGACTATTTCTTTAGTTGAGTTGTATTTTGTTTTTTCCCGGTATATCCAGCATTCCTCTCTTTTGCTGCCCTTTGATATCTCTCTGTATTTTTTTCTCACAGCTTGTCCATTTGCTGAGCAGAGTGGAGCCTACGCAGCATTTTAGGTGTGGCGTTTCCAGCACTGGGCAGCAAAGGGCTACCCTTGGAGTGATCTGTAATGTGATGCCATTGCACAAGAGTGCTTTGGGTCTCCTTGGCTTTCCCATCAGCAACACAGTGTCACGTTGCAGAACTGGCCCTCATGTGCTGACAGCTGTATTGTATGAGAGCTCTTCTGGGCTCTGCAATATCTCTCAATCCCTTACTGAGTTCCTTTCAGTGAATACTTCTGGTTCAGATTAGTCTTCTCCACGTTTGTAAATCACCTTCTGTTTTTTACCTCTGGCTTTTATCTCCAGTTCTTTCTTGCTTTATTAGTCTCTCCTGATTGTTGTTGGCAGCTCCTCTTGATTAAGTATCCTGTGGGAATCATCACTAACAGACTTTGTTGCCACCTTTATCCAGATCATGAACAAGGATGATAAATAGCAGATCTGGGATCCCTACCCACTGTATGCTGCCTTCACTGCAGCCTGCTCTTCTATATCACTCCTTTTTGGCCCTTTAGCCAGCTAGTGTCTCAGGCAGCAGCACTTTTAATACGCATGTGTTGGGGAACAAGGCGTGATAATGGGGCAGGGGGTCACAGCATTTTCCACCTATGCTGATGGGCTTGAAGCCTCCCAGACCTGCTGCAAGGAGGTATAAATGTTGGGATCTTAAAAATGTGAAGAAGGGAGGTACTGAGTGGAAAGACCAGACCCTGTGTTTCTCTACATCCTGACAGCTCATCCGCCTGTATGAAAGGGGCATTAAAAAACACTTGTTCTGGTGTGGGGCTGTGCCCGTCTTGCCTGTAACTAGAAAACTTGAGAAACAGAGGAAGCCCCAGTGCTGTGGTAAGCATGGCAGGATTCCCGAGTTGAAATTGCAGAGTTCAACCAAGTTACTTGAATACAGTATCAAAGCTCTTGTAATGCTCATTGAGGTGCAGGGCAGTGTGTTTTGAAGCAGTGATAGCGAGACTTGGTGGAGCCTGGGTGCCTCCCCAGCCTGGAGGGATGGGGCATGTAGTCTCTGGTGTGTCTGGAGGACGCTTGTGCTCATGTTACCCTCTCGCTGTCTGCCTCTCAAACAGAGAGACTCATTCACTAGAGTTTCTCTCCGTACCAGATTTGTCTCATAGTTCCCATTTAATAATGGTGTGGAGGTAGAACAGGGACAGACAGGCTTTGTATGGGATGGTGAATGTGGGCTGTATGGTGTATTCTTAACTTCTCTCTTTCAGGGATACTAATATTTACCTCCTCTCCATAACCAATGGGTACTGTGTGCCATGCTCCTTGGGATTCGTTTTTGGATTTCCTGTCAGAAGGAAATTTGAATTTCTGTGTGGACATACACAAAGGACAGACTACTGTGAATCCTAGGATGGGTCTCAAATAGCAGTGTCTTGCTTCATGTTCCACCTTGAAGGATATATATACACTGAGGGGCAGATTTCCCCGTGCACTGGCTGGAGAGGATGGGAAACAGGAGCAGACTGTCCATGGGCCTTGGCTACCCTGTTTGCCTGTGAAACACTCGCTCGGAAGAGTGAAAACCAGTCTGTAGAGGAGTTGCTGAGAGCTTTGGGCTGTCAAAGAGGCAGGGCAGGAATATCTGGGCTTACTGCCAGTTATCAGGGCTGGGACCCACCGAAGGAGCCGTTTGTGGTGCCGGCCTGCTTCAGCGTGATGGTGGAGTGGAACTAGGGATCACTGGGGATGGATGTACTGCAGACAAAGCATGCCGGGACACTGTTGCCTTTGGACAGTTCCTGGTTGCAGGCTCCTCCCTTGCTGGGAGGGGAGCGCATTTCCTTTGTTTCCTGGCCTGTTAACTCTCTCTCGCCCTATCTGACTTCTTCCATCTGTTCAGCAGCCGTCCTTTCTCCTGTTGCTAAGCTGGCAGGAGAGGAGCAGGGGGGAGTGGGAAGGGCTGTGGCGAGAGCGGACACCGTGTCTGTTGTCTCGCCCGATGCGAAAGGAGGGTGGTGTTTATTGTATCAGGCAAGCAGCGAGGCCTCTGTTCTAAAAGGAGCCTGTTTAGCAGGTGACATCGTCTGTCTCCAGGGCCTCATTTTGAGCAGCTCGTGATGAATGACTTGAGTTTGTGCAGCCCCCACAGCTGAGCGAGACTGGGGGTGGATGTTAGGAATTATCCCCAGTCCTACATGCATGTCTCGGCTGGCTGGAGCTAGGCAGTGTCTGCAGCAGTCGCTGAAATGCAGTGCTCTCCTGCTGCAGAGCAGCCTCCCAAGAAGGAGCGGGGAACTGTTGCTTTTGTGTTCATATCTTTTTTTAAAAAAAAAATAAATAAATAAAAAGGTGGTGGTGAAAGCACGAACAAAGGATCAGAGACTCCTGCCCTCAGCTCCCTCCCAGCTTTACTAGAGGGTGCTGAGCTCTCAGTGCCCCCTCAGCAAAGAACCACTCCTTGTTATGCGTGCTTGGTCTGGGCTTTAGTATTCCAGGCTGCCTGGCTGTTTCTGCTTTCCTTGGGAGGGTGAGGCCAGTGCTTGGGCTCTAGAGGATGTGGGTCTGAAGGCCATGTTGACCATTCAAATGGCATATCTACATTTTGCGGAGTCCTAAGTTTTCATGATGTGTCCCTCTCTGCCCTTTCACTTTTCCTGCTTTATATCCTCACAGATAACATGCCCCACATGCAAACAGCCTAGGGATTCCTTGTCGTCTTCCTAAATGTGCAGGGTGACATGGAGACGAGAACACCTTCATCTTTCCTCTGTTAAACTTCCTGGGGGTGTCACTCAAAAAGCTGCTGCTTCATTGCTGCTGCAAAAGTCACCAGGACTCATCACTGCTGGTGTGTCAGCAGATGGGATAGAATCGGGAGAACCCCCCAGGGAAGGGGACATGGGAGCTGCAGAAGAGAATTTGTAGAAAAGTCTCCACTCCCAGAAAAGTCTTCATTTGTAGTAAAGGCAGGATGGGTGAGGGAAAATGGGGAGGGGAAAGAGAAAGGAAGGAAACACTCCTACCTTCTTGAGTAGCTTGGGTGCTTCCATGCTGAATGACATACAGTGATTCAACACAAATATAAAAAGTAAAGATTAGTCCTTGGCTGTGTTCCTAAGGTCATCTGAGATTCTTTTCCTCCTTGTACTCCTGATCTGTTTAGGAAGGTCTTGTGGTGGAGTGAAAGGAATAAATATATTGCTGGACAGTAGTTTGTAAGTGGAAAATGTCAATATCTTTCCAAAAGTGACCCTTGGACAAATGACTGGTTTTCAAGAGGATTTTCCCTCTTCCCTCTCCTGGATCTTGAGTGAAAACATTTATTAAGTTCATCCTGTTGCTCCTTCTCCCCTCCCTCAGAGCACCCTAAATAATTCTTCTCCCTCCTTAGTGTTTACAGCCTTTGAATACTTGCAGGCTGTTGTCATGTCCCATTCTTCCTCCCCACCCTTCTTAGTTGTATCTCTTGTCTATGTTACATATTTAGCTCTTTTAATCTTTCTTAGTAAATCAATCCCTCTAGGCCCTGATAGTTGTTGTTCCTCTGTTACAAATTCCTCCCAGCTTGTCTGTCTCGACCTGACACTGCAGCATTGAGCTGACGTCTTTTTGCTAGCAGGGAGCCCTTAACTAACTATCTGTATGCCCAGTGCCAGGTCTCTTCAGCAAGAAAGGGATCTTCCTGGGTTCCAGTGGCGAAAGAATCTAGTAGTGTAGAATTTTCCTTTGTCCCATTGGTCCCTAGTTCTGGAGGTGGTGTGTGTATGACAATGGATCTATCTGCATCCATTTCTGTGGACTCTGAAATTCGAGGATGGGAAATTCAGAAATTCAGAGAGATTAGGAGGCGTGATTAATTTGACCTACGAAAAGTAGCTTTTTTTTTTTTTTTTTTTTTTTTTTTTTTTTTTTTTTTTTTTTTTTTATCCACAAAGCACCATCTTCAACTCCAGCTTTTGTTCAGCCTGCCAATTCTACAGTAGTTCATTTTACAACAGCTTTCTTCAGCTGTTATTTCTGCTGCTTCATAAGTTCTTGCTTCTGATTTGAGTTTGAGTGCAACTTCTCAAATATTCCTAATATGAGGAAGGTTTGTGTGTGTATGTGGTATTTGATGAGGGAAGAAACAACTCTTGAGTGTCATTCCCGTGACCAGTGTACGGATCTTTCAGTTCTTTCCATTTTAGGATGATGTGAAACATCTGGAATCCTCTCAGCTAATATGAGGAAAAGACTGTCCCTCCTTTGACACTATGCTCTGGGACCAGAGCGCTGGCTTCCCTGTCTGGCAGCTCGCTCACTTTTCAGAAAGAAGCATGTGGGGAAGGTGGCGTTTTGTCACCACAAACAGTCTAGCAATACCTTCGACAAAGGAGTCCGAGTAGCTTAATTCAGCACTGGATTTGGTTTATTTCTTCACGCTTCTAATTTTGGATATAGCAAATGTTCTTGTGTTGGCCAAAGATAAAGGTATTATTAAAGCCCCAGGGAGAGGGGTAAGCTGGGGATTTGGGAATTGGCTGTATTGAGCAGGTCAGGGCTGCAGAAATTCGAGGTAGCTGGGAATGTTAACAATGTCTCCTCCTGAACTAATTGGCTCTGTTGAAACTGTGTGGCTTCTGGGACCTGAGGTAACTAATAATTTTACTCGGGGAAGATGTACTCGATATACTTTCCTGGGAGGCTGGCTTGGGTTCAGGGGCTAAGTATATGATCGGGGATAGCCTAAAAAAATCCATTCATTTTTAGTTACTGCTGATACTGATTGTCCTCCCAAGGTTTGTCACTAAACTTGTTGAGATAACGAGGTGGTTGACAGATTGCAGGGCTGTTGTTCTAGTCTGTTTGCAGGATGAGAGCTGGTTTCCTCTTCGTGTGCCTCATTGTAGGCTTGTCTTTGCAAGTGGCAATGCTAGAAACTGTGTGAAGTTGAAGTGGCTGATTCTCGTTTCTGTCGCAGAGGATAAATTTCAGGCCATATATTAAGAGTTTGGTGTCTGCATGGGCTTTGTTAAATGTACTCAGCTTCACTAGGAGCTTGTATAATCATAACTTCACCCTCATTTCTGTGCAGGAGCCAATATTGCGACTGGTGAAGAGGTGGCCATCAAATTGGAATGTGTCAAAACCAAGCATCCCCAGCTCCACATTGAAAGCAAGTTCTACAAGATGATGCAGGGAGGAGGTGAGAAGGGGAGGAAGGGGTAGGCCCCGGGGAATGCTTGAAGAAGGAAATTGTTCTGGAGGGTCTTGGAAAGGAAATGGCTTGGTATTGCATATGATGATTGTCTCGGCAGGCAATGCAGCAGTTTTCTTCTGTTTCCAGGGCTTATTTTTTTTCTTTTTCCCCAGTGGGTATCCCCTCCATTAAGTGGTGTGGAGCAGAGGGGGACTATAACGTGATGGTGATGGAGCTCTTGGGGCCTAGCCTGGAAGATCTCTTCAACTTCTGTTCCCGCAAATTTAGTCTCAAGACAGTTCTGCTCCTGGCAGACCAGATGGTGAGTTTTCTCTGAAAGCATTTGTGCCTCCTCTCCTTTCCTGTGCCTTTTCTTCCCCATCCCAGGCTTTCTCATTTGGCAGCAAGTGGCTTCTGGGTTTTTCCTTCTTGATGAAGCTGGGAGCCCAGAAGCATCTCTGGCTCTTCCTGTCCTCATCCCTCCTGCCTTTTCACTGCCTCTCATCCTGTGCTAGCACAGCATGCAGAGATGTTTTTTTGCCATGAGGTGAATGGCTGATACTGCTACCTCTATTGACTCAACTCCTCATGACTTGAGTTTAGATCCCTTAGTTGTTCTGGTCTTTCTCCTTACCCAGTCTGCCAAAGTTTGAAAGTTGACCACTGTAAGTCCTGTAGCTCAGGTCTTATTAGATTGTACAGATTTGCTTCCTGTCTTTTTTTGTGTTGTTAAATGATCTGTCCAGCCTGAGTAGTGTGCTGGTGTGCAGACTTGTATCCTGTATCCAAATCCTGCTTCTGGAGGGTCAGAAAGGGCATTTTTCCTTGGCTGCCATCTCTGATGCTCTCTGCAATATGTCCCCTTCCTTGCTCTGACAGGCCCTTCCCCGTTTATAAAGCTGCAGCTATCGGGAGCCTCTTTCTCACTTTTCCACTGTTTCTTCACTTCCAGATCAGCCGCATTGAGTACATTCATTCCAAGAACTTCATCCACCGGGATGTGAAGCCAGATAACTTCCTCATGGGGCTCGGCAAAAAAGGCAACCTAGTGTACATCATTGATTTTGGCTTGGCCAAGAAATACCGAGATGCGCGGACCCACCAGCACATCCCTTACCGGGAAAACAAGAATCTGACCGGCACAGCCCGCTACGCCTCTATCAACACCCACCTGGGAATCGGTGAGCCTCCTGTCACGTCTCGGGGCCGCTCTCTGCGGGAGATGGCACCCAAAGGGACGAGCGGTGGCTCCTCTGTTGGAGGGCACAAAGCTCCCGTGTTGTGGGTTTGAGCTACTTCTAGCACATGGGAGGAGATATGGCCTAACGAGTGGGGCATTGGCCTGGACCACCATAAGGCTCTTGGGTTCCATGCCTGGCTGTGCTGCTGGCTTGTGCCGAGATCATGGACAAATAACTTAATGTCACCCTGTTGTCCCTTCTGCCTTTTGTATCACTTGGAGCTTCTGAATTGTCTCCTGGCATGCATTTCTGCACTGCTTAGTGCAGTGGGGCCCTGTGTCAGCAACAGGGATATGACTTCCCCAATTTTACTGCTACTAACTCTGCCCTGTATAATTTTTGCAGGCTGATAGATGTGTAAAGGAGACATTCACAGGTAATAAGTTTTTAGGGGTACATGTAATTGAAACCTCTCTTTTGTTAGCTCTTGAGTGCCTTTGTCAGTGGTGTTTGCTTCTTGTTCGTGAGTATTTATTTATTTAACTGTAAGAGTTGGGGGATAGAGGCCCATCACAATAGGGTGATAGCCCTGTCATCCACCACTGAGGACAGATGTCTGCTAGAAATGCACAAGAAGCTGAAGATAGGAGGTGTGGGGGGGCAGTTTACTACCTCCTGCGTGTTAGGGTTTTGTAGCATTGATTACTGGCTTTCATGGGTCTTCGAAGTGCATAGGTGCTTGTGAACCAAACTCTTATTTGCCATGGAGAGAGACTGTGTATCAGCCTGAGGGAAGCAGGGCTCTAAGTAGGACCCTAAGTAGAACTAATACTGTGGCCATCAACAAGTCAGGAAAAGAGTGCAGAGAGTTCAGCCGGGTCTCTGCTACCGATAGCCATGGGCATCATCCTGGCTTCTGTAGATACTTGCGCAGGTCAGTATCTGGTACCTCCCTTAAATCCTCCAAACTCTTGTACTGGGAAAGAGTCCTTGCGTCAGAGGCTCTTTCCCCAAATTGTGATTGCTGAGAGGAACAGAGATGAAGGCCTCTTTGCAGTTTTCTATTCCCTGAGTGCCTCTTTCCCATGCTGACCTTTTTTCTCCTCTTAGACTGGGCTTTGCCTAGCAGCTGCGGTGTGAGAGTTTCATAGTTGTCTACAGAGTCCTGATTAGAAGCAGTGTAAGTAACCTCTGAACAAACTGACTTTGTTCTGTTGCTGGCTGACAAATCTGAGCAGCAGAAATTGAAGCTGCTTTGTCGTCATACTTGGGGAAGCAGCTCCTTGTACTTGCAGCTCTCCTTGCATTTGGAAGAGCTTCTTCTGAAAAGCATAATCTGGGAATTTGAAAATTGGAGTGGAGAATCCTTCCACAGGATTTCACATCCTCTTTTTTTACTAGGGAAAGCTTCCTATTTCTCCCCTGTTGCAGAAAACTTCTCAGAAATTGGAAGCTGTGACTTTACCTGCAGAAAATACAGCAATTTCCTGATGTTGTTTTCTGGTAGTATGGTATAACTGTAGATTGACAACACTTCATTGCATTGAAATGGGGAGCGCTGCATGTTGAGAGTGGGTTGTGATCCCCTGACCTCTTCCACGTGGTAAAAATAGTTCTTATAGAGCTTTCTGACTTGGCCTCCTGTATTTTGGCTTGACCTGCTTATATATAACTGACTCTCCATCGAATTCTCAGTCAAGATTTCCACAGCCACAAGGAGACAGGCACAAAATAATTCCCACTACTATGTTTGTCAATCCTTTTGTGTGTCCCTGCTCTGTCTGAACTGGGCCCGAGAGGCTAAATGTCTGCTCGTGGACTTTTTTGTATTTAGAGTTGTTTTTTAAGGCCTTTATTACTTATACTACCCCTAACTTAGTCCTTCAGCACCGGCACTTGACTGGTGTATCAAACAAACAATGTCTGAAGGCTAATCCAAGAGCAAACTGCAGATGCCATCAGTGTGAGCACAACAGTCGCTCTCTTCATTCCTTTTGCTCCCGAAGTTCTACGCAACAGGTTTCAGACCTATTCTATCCACGCTGCAGTTCCTCTGAGTTGCAGCAAGGTTACCTGCCTTGCCTCGAGGAAAGGGGGTGGTGGTGGTGGAGTTGCAGCTGGAGTTCCCGTTTCTCCAGACCTTGCCACAAGGAAGATGACAGGTGTGTTGGAGAGTTAGCTGCATTGCCGTGGGAACTGTCATTCTGTATTTTTTGACTTTTCTGTTACTAAATTCTCTGCTGTAACGTTACATTAATGCAATTTGGGAAGAGGGAAGGAACCAGGTGCTAGGGTGCTCAAGAATAGCAAGCAGATAAATGCCTTTATTTGAATGTGCAAGCTAAGGGTTGGGCATTCCGATGTCTGGAGGAAACACATTCTTTTTCCGATGACCAGGGAAAAAGTTAGAGGCGAGATTGAGGGGGTGGGGGGGTTCCACAGCTGGAGACTTGCTGCTGGATTGCACATGCTTTGGTTCATGCATTCCAGTCAATTTTTACATGCTTCAGGGATGAGAATCCCTTGCACCCTCTAGGGCTTGTAAAGTCTGAAATAGATGCCCGGGGTGCCCAGGAGACAGTCTCGGAAGAAACGTGGTAGGTTCTGTCTGGATAAGAGGAGGCTGGGAGAAGGGGGCAGGTCCTTTCCGTCTGCGTGTCTTAAATGGCATCCCTTAAGGCTGTGCAGGGCACAAAGGTCTTGCAGTGGTTGTGCTTCCTGTCATGGGCAGAGCAAGGTGGAATGTGGTCCCACCGCGTGCAGTTCCAGTACTGCATATGGGATCTGGAGGGCATTGCTTGGCTAAGGCTGTGTCTGAGCTGGCTCTGCTGAAGAGATCTGGTTTCTAGGGAGTCCTGCTAGGGAACAGTGCTATTTTGGGAAGAGTGGAGGGGAAGCACCTTTCTAGGGGAGTAGCAAGGTCTTTGGGCTGCTAAGTTTGGTCCTGAACCTACGTGAAGCTGTCAGTGCTCAGTGTTCTCTCCTTGCCTGAGCGTGTTGTCAGCAGGTAACTCCCCTTCCTGCTACTCCCCCCGACTCTGCTCCTGCTGGAGACCTGCTTTGGGGAGGGAGCTCCAGCATGGACTGGCCAGGAGCCTCCCTGCTTGGGAGGAAGCTGGCACTGCATCCCCACGCGCTCCTCGCTGTGCTGAGGAGAGCTGCTTGAGGGTGCGTTGCATGGAGGTGCTCGGCTGGGCTGTGTGGGCAGGCAGCCTTGGGGCTTGGAGCAGAATGGGTTTTTGTGAGAGAGGGAGGAAAGGATCCGTGTCTTAGGAAAGAGGCACGCTCCGCCTTCCCGCGTAAAGAGCTGAGAAGCTGCAGCGAGCGAGAGGAAGCGCCATGTGGCGCTGTGCGTGGCAGGCAGGTCAGGGCTGCGGTGCCACCTCTGAACAGACTCATGCTGTGCGTGTGCTGACGTTGCTTGTGCCTCTGCTCTGCCATGCTGTCAGTGGAGTGATCTGCCCTGACTCTTGCAGCGATCCTGTGAGAGCCAGTCAGTGTTCACGGGATCACAGAATGGTTGAGGTTGGAAGGGACCTCTAGAGATCACTAGTCCAACCCCCCTGCACACGCAGGGACACCCAGAGTACGTGGCACAGAGTGGCATCCAGGTGGCTTTGGAAGATCTCCAGAAAAGGAGAGTCCACAGCCTCTCTGGGCAGCCTGTTCCAGGGCTCTGTCACCCTCACAGGAAAGTTCTTCCTCACATGGAGGTGGAGCTTCCTGTGTTTTAATTTATACCCATTACCCCTTGTCCTGTCACAATGATAGTCCAGGCGCTCTGAGTGAAAAGCCACGGCGTTAAGTAATGTTTCTGCAGAGCACAGAGGTGAAAGCTTTTTTTTTTTTTTTTTTTTTCTTCCCCTCCAGACCCTAGAGAGCAAAAGTGGAATAATTAATGTTATCTAGGGCTCTGTGGCTGCTGGCATATGAGGTGAGGCCAAAAAAAAAATGGATTTGGAGATAAGCGTGAGAATGTGTGACAATAACAAAGGATGAAGCAGAGAAGTGTGATGTAGGAACTGTTTTGTTGCTCACCAGCACCCAAGATTTAACCCAGAATCTTGCAGTTAGGATTATAGGTGAAAGAAATCTCTGTTTTGATTTTGCACAAATATAATTAAGGTAGCTTTGCAACTGTGACTTGTCCTGCTAGTACTTCAGGCTCCTCACAGACATGAATCTCACTGAAATTTTTGAAGTGGGCTACAATGACCACATCTACCTGAGCAGTGATACTTTGGGGGTGCAACAGAATGAGACATTTAGCATTCAGTATTTAATAACTGTGTATCCTTTTTAACGTTGTTGTTCATATTCCTGCATTAGGACAGCACTAGTAAAGGTGTGTTTGCGTGTATATAATGTGTCCTAGTGAGCCTTCCAGTTTGGTTTTGTAACTTCTCTCCTTGCCTCTACTAAGAGCGTGTAGCATCTTCCTCAGGCTTTAGTCTTAATCTCAAATCTCCAGTTTTGATCTTTCCCAAATAACTGTGCTTGTGCCCCGGAGTTCCTGTAATGTCCCCTGTTTCAGAACAGATCTGCAGCTGTGATCAAAGCTGCTGTGCTGTGGTCCAGCCTAGTACTAAGCACTTTGGAGTTCAAGCAAGATTTTGGAGGCAGCATCTTGATTTATTCCTAAAAACAAATTGATCTATCAGGTGAGTTTCTCTAGTTCCTGCTCTCTCTACTGCTGTGAGGGGTGCCCCCTCCCTGCAGCCCATGGACCCCCAGAATTGAAGGCAATTAAAGCTGCAATATGGGCAAGCTGAAGTCTGGCAGAGTACAGAAGTGAGGTTGCCCTCCCTGCCTCCGCTTTCAGGCTTTTCTGCTTGTGTGTTTGGACTCCATTTTCACAGACCTTCTGTATCAGAAAGTGGAGTATTATCAAATCTTGTTTAGCTCTGTTTGTTTGCTGTGCTTGGTGTGTACTTGCAGCCCAAAGTGGGCTCATGCATCCCAGTGTTAGGCCAGATGCAAATCTGAGTTTCTCTTCTGTGCTGTCTCCGTAGTATTTGAGCATCTTCCAGGCAGTTATGTGTGTATGTAGGTTAGGAAGTATTAGTCTCTTTAAAGTGGGGAACTTGAGACAAGTTTAAGCCAGTGAGATCAAAAAGATATTATTTCTGATTAAGTTTTCCTCTACTCTCTCTTGGAGCACTCTGCATTTTTATGGCATTTCTCTTGCTCTGAGACGTAGGTGTTCTGAAATGAGGAGACTCTCTTTTCTTCTGCAGCCGTAGCGCCTTTTTCTTCCTCTAATTTGTATTTAATTTGCTAACTTGCAAAGATGCTAGGAAGTTGAGAAGGATGCAGGAGGAAAAAGTGCCCTCAGTGACTCACAACTTGCCTTGGCCCATCTGGACATCTCGCTCTGACCCACGACAGCTGTTCAGCAGTGGTTCGGTTCAGCTAGCAGAGTCAGGGATATCTGTAATACCCCTTTCCATTTGGATGGGGAAGGTTGTAGCGCCTAACTGATGCAGAGAATTAATATATAATGTGTAGCATTTTCCAGGACACAGCACTGAGTCCAGCAAAACGTGCTGTAATAGATCTTCAGCCTTTCTTCTCCTCTGGGCTCTCCCTCAGACCTTATTTTGCCTTTGTGTTAGCTGAGGAGGGTGTTGTTCCCTTCCACCCTTTGCTGAATGCCATTATCTTTAGTCCAGAAGAGGAGCGATCCTGTTAAGCCCAGCCTTGCAGAGCCCTGGTGTGCTGGCAACAGGCAGTGCTGTGTAAGCTTAGGCTCTGAGCAGCCCTTACCAACAGGTGGGCAACCTGCAGTTTTTAAAAAAGTTGATAATTTGACTGATTTTGATGGTTTACCTTCTTTCTCTGTCATCCCTAGGGAAAGATGGCACCTGGCTTTTGGCTGGTACACTCTTTGGTGTATATATATGCACATTTATATTTTTCAGTTTGGTGTGGGAGGGGGAACAGGAGCAAGTGCTTCTTGGCAAAATTTGTGGATGAATTTGTATGCGTGCTGGGGGAGGTGGGGAGAATGCCATACGTTAATTATTCAGTCAGTGTTTTCCATTGCTGAGCATCTGCCATCAACTCCTTTTTGGGGGAGCTTATTCTCTGAAACGGGCAAACCATTTTAGGTCACAAGTTTGGTGTGTGTGCGTGAAAAGTTTTTGCTTGGAAAACTTTTAATAAACATCTGAAGGTGTGCTCCTAGAATGGGATATTAAGGACAACCTTTACTCTGAGTAGTGGGGATCATAATGCCACTTGCACAGCCTTCCCTCATTTAGAAGGGAAACTCCCTTGTCCAGACTATAGCTCTGCCTTTGTGCCGTTTTATTCCACAGCTTTAAAAATGCAACCAAAGCAGGAAGCAGCTTTGTATGGCATTGTCTGTTATGCTTTTCTGAACCATCAATAAATTTGTTTAACTCGAGAAGGGATCCTCATTTCCTCATTTCTGCCCTGCATGATAAGTATCAGCAGGTTGACTGGAAGATTAGTGTTTGCAGAGGTTTGCAGAGACTAACCTCTGTCTTTTTATGACCATGTGTGCCATGACTAAGCTCCATGGTTAGGTGTTCTGGGTGGAGAAGTGTAGGTGGCCTTGTGCCATGACAGGGAAGAAGAGGTGGGCAGTGTCGCTGCATCAGTTATTTGAGTCATTAAATATTTGTGGGAACTAAGGCTTGTCCAAGCGGGTAGGTAGTCAGAGGAATTATTATTCATTTTTGAAGTGGTTTGGGCTGTTTGGGGAGGGAAGTGCTTTAACTTTGCAGGAGGAAAATCTCATAGGAATTAGTATTGGAATTTCTTCTACAAGTTTACCTATCCTTTGGTTCCGTTTGCACTTCCAGAACTGTGCAGTTGCCAAAGAAGTTTTGGTTGCCTCTCACTCCCTGCCCCTGTGTAACTTTCTCTGCAGAACAAAGTCGCCGTGATGACCTGGAGAGCTTGGGCTACGTGCTCATGTATTTCAACCTAGGCTCGTTGCCCTGGCAGGGCCTCAAGGCTGCCACCAAACGCCAAAAGTACGAGAGGATCAGCGAGAAAAAGATGTCAACGCCCATTGAGGTGCTCTGCAAAGGGTACCCTTGTAAGTGCTCTAATCTTGATGACTCTCTTGTCTGGTGCATTGCTCTCCTCCGATGCAACACCATGAAGCCTGAGACACAAAGGGCTCAGGATCCCAAATTCTTGGCAAGGACCCACATGTGCAGCTGATACCACTGCAAAGAAAGAAGAAGAGACCAGAGATAATACAGTTCTGGTGCAGAAGTGAAGGATGTAGATGAGGTAGAGGGTTGAGCCTTGTGTCACTAAGGGTATGAAGATGCTGTTGAGGGTCTGTAGGACCTCAGAAACAGTCTGGAAAAGAGGTAGAGAGCAAGGTGGAAGAGTGTGCTGATACTACTGAGGTGCTCAGGATAGTAAGGATGCAGGCCAGAAATGACTGGGCAATGCAGTGTCAGCTGCAACTCTGTGCAGATCAACATGGAATGATGTGTGTGAAGGGAGAGTAGGAGGATCAGTCCTCATGTCACACACAAGGTAATAGACACTGAACTGACTAATGCTTAAGAATGAGATCTTGAGTTGCAGTGCATGGCTGTATGAAACATCACCTTCACGTTTAGTGGTTACAGAAAAATACAAATCCACTATTAGAAATTATTAAGGGTGGGGAAAAAAAAGACATGTAGAGTATGCGTAAATCTTTGGTCTGTCTACACCTTACATGCAGAGCATTCCTTGCCTGCATGTCCTTCACTCCATTTCAGAAAGGATGCAGTGGAGCTGGAAAAGATCCCAAAAACACAAAAAGATGATCAGAGGTGAGGTGATTTCTATGCAAGAAGCTAATGGCCTGGGCCTCTTCAGACTGGGGAAGAGAGAATTAGAGGGGAGATGGTAGAAGTTTGCATTCTCCCAGCACCTCCAGAGCTTTGGATGGGACTTTTCTTGTTTTCTATTCCAATACAAGAGCAAAAAGGGATGTGTTTTCAGATAGCTGGTGGTAGACATGTGGATCTCCTTCCTGAAAGGTCTTACAGCTGCTTCAGACTTACAGGAGTTCAAGGAGGTGTTGGACAACTACATGGAAGAGATCCACTAAGGCTTATTAAATACTTAGGAACCACATCCAGCTTGAAGTTTCTGAACTGAAAATAGCTGGAAGCTGGTCACATATAAATGGAAGTTTCAGGCCTGCTTTGCCCTGGTCTTGCTCTTCTATAGCTGCCAAATTCTGGCTATGGCGACTACAGGCTACTGGAGCTTAGAAAGGCCTCTGGCCTGGGCAAGCACAGCTCTTCCTATGTAACTTGATTCCACTCATGTCTGTGCTGCTCCAGACTGCACTGGTCATCTTCACGCCATGTGGGCCTGACTTCCCAAATCTTAACTCCACCTATTCTTTAGGGATGTGTTCCTGCTGTCCTTCAACAAGCTCTGTTGCTTGCTACTTCGTGATTTGAGGGGAGGAAAAAAGAAAAAAAAGACAGTCAGAAAAGGGATATGGACAAGTGTGTATTTCAGATAAAACAAGGATGGACTCCTCTCTGTGGCCAGAGTTGTGCAACCAGCAGACTCCTTTCTCCTCCTTGCCCAGCTCTGTGCTTGCAGTGCTGTGGGCTGCAAGGCTGCCCTTGAAAGGCCAGGTCCTCCCCGGGGAGACCTGGGGGATAGACGGTGTTCGACAGGCAGGTGTTTTCTTTGTTCTTCCCAGCTGAGTTCTCGACATACCTCAACTTCTGCCGCTCGCTGCGGTTCGATGACAAACCTGACTACTCCTACCTGCGGCAGCTCTTCCGCAACCTCTTCCACCGCCAGGGCTTCTCCTACGACTATGTCTTTGACTGGAACATGCTTAAATTTGTGAGTGTGGAGACAAAAGGGCTGGAGGGGCAGGGGGAGATCCGTGACATGGGGTTGGGGAAGGAAAGACAAACTCTGGCCTTTGGCTGACTATGCTTACCTATAGGGAGCAGCCTGAGAAGGGTGGGCAGGCAGGCATACTGAAAAGAGGAAGACCTGATCTGTGGTCCCAGCTTGGGTTTATTTCTACTGTTGGATTAGTGAGTGTGTTTGCAGCATGTGTGTCAGTGTATATACACACGTAAATATATATATATATATATATATATATGTATATAGATAGATTATAGCTAAATGTAGTTAGAGAGGTTTTTTTTTTCAGGTGAAGAGAACTGTAGTCAGAGATGTGGATTACAGTGATAGCTCTAATACATTATTTCTTTGGAGTTCCTGAAGGAGACTAAAGCCCTTTTTGGGTGAAATGGAAGGTGGTAGAGGAGCACTTGCCCTGGGGTTGGAGCTCCGTTCCATGCCCTGCTTTCTTGTCCTGAATTTTCTAGCTGGGGCTGCTGCTCCTTCTCTGGTCCTGCCTGAGAGCTGTGCATGACATGGAGTTTTCCCCTGTCTGTGTCAGGGAGCAGCCCGCAACCCCGAGGACATGGATCGTGAGCGGCGAGAGCACGAGCGGGAAGAGCGGATGGGACAGCTCCGGGGTTCGGCCACACGAGCGCTGCCCCCCGGCCCACCTGCTGGAGCCACTGCCAACCGTCTCCGTAATGTCGCCGAGCCCATGGCCTCCACCCCCACCTCCCGAATCCAACAGTCTGGTGAGAGAGGGGTGCCGCCCTTCTTACTGAGTGGAAAGAGGGTATTGAATTATGTTCTTGCCTCACACTTCTGTGCCTCTGACAGGAAACACGTCCCCCAGAGCAATCTCACGAGTGGACAGGGAGCGGAAGGTCAGCATGAGGTTACACCGAGGAGCTCCTGCCAACGTCTCCTCATCCGACCTCACAGGGCGGCAAGAAGTGTCACGGATTTCAGCATCACAGGTGAGCCCCTGCTGCCACTTAAACAGCCTCGGCTCACCCGTTCCAAAAAGACTTACCAGCCCTAGGGTAGTTTTTAAGTGATTTGCTGGTGCTGATGTGAGCATAATACCTGATGTGCCGAGTTGGGTGGTAGTAGGTGACACCTTCACTACTCGGTTACAAGTTTTCTGGACGCCGTGCTCAGTGTAGTTGGGTTAGCTCTGCTTTGCTCAGAGTGAGCCTTCAGTGTTGTGTTCAGGCCACAGTAGTTTGGAGGAGTGGGATGGCGAGCCCTTGGGAAGGGGGGCTGTGCCTTAGAGAGAATGAGGCAAAGAAATACACGGCCTCTCTGGTTTTATGTCCTGTGTCCTTTGCTTGCTCTCCATTCCTTGACTGTTCTTGCCCTCTTTTCTAGACGAGCGTGCCATTTGATCACCTTGGGAAGTGAGGAGCAATTGCCACTGGACCAGTGTTTGCTTAGGTGAGTCCATCCTTGTGTCTGGGCTTCCCCCAAGGAGGGAATTCTTGGTGCTAGGCATCATGTTGAAGCTTTGCTGCTTTAGGACAGTAGTGCAATTGCTTTTCCCTTTGTCTTACTTTGACAAGATGTGTTTTTGGCTTCACAGGGAAGAACAGGGTTTGCTGGCAGAGCCTTGAGGGTGTATTATCTTGTGTGCAAAAGTCTCTTTCCTCCCTTTCTCCCAGAGCACAGGGAGGGTGGAGAAAGCACTAGGCTGGGGAGCCATTTTGTTAATTCCCAGTGAATACTTTCCTGGCAGCGTACTGATGTTGGAGGGGAGGATGCTGAGCACGGTCATGTGTGAGATTTTTATGAGGCTTTTCACAGCCAGTGAGTGCTTCTTCAAGGGGAAACGAGTAGTTGGAGGGGGCAGCTCTGAGGGGTGGCAGAAATGTAAAAGAAAGGACTAATTTAGTTTGTTAAATTCCAGTTGGCATTGGATGTGGTAGGAAAAGCCTTTTTTCTTCTAACCTTCTCTTCCCTTTTTCTCTCTTTTTTTTTTTT
>VZSV01000151.1:142134-171868 GCA_013398735.1 Nothocercus julius | reverse complement strand
CCCGCCGCCCCCACGCGTTCCCGCCCCTTGCGCCCGGCCGCGCCGCGTGGCGCCTCGGGCAAAGGTGCCCTGGGGCTGGGGCGTGCGGGAAACGCGGCCGTTCCCGCGAGCTCCCTCGCTGCAGGGGAGTTGCCGGCAGCGTCGTCGCGATGCTCGCAGCGGTGTGAGGTTCCAGCCGCGCTGTGTGCGGGGAAATTCGCTCTGGGCACCTGCAGCAAGTAGTGGGAGGAGGAGTTTGGGCAAAGGCACGTGTGGCTGGGCTCGTGAATTGTCATCCGGGAAAGAGACCCGAGCGGTTTCAGGGACAGCTCTGAAAACTTCTTGGAGCTGAGCGAGGCTGTCGAGAGTGGGAGGAGGAGAAGTGGGAGAGCTAGAGGAAGTGCTGAGGATGAGACTTCCCTGTGCAAAGTCTGGGAACGCTCTCCCATGTAAAGATCTTGAGCGGGAGTGACTGCTGAAACCACAGACCAGCTTCCCTGGAGGGAGGACCGTTTACCTCAGTTGAACGGGAAGATAAAAGGAATATGATCAATAGAGAAAGAAGAAGGTTAACGGGATGAATAGAAACGTCTGTTCCCTATCCTATAACAGAAAGAGAGCAATTGATGGAGTTGTAATAAAGTGTACATCCCCAAAATAAAGGCTTGGCTTTTTTTTTTTTTTTTTAACACAGGAATTTACTGTTCTGCAGAACTTGTATTGCTAGAAATTGCCCTAAGTCCAAGAGTTTAAGCAGTGTCTGTGGTGGGTAACCGAGATTTCTGAAGGAACATTCATGTTTTTCAGATCTGTTATAATAAAGGCTTGAATTTGTCCAGTAGTTTTGAAAAACAAACAAACAAACAACAACAACAACAACAACAACAAACAGAAAAAAAAAAAACCAGAAAAAAAGCCTCTCCCACTTTTAGCATGTGGCTAAGTACTGGACAACAGAGGTTTAAGGAAAGGTTTTCTCATGGTCAAGAGTTCCACAACAGCCCGTTCAGGCCTATTTTTTGCACCATTATCCACAAGCAAATATCCATAGGAATAGGTGTGAGGCCGCTCGGGTCTAGCAGGACATCTTCTAAATGCTTGATGTAGTCACTGCTACTTGACGCGGAGGCCATACAGCACGTGCCTGTCTCCACGTCTCACAGAGAAACAATTTGGTCTTGCTGAAAAACAGTGGAGAAAGTGTTGCTACCAAATTCTGTGTTTCTTCTTGGGAATTCAGCTTCTTACTGGAATGGGAAGGTGCGGCTCTCTGTGTTGAGCCCTGTGCTGAATAAGTTGTATTTGGGGTGCACCCCAGTCGCCCAGGTATCTTTTGAGCTTCTATTGGTCAGTCTCTTTGGGACCTGTGAAAGTTAGGAGGGGAAGGTTTTTAGATGCGTATGGACTGGTCAGGAGCTAAAATTCACTGCATAATAGCTGATTTGGCATAACAAAACCAATCTGAGGTGCTTTGCTTCTAAAGAATTCACAGAATCCTGCTAGAAATCTGCCCTATTCCCTGCCAGCATGTTAACCAGCCTGGGCTTTGGGGGTGTGCAGCTGTAAGAGCAGGACTTCCTTTCTTCTTGTGAAATAAAGGAAGGTTTTTTTGGGTTGGGTTGGTTTCCTCCCCTCCAAATCGTAATTAAAACAGCTTTCAAAACACTCTTCAAAAACAAAACAAAAACACAACCTTTCCCTACCCTGTTATACTGCTGAATCTTAACTAAAACTTGTAATAATCACAGTAAGACAACCATCATTTAAAATGGATCTTCCACTTCTCCCTGCCCTGCCCTGCCCTGTTTGGGGGGGGTCTCTGTTTAATTAGCTTAAGCTTGCAGTGATGGAGATGGGATTTTGATGCCTCCTCCTCCTCCTAGCAGAAGTGTCTACTTCACTTTCTGGCAGCTCAGAGGATATTTTTGATCTGTTCCAGCAATGGCTGGTAGGAGTAGAGAGTTATTGGAGAGAGTCTTATTTGGCTGCGGCTCCTTCAAGACCGCAGAGTTGCACTGCACGGAGAGATGAAAGTTGAAGTAAAATATGGAGTTGAAAGTCAAATTGTCCATTCTTAAGGCAGCTACTGTGACTACTTCTCTTATGCTTTTCAGACAAACATTGAGAAAATCCAGATTAAAAAGCACAGAACTGCCTCAGAGAGAAATGGCGCTTAACCTCTGTGCCACAGAGGTTTGCGAGTGCACACTGCTGCTAGCTATCCCAGGCAAAAGCTGCCACGTATTGAATATCTAGGGCTAGGAGCAGAGGCTTTCCTGCCTTGGAAAAATTCTTGGAAAGTTCTTGGAAAATTGGGGTGTTTTAGAGAGCAGCCTTCTGTTATGGCTTTGTGTGCCGATTAGCCTATCTGCTTGCGTGAAGTGGCGTGTGAACTGTTCTGGCTTCATCCCAAGCTCCTTGGGCTTTGCTTGCTTGTGGTGCAAGAGCAGCTCCATGCCAGGACATTAATCCATACCTTAGTGCTCAGGTCTCTGAAAGTGGCTTGAAACTGTGAGAAGATGGATTAAAACATTCAGCTAAAATTGGAGCACACTTTGGAGCACCTGCCTTTCCTAGGAGGCAGGAGACTGGAGCGTAGGTGCTTCGTAGTCCTTAAAAAGCAGCTTGGTATCCACTGCACTTGTGTTTGCTGTAGCGTGGGGAAAGCAGCTGGGAAGAGAGCAGAGCAGACTGAGTCCAGGGACAGTGCACAGTGGGTGAGTGGCCCAAGGACCTTGTAGATGGAGGCGACCCCGGCCTTTGTAGCCCCCCAGAGACCCAGCTTAGTGAAACCTTGAAGAGGGAAATAGCTGCTGTGCCCTACCTGCAACATTGAATGTCCTTTAGTCCAGACAGTGTCTGGATATTTGTCTCCCCAGCACTGCAAGTTCTTGGGTACTACTTTTGTTATTTTACAATCACAGTGCTCGGAAACCTGATGATCCCGAAAGGATCAGCCTCTTGAGGATGTTGTATCGTGGAGAGTCACCAAGAGCACAGAGACATGATGTTGGTGTCTCAGCTTTTTTGTTTCCAAGCTGAAGCTGTTTCTCTTTGCCTGGGTGTATTGTACGTTTGGCCTCTCATCAAATCTGTGGCAAACAGGGAAGAAGAAAGGTCTGTGTGGTTCAGCAAAGACAATGACTGCAGCATGTCATCTAGGGAGGTTTTGAGAAGGGGATGAGAAGAAATAATATCCTCAAAGCTCCCTTTGCCCGCCTCAGTCTTCCTTCCCACGGTTTTACAAACTTGGCCCTGATGCTGTTGGAGGCTGCAGAGCTGATCGCTTGGGAACCTGCGGTTGTTTCTTCACCTCCAGCGCAGATGGATCTCAAGCAGCAGCACCGTAAGCAGCTGCCTCTCTGACCAAATAAGTGGCCCAGTGAGGCAGAGGAGAAGAGGGTGCGTTTGTGTGCACAGCTCACCACCTCTCACCTGCCTGTCTGTGCCAGTTTGGCTGGGAGGGAGTTTTTAGTGTTGGCCAAAACTGTTTGCAGCTTGTCGTCCTGTGGGGACTAGGAGTGAACCTCTGACTAGGGACGTTCCCCTGTCCCTAGTACCTTTTTCATGGTACTGATTTGACAGCAGAATTTTAAGCTAAAGCTATTTGCATAAATTCCCTTTTAGGCAGCTTCATCCGACTGGGTAATTTCATCTTAGAGCGTTTGGGGGGGAGGGGGAGGGTCAGAGTTTTGTCTTTTTTTGTTTATTTATTAATTTTTATGTTTATTCATTTATTGAATGCATTTTCTTGCTCAGACACTGCTTGGTGTGCCCTCCTCTGAACGGAGCAGATGCACTGGTGTCCCTGATGTCTGAGATGGGGAGGGGGATTTCAGGATCGCTTTGAACTGTGTTTTAGTAACTGTTGCTGTCTGATGGCTTTTACCCTGTTTGCAACTTCTCAGGCAAGGAGAAGTGGTTTCTAGCCACTCGTGGTGTAACTCCTTCAGAGGAGGAGGCAAGAAGTATTTCCCAGAGATACTGTCTATAGTTGCGGTTGCCAGCAAAGCTAAGAATGGTTTCCTTCCGCAAGAATCCCTTTCTGCCTCTGATTTGTAGTTTTATTTAAAGGAAATGCTGTACCTGGGTTTATTCTTTTGCTAGTTAAAGTGTAATGCTGATGCAGCTAGGACTTTTATTTTTTTGTGGAGGGGAACTCTCCCCTTGCAGGAATACAAAGCTCCTAATTCTGCTTCTAGAAATCTGCATCTGTTGGATCTTTTTTATTCTTGATGGAGTAAGCCAGGATGGCAACAGTGTTGGAGGGAGGCAGTACTGAACAGGGGTAATGAAATTAGGAGCCAGTGGTTTGGGGAATTAGCAAGAGGATGTACGTGTCTTACGTCCTGAGCACAAAACAGATCAGATGCTATTTTAGCAGTAGCAGAATGGCTCATGGTGAGTAACAGCTCTTCAGGCCTTGGATGCTATGCTGAGAATCACTGTTCTTACTGCTGGCGTGCTCACCGCTGCTCTATTTGCATGGTCACTGGAGAAATCGGGTGTGCCGTCTCCCTCATACGTTTCACCGCACGTTTGCCTAGGCTCGTGATGAGATGTCTGCCTTCTTCTGAGGTGTTCGCTTGCTAAATTTGTATTTGGATTTCACCTGACAGGTTCTGTGTGGTGCTGGGTGGAAATGTAGGCTCCAGGATGGAAAGAACTCGGTGACTAACCTCGTGTGTGGCTGCCGCACGTCCAGTGCCTTTCGATCTTGCTGCATCCTTTGACTTCTGCTGCTTCTTAGAGTAACTTTATACCCATGACAACTTTTAAACTTTCATCTCCTCTGTCTCTGGACTCGGAAATTCGGAAGGATAAATGTGAGTGGTGATGGAACAAGTTCTAACTTGACTCTCTTTCTGAAAAACTAAGTACAAGATTCCTCTGTCATGCTTTACACAAGTGTTTCCAAGACACATCCCCCTCCTTGTTATCTCTTTCTCCTCTGTTGCTTGCAGAACATCCTGGCAGCCTTCCTGGATTTTCCCCCCCCGGGAGCAGAGGGCTTCACCAGTTCATGTGGACTAGAGCTGCCAGGCAGATGGGAAGGGGACCCGGTGCATGGCCCAAGTGTATTTGATCCTATTCTGTCAGAAGAGGCTGGAAGTCTAGGGGACATTCCCTCTCCTTCCCTGCCTCCCCCTTCTGCCCTTTTTCTGTCTCCTTCTGAAAAAGGGACTGGGTGCTGCATGTTGACCTATTACCACGTGGGTCAGTCCACCAAAAAGAGCAAAGAGGTGGAGGACGGGGGGAGGAGGGCTCTGTGAGTACAAAGAGACAACAGAAATTAATAGAGCAGAAAAAAACTCTGGAAAGAAGAGTGCCTGGTGCTGGGTAAAAGGGTTTTATTATTGATACTGAGTTTAAAAATGGTGTGGAGAGCATCTCTCTTTTAGTATGACCCAGTGCATTGGTGAGCAGAAGGGGTGAGGAGAAGCCTAGTGGGAAATCTGGAAATAGATAAGAGTTTTGCAGTATTCTCGGAATTTAATTTCCTTGAAATGAAAGCAGAAGTTGAATGGCCTCGTTGAAGGTGGAATTGCTGGTGCGCTCAGGATGCCGCTGCCGCGTAGGCATCGCGTCATCCCTCGACCATGGCTCAGCGGGTAGGTGTGTTTTGCCTGCCGTTTCGTGCTGGGTGCCTCGCTCCTCTATGTTTCCTACTCCGAGCTCACAGGCTTCCTGCTCCTCTTGGACTCCAGTCGTTGCTTTTCTGTCCCAGGGACTTTTTTCTCTTGCCTCGCTCGTGTGCGGTTGCGCTCGCCTGTGTTGGGACGTACATACGTGTATGAAGTGTGTGGTCTGGGGCGATGCTCACTCACTTGGGGCCAGAAAGGCTTTTACACTTCAGAACTAACTAAATGCCACCCTGGGAGCAAAAGCAATTTAAGAAGTAATAAATTTAAAAGTGTTTTTTTTTTTTTTTTTTTTTTTTTTTTTTTTTTTTTTTTTTTTTTTTGTTATTTTTTTCCTCTTGTGTTGCACCACTGATATGAGCTGCGCCAGTGGCTCTCTTGCCCCTGTTGTTACTCTGACCTGACTCTCTCCATCCTTCCTTCCTGCCTTTTCTCAGATCAGCTGGTTGTGCTGTGTCTTGGGGGTTAAAAGAGCTTAAATCAATTATGAATTCGTGCTGTACCGAGCACAGCGGTGGGAGCTGACCCAGTTGGCAGTTCGAGGCATTTTTACATTAAAACAAAGGTCTAAAATAAGCCTTGGCTCATTTTGTCTTGTGCATTTTTGTGCTACTTTGAAGTGTAGGGGACATTCTGAAAATCATAAGGCTCCTGTTTTCGCCACCGTGAAGCTCTTGCTTATATCCTAACGTGTCACTTTTTAGAGTTTGGGACCAGGGCAATTTTATGGCAAAATTCTTGGAGAGAGAGAAGAAAATTAAGAGGGGAGTGGAACATGGTCTAGTGGCATCTCTGCAGAAACGCAGTTAAGCGTGATGGATATTTGAAACGACTCTGAGCCTGGAGAAGGCCTTCAGGAGGGGGAGTCTGTGGCCTTGATGCTTTCCAAGAGAACCACGTCGCCAGGCTGCATGTGTTTCCTTAGAGCGAATCTTGCGCAGCAGCAGGAGTCTTAGCTGCTAAGACTCTTTCCCAGAATCTCTACGCGGATCGTTCCCTGCTCTCTCAGCAGTTTAGCAGCGAAGCGCTTTAGCCTCGGAGGAGATGATCCGCTTGGAAAGCGCAGGCCGTGTTTGCACGTGGCAGCGACGGTGCCGCTCGCCTCGGCCCTCCTACTGTCAGCGGGCAGCTCAGCTTGACGGTCCCTTCCGTCCTCGGGTGCTGCTTTTGTTGCACCGGGAATGAGTTGTACGCATTTGTGCTTGTTTATCTTAATGTAAAAATAACTTTTCCTCAGTGGTAACATTTTCCATGCGTTGACACAGGCCAAAAATAAAGTTTTCTTTTCTTTTTTTTTTTTTTTTCTTCACTTGTGCAAAATCCCTTCTGTTTCCTGTGCCGAATGTATTTTTGGTGGAAGAAGCTGCCATGCTAATGTCAGAAACACAAGGCCTCTGTTTCCAAAAAATACAGGACCAACAGTCAGCTCCTGTTGGAGAGTTAGCGCACGGGTGTTTTCCTGCGATGTAGCCGTTTCCCAGAGTCCGGAACAGATCTCCATGGAGGCAGGTACCCCTTCCTGCCAAGGATCTCGGTGCCAATGTTAGGTGTCTCTAGGTTTTTATCAGGATAACTGTTTTGATACAAATAACATGTACTTTTTTTTTCTTTCCTCTCTTCCCCTCTCATTGAAAGTGGAGCCTAATTCTCCTCAAGTGCTTTCAGAAGATCTGCTAGCTAATTTTAAGCTGGTACTAGATTGATGTTTAAGTGAATGCTCTAGCAGCAGTACCGTGTTCTCCCTTGTAACGACATCCAGGCAGGAACACGTTGGCAGCTTTTTGGAAGTGCAGGGGTCATCCCTGCTCTCTTCCCTTAGAGTTGCCCGGTATATCCGTGATGCAGAGCTGAGCACTGTCAGAAATTCATACAACTCTCCTGTTGTTGCAGGCGTGCTTTTCTGCACTGCTGCTGTATTTCTAGAGCTGTCCTGCCCATTCGTTCCTGTGCTGCTCAGTGACATGTTGCAGGCTACCTCCTGGGGGAGCAAGGTAGCAAGCTGGAGAGGGGAATGCCGAGAGCGAAATTTGGAAGTGTTGAGATGCTTTCCGTTCAGGAGGGCGCTCCAGAGCGTGTGGATAAGCGTGCAAGTAGCTTTGCTTTCCCTTGAAATAGAAGCGGTGGCGTAGACGTGGGAGAGATGGGCAGAGAAATGGGGTATGCCAGGAAGAGTAAGGAGTTCTTCAAAACGTATGTGTTAAATTGGTTTATTTTGCATAGCATTAGGAGTTTAGATTTCCAAATGCTCCTGGTTTGCTGCATGGCCATGTGAAGTGCCTTCTTCATGGGCTGGTGCCCCACAGCAAGCAGAGAGCAAAAAGGTGATGGTCCCAAGAGCTTACAGTGTGTGAGAAATGAGAGGCAAATGCGGTCGGCCGGGAGGAGTACCCAGCACGGGAGTACCGCAGACACGGGCGGGCGGCAGCCTCGCCACTGGAAGCCGGTGCGCAGCAGTGAGGGCTGTAGTAGCAAAGGGGAGGAAAGAAAGACTCGGAGAAGGATGGGAGAGTTTTTCAGATGTCTGCGAGGACCCTTTCCTTGGGTGTGAGAGAAGGCAGGAAGGGAAGTGTTGGGTACAGCGGGCTGGTGTGCCCGAGCTTGGTGTCTGGCTTCTTCGCAGTGTGACAGTTTATTAGGAGACTGTAGGTCATGAGGAGTCCTGAAAATGGAAATTAGCAAATAAAAACAAACCAAAACTCATGGAGTTCAGTGCAAGGCCCTGGGCGTCATGGTGGACAGCAAGTTGCCCATGAGGCAGCAGTGCCCTCGTGGCCAAGAAGGCCAAGGGGATCCTGGGGTGCATTAGGAGGAGCGTCTGCAGCAGGTCGAGGGAGGGGATCCTGCCCCTCTACTCAGCCCTGGTGAGGCCACACCTGGAGTACTGTGTGCAGTTCTGGGCTCCCCAGTTCAAGAGGGATGTGGAGCTGCTGGAGAGAGTCCAGCGCAGGGCTACGAGGATGATCAGGGGCCTGGAACGAAAGGCTGAGAGAGCTGGGCCTGTTCAGCCTGGAGAAGAGGAGGCTGAGAGGAGACTTGATTAGTGTCTGTAAGGACCTCAAGGGAGGCAGTGAGGAGGATGGGGGCGGCTTCTTCTCAGTGGTGGCCACCGACAGGACTAGAGGAAGCGGCCACAAACTGAAGCACGAAAAGTTCCACAGGAACTTAAGGAAGAATTTCTTGACAGTGAGGGTGACAGAGCCCTGGCACAGGCTGCCCAGGGAGGTTGTGGAGTCTCCTTCTCTGGAGCTCCTCAAAACCCACTTGGATGCCACCCTGTGCCACATGTTATAGGGGACCCTGTGTGTGCAGGGAGGTTGGACTAGATGATCTCTAAAGCTCCTTTCCAACCTTAGGGATTCTGTGAGAACAGCCAACCTGCTGCATCACATATGAGGGGAGCTGCTCAGACCAAGGCTGTTCATTCTGTCCAAACAGCGGGTTTGCTTGACCTGCTCCCGGGCAGGCACTGCCGTTTCTGGAAGCCCATTTCTGATGCTGTGCTGGGCTGGAGTCCTGTTGTACAATGAGGGAGATGCATCTGGCAGCATGGTGTGCAAAGGGATCTGCCAAAGCCTGTCCTCATGATGCTGCCTTTTCTGAAGGGAAAAAAAGGGAGCCAATGGAGTGAACTGGTCATAGTGAATAAGCTGAAATCCCCTGACTTAGTTAAGGCTCCTCTGACCTATACTGTTATTTATTTCTTAAATATAGTATAGAATAGCATGCAGTAGCACCTCATAACAATTTTCTGTCATCTTCTAATGGTGTTCGTGGCTTGGGGAGTTAGAAGGGGTCACAGGGCTGGTGTACAGTAATTTTGAAGAGCCAGGAGTGCCGTGTTCCCTCCTACGTGGCTGTGCAGGAGCACAGGCTGCTCACGCTTGCAGCTGCTAAATGAACCCGGTGCTTCGGTGGCCCGTGTGTTTCTTAGTGTTTTACTGTTGCTTACTTTGTCGTCTGTTTTGTTGGTAAACATTTATTCTGGGCTTGTCATGCAGTTCTCTTGACTGTTCTGATGTGAGGAGCAGATGTTCTCAGACTGGGGACCATGCTGTCTTGTGTGGAAAGCGCCAGCTGGGAGGGTTGCACGGAAGCTGTGTCAAAACCCTCCCCTGGCCATGGCTGCCGTTTCATGCACAGTTTTCATACAGGTGGCACTGTTGGGAGAAGCAGTCCTGTTTTCTTGAGATGGGAATATAGGGAATTTGACTGAAGGCCAAACTGAGTGTCCCTTCCTTGCTGTTCTTAACCTGTGCCCTTCCTAGCTTGGATCCCCGTGTAGCACTGCAGACCACTTGTCTCGCCTTCTCATATTTGTATCTCCTACCTTCCTCCCATCCCCAACAAAACAAAACAAAAAAGCTTTTCTGCTCTCTGGTAGCCGTGTGAGGACTGCAGCCCTGGAAAGAATTACTAGTTTCAATGACTGTGTGAATTAAAGGGGCTTAGCTGTGAAATGATACATAATCGTTTAATTAAAGACAGCAGGTGTATAATCACAAGGGGGCAGCAGTAAGGTTACGTATACAGCGTGAACTAAGTGTCCTTGCTTCTGAACGCTTAACCCTTACCAGGTCAAAACGCCTTTTTTGTTTGTTCCTGTTTCAGTTTCTTCTGTGAGTGAAGGGTGCAGAAAAGGGTTTCACTTTCTGGTCGGTGGTGTTATCGGTGCTGCCATTCGGCCTGTGCCCTTAGTGCAGTTTGATCAGCTAGAGAACGGGGCTCCGGGTCCTGCTGCTTCTGACCATTGAGATCTTTCCCACTGTAACCTAAGGAAGAGCTTAGCAGCCTCCTCTCCTGCGTAGCTCCCAAGCATGCTGGGCTGTGCTTTTCACAGGTGGCTGGACTTTATTTAGAGCTAGGTTAACCACAGGTGCATCTGCTCTGATTTCATTTGAGATGTGCCCTTTGTCAGCTTAGAGGAAGCACTGTCAGCACTGCATGTGAGCACCGAGTCCCAGCAGAACTTGCTTGGGTAAAAATCCCTTTCTTCTCAAAATAGCAAAAGCACCACGACCTTGTGACGTCTCCATCCAGCCTTCACTCTGCAAACTTCCGCGGATGTTACGGTAGAGATGGTATCTAGGCTGTGTGTATGTGCTTTGAAACTCAAAACATCGTGGCTAAGTTTCCTCCTCCAGTCAGGACTGGAGAGGAATGGCCCTCAGTGTGCTAGAAAAGCTGTAACTCACAGCAGGAATATCTTAGAAAATGACTTGGAAGAAAAGGAAAAAGAGATAAATTTAATGATTATTTTCTAAATCAGCCCCTAGCAGTTGTGCAGCCCCTTCTGTAGCAAGAGAATATTTGCTTAGGACAACATAGTTATTTCCTGTGACTTGAAAGGAGAAATGAGGTGGAACGTGTCCTAGGGCAGCATCAGGCCGCTGCCGGTGCAGGCGTGTGGCTTGGAGCAGACTGTGCTGGGGAGGGCATTTGCACACCTTATCTCAGCATGCATGTGGAAATGGTTTGCCTGGGGCCCTTTGGTTTTACTGGGTGGCTGTTCTGCATTTTATGCTCTGACTTCAGGTGAAGGAAGACTGGGGGACAGTTTGTCTGCAGATTTATGCTCTTTTCTCATGTTCTGCCATGACCTGGCAGTAAATGACAGGTATGTCCTTCCCTCCTGCAACTGTAAATTGGCTGATGGGTTGTTGGCCTCTGTAAAGCCCTTTCGATCTAGTGATCTAAAAGGTCTAGGTAAGAACTGTGTATTGGGCTTTTGTGCAAAAAGGATGTACTGAAAACTATGACAGGGTTCTGAGGGAAAACAAAGCAATGTTGTGCTGTTCCCTTTGAACACAGTCATCAGAATATCCTCATCAGAAGCAGCTCTTCTAGTTTGTAGAACTGATGAGTGCTTGTGATCTTGGTACAGTAGCATTGTCTTCCTCCGGTCCCGAGGTCACAGTGGAGCCTCTTTACAACCACATAGAAAATATTAGAGGCTTTAAATCTTGGACCTGTAAGGTTTAGTTCCATTGAATGAAAATAGCTTCTCATCCAGGAAGTGACCGGGAGTCACTCTGTGCTGAAATCTTGTGCATCTTTGTGTTCTGGCTGTATTTTCCTGGGTCTGTTGGCTTTTAAAAGCCAAGTGTTTAAATTGAGTTAAATGCAGCTTATGTAGAAAGCAATGCTAAGCGGGGAGAATTAATGCGAGGCTGGCTAAGAGTACCGGGTCACGTGGAGTTTGGGGAGAACGTCATTTTCCTCATCTCCTTTCTGTCACCCAGAGCTTTCAGCGCATACACTCCCAGTGAAGGCACGATGGGCTGAGTACAGTTTTAGAGTGGCACAAAAGGAGAGGTAGGGATTGTTTGCTGGAGGAGGAAGAGTTTTACTTTCTCCCTTGCTGCGTAATGACACTTTGTGGTGCATGTCCCTACTCTGTTCAGTGCTAACAGTGGTTACTCGGCTCTTGAAGTCCATCTTTGAACTGAATTTTCTGCTGTCTTTCAGCTGCAACTATACGACTAAACTCTGGCTTTTCAGGACATAGAGGAGTAGCCAGTACTTTGGTGGAGAGCGGAGTTCTTTGAGCTCAAGTGTGCTGGCCATCTTCCAGTATGGATGCTTTAGATACTTCCCCTGATCTTTGGCGCATGCAGTGTCCTTCTTGTCCTTAAATGCTTTTATTGTAGAGGGATGGTGACAACGGTGGTGTTGGTGTTTCCTGATCTCAGGAATGCTGTGTTATGAGTGGTAAAGAGGCTCCTGAGTCCCATATAAGCAGATGTACCGCAGTGGGTGGTGGTGGCAGACTGACCCAGCTTCTGTACATAATGCACTTGAACAGTCAGGTGAAAGGCATCTTACTGCTATGCATTTGAGTCCTTTTAGATGATTTCATTCACTTTTTTTGCTTCTCTTCTTCACCAGGTTTTGGTGTTTGGATGTTTTTTCAGCAGCCCTGGTAGAATCTCACACTAAGAAGCACCATGATCGTGATGACTGGCATCACAGCAGCGCCCAGGCTGGGCTCCACTGCCACCACTCCAGCTGTGGCTCCCAACTTTTCCTGGATGCCAGAAGATGGCAGACCCACAGCTGTGGAGCAGCCAATATTTCTTATGACCACTGCAGCTCAGGCCATCTCAGGTTTCTTCGTGTGGACAGCTTTGCTCATCACCTGCCATCAGGTAAAACCACGTAGCTATTGTCCATCGTCTCCCTTTCCCCACGTGGAAGAATATGGATGATATACTGGCATGTGTCGTGGTAGTGTGAGATGGGGGTTTGCAAACTCTGGAGTGGTAATGAAACCTCTTCTCTGAGGACTTGCATATCATCTGTGTTGATGAAATCTGGCAACACTTTATTGCAAGCCTTTTTTACCTCAATTCAATTTCTCAGTCTGACTGGAGAGGAAACAAGATCTTTAAAGCTAGCAGGTGTAAAACATTTGGTTATCTCTTGAGTGTTTGTAGAAAGATGCTTTATCTCGAGCCATTTTTTCCCGGGTCTTGCTGCATCTTGCTATTTCGTTACTGTGTCAGCTGTTAGCTAAATGATCGAGGTCATCTGTCCTTTGGCATTCCTCCTTTGATCTGGTGTGCCCGGGGATTCCACAGGCTGAACTCTGCTGTGGAAAGGAGTAGCAGGAAATGTTTTATTTTAATTTTTCTCCCCTCCCCTCTTTCTGGGAGCCAGAACCACTCAAACCCTGCATCCTGTTCTGCGCTTCTCTCATGCGGTTGTCATGTGAACTGAGGAGCACAGTGGGGAAACACGAGCCCTGTTATTTATCAACCTGTGTTTTGTACCTGTGGGTCAAATAGATTCCAGAGTGGTGAGTAAGACTGAGAAAACGACAGCCCTTTGGTGGAGCACAGGGGCCAGTGAAGTTCAAAAGTGGATTAGTCACTGATGAATAAGAGTGACACCTGCAGTTACAGCCGCTTGGGTAACAATTACGAGTGTCATCGATCCTGCGGTTTCAGAGCACAAATTGATCACCTACTGTGGATAGGAAGAGATCCTTGCTGCGCAGGTAGTGTTCCACAGCCAGACACTAGTGCCTTTCCCTGAGGAAGCCCACGGGAGTCGGTGCTGGAGAGGCAGTGTTGATGGGAACATACTGTGGTCCTGTTAGAAGGCAGCAGTTCCTGCCCAAAGGGCTCTTTTGGGCACGTGGATTGCAGGACTTGTGTAACATCCGAGGGGTGAAGCTCAGAGTCATTCAAACTCTGGTGTCGGCTGTGCCTGCGCCAGGTGAGCTGTGTCACTGGGACCGTCACAGGGAAAAAAATACTGCTGAGATTTATTGGTTTATTCTGAACTGTTTTCCTCACAGAATGAGGCTTTTGTGACCTCCTCTTATGTTAGGGAGAACAGATGAATGTTTCGAGCCCTTTAGTTGATGCTGAACCATCCTGGCCAAAGAAGCAGGGAGAGATGAAGAGCAGGGAGCTGGGTAGAGGCAGCCCCCCTCCTTCAACAGGAAAAGGTGAGAGCACCGACATGTGCTCAGTTAGACCCCAGAGAACCTACACAGCACTCCAAGTGCCAGCTGAAGCTTGGGCCACCTCAGACAGTAATAAACCAGGTGTTATCAGTTCTAGCCTTGCTTAGGGTGCTCTTGGAAGGCTTTGGCCTTGAGGAGGGGGTTCTCTGTTGGCTCGGTGTCTGGTAGAGCTCTCCTGCTGCTCTGGTTGGTGCTGTCACAGCGTCTTTAGGCCATTAACAGGGGTGGTTTGTGTTCAGGGTATGCTTCTAACTTGCCCAGGAGGTGGATATGCTGTTAGAAAGCATCTTAGGCGTGGGATTTAATAAAGGATAACCAACTCAGAAGGGTGGGAGGGTAGGGAGGCACATTGTGCTCCCCTCAGCCAGTGAGTGAGGGGTTGGCGTGTGCGCTGGGCACGTGAACGGCATCGTTCCTTGAGCACAGACCAGAGCTTGTGCTTGGTGCTCTCAGGATGCCTCATGCTTCGTGGCTGAGACAGAGCACAGACACTTTATTTTTTTGAGCAGAGAGAGGCTTTAGCTTCTCAGCTCTTAGAAACAGTGAGGATCTCCTCTAGGTTGTTTGAGGTGAAAGTCTAGAAAGTCTGAAAACTGCCTGGGGAGTGTGTAGAGTGAACATAAGCACGTAAGTGTGTCTCCTTCACCATTAAAACAAAAAGAGCCTGCGGTGTTTGGGATCTTAGCTACTTGAAACAGCACAGCAGAAATTTGGGACTGATGCTAGGCAAAATGAGTATGAATAAGAAAAGATGAGGAAGGTGATGGTGGTAATAGTTTTAAATTAACTGCCTGTGAGAAGCTGGGTTAGAAAGGCCTCTACTTCCTTGTCCTCCACTTTCTCCCTGCAAACTAAACAATGCTATATGGATGCCATAAGATGACAGTGAGATTTGATGCTTATCATCTTGAAGCTTCTGGAGGAAATCAAGATATGATTTAGTGAAGAGGCTATTTTTCCTAGCTGTGTTGACCCTGCGGTCCCACTTTGTCCTCTCTGCTCACTGTATCCCTGATCTTGTCCTTCCTTTTTCCTTCCTCCCAGATCTACATGCACCTTCGCTGCTACAGCTGCCCCAATGAGCAGCGCTACATTGTCCGGATACTCTTCATAGTGCCCATTTACGCCTTCGACTCGTGGCTCAGTCTCCTGTTCTTCACCAACGACCAGTACTACGTTTACTTTGGCACGGTACGGGACTGCTATGAAGGTAAGGATGGGGAGGCAGAAGATGGCAGAGGTGGGAGCAATCTGCTGTGGGAGAGTGAGAGATGTTTTGCCCCTGAATGTGGGAACATGGTGAGAGCCTCTCTGTCATACACTGAAATAAAGTTGTGATGAATGGCTGACTGTGACTTTCTCAGAGATAACCACTTCTCTTTTGATGACCTCAGAGCACAACAGGATTGTTGAGCCTCCACTCCTATGCACTCTAGAAACAAAATTTAGGATTTCTGGGGTGCCTTGGTTTCAGGACAATATAAAGCCAAAAATTGAATTCTACCTGGGTATTGAAAGCAAGCTATTGGTTCGCTTGTGGCTTTTGGAACAGCGCTTAGGGGACAGAGCAAGCATTTGGCTACTGTTTTCGCAGTGCAGTTTATCAGTGAAGAATTCCTCTGATCCCACACTGTGGCCAGCTGCGTGATGGCACAGCAGGGCCACCATGTGCTAGCACCGGTAATGCACGGAGTGCTCTGGAGGGTGCCGTGTTCAGGATGAGTTACTCATTGCTGCTCTTGGTTACCTGCCAGAGAGGATACCACTAACATTCTGGTTGAGGAAAAACATTTGCTCTTCAGTAAACACTATTGAAACTTCCCTTCCGATCTCATGCCTTCCAGCCACCGGGCAGGAGGAATTGCACTCTGGCAGTGGGTTGTGAGGAGAGTTTCTAACTCCTCACAGCGTGCATCCCCCTTAAGTTGTCCTGTTGGGGCAGTTGTTTTGGAGAGATCCGCGTTGCAGACAGTGCCCCTGCATACAAGAACATGCTTGTTCTGCTTGGGGAGCAGCAGGCCCTGCCTCCCATCCGAGACAGCACCTGGAGGTGCCACGGCAGGTGACAAGCGCCCGCGGGTGGCTCTGAAGGCATCTCTGTTTGGGTCGATTTTTTTCCCCTCCCTCCGCACCCCGTGTGTGTGTGCAGGTCTGGCAGGAAGCTGCTGCTCTGTGAAACTCGCGCCCTGGCCACAGCTGCAGTGCCCCTGCCTCGCTCGGGGGGTTGTGGACATGGGCACCTCTGCTCCGGGCAGCCCACGCCGCTTCCTCTGTGCGCACTGTCAGAGTGCCTTGGATTCTCACATCCTCTCCCTCGCGTTTTCTGAGGAGCATTTGGAAACAGCCTTTTTTGTTCTTTGCTCCTACTATTTCTTTTTTGAGGGGGAAAAGAAAGAGCACCCTTCTAGTAAATATGAAAGTTGTCTTGGGATACATTTCATGGTGTGCATTAGGAGGTGCCTGTTTTGGTGCTGCTCTTTGACGTGACTCTCTTTCAGTAAAACCTGGTGCCAGTAACTGCCCTGGGTAGATTTGTTATGCTGATGTCATGAGCACATCTGGTGAATGGGGATCAGCAATAAGAGGAGAAGAACTGCTGTGCTGGTGCAGGTAGCTTTGATAATTTCCACTCATTTATTTTAGAGATGTCAGGGGCAGGTGTGTGTGGTCATCATCCCCCTTTTGATTCTTTTCTTGTTTTTTTTGTTAGTTTGTTTCCTTCCCTGCTGTCATCTCTCCCCTAGTGCAGTTGGAACAGGCGACTGGCATTGTAATGACCACATCAGAGGGCAGGGGTCACTGGAGGATAGTAGGAAAAACTCAGCTTTTCTGCCTCGAGGTGCTGGGAGCCACCAGCAAAGTTAAAGGAGCTTGCAGGAAAACGACAGGCACGAGAGGTTACCACAGTTATTTAAATAGCTTTTCCGTGTTTGGTGTTTTCTAATTATGGTTTTCACAGAATCGTGTAGTGTGAACGTACTTAACTCTGTTCAATAACAGGGATTACAGGCAGGATAACAATATCCCAATTACAGAAAAAGAAGCAGATATACTACAAGCTTTTATGTGCTGTAGCCCTCTTGCCGGCTAGGCACATCCAGAAGCCATTAATAGGCTGTTATGAGACTCTGAGCGTTTTGGGGAGTGTTGAGTAGCTCTTTTCTAGGGCATAGTTTGGATGCTTGTACAGCAAATTAAAGTTGGTGGCTGTCTCTGACTGGGGCACTTCGTCCACGTGGGAAAATTGAGCTCAGGTCTAATAACCAGCTCCCTGGTGAGGCCAGCTTTTCAGGCTTCTTTTCTTATTTCAGAATTCCCTGAGACTGACGTTTCCACCTCAAGTTATCAGATCTTACCATCATGGCAATGGCAAGGAGCAAAACCAGGATGGTGGGGTGTTGAGATGCTAGGGAATCTCAGCTATCAACTATCACGGAAAATAAATTTGGAAAAGCCCTCAGGAGATTGCCATCATTCTGCCTCAAAGCTGTATGTGGATACTTAGGAATACGGTCCTTGTCCTAGAAATCTTGCAGCTCTATCAGGGTCCAGCAACAAGTATAACAAGCCAAGGGAGTGGCAGGCAAGGCTCATACCTACTGCCTCCGTGCAGTGTTAAGTGGATTTGGGGGTCTTGAAAAGGAAGTGTGTCTGCAGTTATGGTAAGAGCCATCCTCATAGTGCGTGCACTTCGCTACGTATTGGCAAAGCTGAGCCTCGAATAGAATGGCAACGGGGGAGAATATTAGCGGCCTGTCTGCAGAGGCTCTTCCTCGTCTGTGCCGAGGGGCCGTGCAAGGCAGAGCAGCTGTTCAGTGTGCAGGAACTTTCACCTTGCAGAGGAAAGGAAACTCAGGGACTGTTTTTCCCAAATCACCACCACACATAATAACAAAGCTTCTGCGACGGGCAAAGCCCTTCTCTTTCTCCAAGACTTAAATTTGCAGGCCCATCGCTTCAGAAGGAGTCAGTGCTCCCTGCTTCAAAGGGGTGCAGGAGGCACTAAGATATGGCTGACAGATCAAAGAGGACTTTTTTCATCTGAATTAGTATCAGTTTAATGTCCTGGACTAATGTACAGGAGTGCTGTAAAGAATGACATCTTGCAGATGCCAAGTCAAACACAGACCACAGTCGAGAATGGCCCTGTGATGCTTTTGGCGTGAATAGCGGAATTGGCCTGGGACCTTGGCCAAACTCCACTTCAGATAGTCTGGTAAATGCTGAGGTAGAAAGGCAAATGCAGTGAAAACAATCTGGAGTGCTTTGGAAGAAAAAAGGCTGCATAAGCAGGCCCTGCTGATGTTTGCGCTGCTGCCTGCTCTCTGCATCCGTCCACCTGTTTTGAAGTTGTTTGTCATTTTGCTCTGATTGATGTCTTTGCAGCCTTTGTAATATACAACTTTCTCAGCCTCTGCTACGAGTACCTGGGAGGGGAGAGCTCCATCATGTCTGAGATCAGAGGGAAACCAATCGAGTGAGTATTTATCCTTCTTGCAGCATGACTCTTGTCCTTCCCTGACCGCCTACCATGCCTCTATCCCTGCCTCTCAAAATCTGTGTCAGGTGGCAAGTGTCTGCTGGAACTGGGCAACATCCTGCTCTGAGACAGGTTGGACGGATCCCATCCTCTTAGGCAGGCTGGACTGATTCACAGCTTTGCTGGACACCTGCCTCCTCCTTTGTTTCTTTTCCTTTTTCCTCCTCCTCTAAGTCGTTTCTGTCCTCAGTGAATGTTGATTGTGTGTGTTTCCTCCAGGTTTGATGTTTCCATGCTAGTCAGTTAAAAAAAAATAAAAGTTTGTTGTGTGCAGCCCAGATGTTATTTTAAACATGTCTGAAAGACCGTAACTGTAGTCGTGGCTGGTGGAAGCAAGAATTCTGCAGCTTTTTTATGGAGAGGTAGACAAGCTCAGTGGGAGTCTTGTGCTGTAGCCCACGTCTTGTCTCTGAACATGGTCATCTTGTGTTGGCTCTTTCAGGTCCAGCTGTGTGTATGGGACCTGCTGCCTGTGGGGAAAGACCTATTCTATCGGATTCCTGAGGTTCTGCAAGCAGGTATGGGCTGAAGCAACTCTGCTCTCCTCCAGAAAAGAAGGTGCGGGTGGGAGGTTTCTTGCTGAACTCTTGAGAAGAGGATTGCTTTGAGCAGGTTTACAGTATTGCTTTGAGAGCAGCCTGTGAACTGATGAGGGAGAACTTATTTTATTTATTTTTTTTAATGGTCTTAATTTTGTCTGTGTGTTCCTGAAGCAGAAGGACCTGGCAATAGGCCCAGTTTCTCTCCTGGCTCTGACCTGCACTTTAGGAAGAGATTGGTTTCCTCTTCTCTTTCAGGAATACGAAGGTCTCAACTTTTAGAAATTGCTGCCTGTATTTGTTGCAGACACCCCAGTTGTGCAACAGCCTCCTGAATTCCCAGTGCTGCTGTTGTGGTTAGGAGTCGAGCAGGGGATGGAGAGTAAGCATGATACGACGTTTTGTAGGAGGAACCGAGTATTGCTCACCATGTGTGCCTGCCTGCTGCCTTGGGTATGTTGAGGGGGAGGGAAGGAGAGAGATCTGAACCCAGAGCAGCCCTGGTCTGTTCATGCTGGGAGTTCAGGCAGCCCTGGTTGCCATGAAATAGCAGGTGAGTTAGGAGGTTTTGGTCACCTGCTGAGATGGTGAGTTTTTTTCCAGAGGCAGCATGAGGCCAGTTTGGCCCTTGGAAAAGGCTCAGTTCATTGTGTTTCCAGTCACTGGATCTACCTGCCTGCTCTGCCTTCTCTTCCACATCATGCCTCATCTTCTGTTTTTTGGAATACGCAGGAATGTCAAGGGTACGGTGCAGCCTCTTTGTAATACCCAGCGTTCAACTGCACGGAATGATTGACCTTTTCTCAAAGGAAGACATCTTTTTTTGTCTCTTCTATTTGTGTCTGTCCCATAATCTTGCCCTCATGGCTGTCCATTTTTCTTCACTGATACTTTATTTCTGAAGTGACTCCAAATACACTTCTCCTGTTTCTTTTAGGCTTCATTCATATGCCCCATTTTTGATTCCATTAGCATTAGCTGTTCTTCAAGAACCTAATTTTAATACTGACCTTTTAAAAATGTCATAAGTAGACATAACATCCCATCAAGGTGAACAACTGCTGGAGAAATAATTTGCCTTAGACCTTTTGTTTCAGATGTCCCAGAGCCTCTGGCAAGTAGCCTCATACTGGCTGCACTTGGCTCTGTCTGCAAAAGCTTTCACGACAGTGCAAACTAAAAACACTTGGAGCTTCTTTGCTGGTTCCATGTCTGGTGATCATCACTGTTGGGTCACACACCACCCATGTGCTTCCCTTATGCCTTAGCATCTTCTCAGGGGAAGAGACTAAAAATAACCTGGTGGTTTGGCTTGCAGGGAAATGGTTAAAGCGTCCCCAGATTGGAAGGAGGGGAAGCTCAGAGGACAGAGTTGTTTACCAATTAGCTTGACCTTTTCCAGTTCACATCTTTACAGTGACTCACTAACTGGCCTGTGCTGGGGTTTTTAATCTCCTTGAAGTCTTATGACCACTAACAAATTGCATCGTGTCCAAAGCAATTATTCCTCTTTGCCTTCTTTCCATACACAGCTCTCCTCACAAGCATGCAGGTCAGCACCTGGCCAGGCTCTTCTGGCCTCCTTCAGAGAGACAAGGATGACATTGGGCTTAGTACCCTTTGCTCTCTGAGGACTTTGAAATTTGGCATCCCTTTTCTCCGGGAAGATGGAGCCTGGGATAGCTTTGAGAGAGAAGGAAACTTGATAGGAGCAGTGATTTATACCCATAGTATCTACTGGAAGAACGGATAGAGCTGATTTCAAGTTCCATGGAGCCTTTGGAGAGATTCAGAAAGATTACTCTGGTGACAACAGTATAGTTCTGTCTGGCAGCACATATTACAGTATGTATTGTGATATGCCTTAATATGCTGTCAATTGTCGAAGTTCCTCCTGAAAGAACTGAGTTCCTTTCTTATCCAGGGGGTCATCTTGTGTAGCTTTGTGGAAAGTGTGGGTTGGAGTTTGCTTGCCTCTTTAACTGGGTACAGGCCCAGTAAGTTTGGGATGTACCGTAGTACAATGTGGGACTTTTTCATGCAGCTCCCAGGTGTAAATGTGTTGCAGCACAGCTGGTGAAACAGCTCTGGAAGAAAGCAGCTGAGTAGCCCCTGGTAGCAACTTACGTAGCAGAGGCTTTTCTCCCTGTCCTGGGCAGCACCAGTGCTTCCTCTGGATCTTCGTCTGCTGTTGGGAGCTGCAGCCTTCAAGGGCATGTCTAGCAAGCAGCAAGGCTGGACTCCTTGGTGGCGCTGATTTGGGTTGCCCTGCTAAGCTGTCCCAGCGGGCATCCTGAGTGCTTGCTTGGGCTGTTGGCCTTTGTATCTGCTGCCTTCCCATTGCCCCCTCTCTCATCCCTGTAGGCCACCCTGCAGTTCTGTGTTGTGAAGCCCCTCATGGCCATCAGCACAGTCGTCCTTCAGGCCTTCGGCAAGTACCAGGATGGTGACTTCGAGTAAGTTTGCTTGCCTGGTGTGCAGAGGTCGGCTTCCTCTTCTCTGCCCGGCTCTGTTTATCGTTTGTGTGCATGCTGAGCCCTGGGAAAGGGCGGGCAGGGGGGCTCACAGGCGGCATAAGTACATGAGAAAAGCGGGCAGGGGTATAAACCTGTTGTTTTCTTTTTATTTTTAACCTCAATTTTGGGGACGGAGTGGGACTGGGAGACAGGAAGGAGGGGGAGTCTTGTTATTCCCCAGTGGTGGAGGCAAGGAGAAAGATGGGGTCACCCTGAGCTTTCAGGCATTCCTCTGTCCTCTTGCTTCAGTGTAACCAGTGGCTACCTCTACGTGACGATCATCTACAACATCTCTGTGAGCCTGGCGCTTTATGCCCTCTTCCTTTTCTACTTTGCCACCCGTGAGCTGCTCAGCCCCTATAGCCCAGTCCTCAAGTTCTTCATGGTGAAGTCGGTCATCTTCCTGTCCTTCTGGCAAGGTGAGCTGCCTTCCCCTTCCCTCTGTAGGCACAAAGATATCTCTGCAGGGCCTCACATGTTAAGAGTTGGTGGAGCAGCTGCTAATTAATAGCTATTCTGTCGTTCTGGTTTTGTGTTTTTGTTTTTTAAATTTGTTTGCTATTACAGTCTCGGGTTGCTTTTCTGTGGGAAAGCTTTGTTTTGCTCACCAGTATCTTTGTTTCTCTGCTCCTCGGTATCCCTCTGCGTGCATGTACATGCACACATCTGCCTCGCAAAATCAGCTGCTTGTCTGAGAAGTCCTTTGCATTCCTGAAGCAATCATAAAGCACAAGCTGCCAAGATCTTATCTGCATGCTGCCATTGTATTGATTGAAGTGGCACATCTGACTCTTTTTTTAGTATTTTTTTTTTTGAGCTCTGTAAACCAAATATTAATCACACATCTGGGATTCCTGCGAAGTGTCGCGCTAGTTGAGAGCACCCTGTGGTGCCACAGAACCACTGCTGAGCCAAAACAAGTTCAAATATGTGCAAACCAAGGTGCATAGAGAGGCATATTCAGAAAGCTGGAATTCCATATAAGCTTAGTGTTTCTTATTAGTAGGCTCTGAGCATTTCCCTGTTCAATGCCCTACTTAGACTTACTGAGTTGCACTTCAAAGGCTAATTGAGTCGGAACTTAGGTGGAATTCAGGCTGCTGGACTATGGCCCGTCCTCCTTACGTACAGGCAAACTAATAAACCAACTAGTTTATCATTTTGAGCCATCTGGTCGCATGCTCTCTGCCTTTTCTGGAGTTCCTCAGCCACCTGGTTGTGAACAGGGAGGAATATTTGGCAAGTGTGTGTCACAAATTTGATGTATAAAGTGAAAAGCTCTGTTATCTCGTTTTTTGCTCTAGCTCTAGTGGAGGATCTGAGATCACTCACAGAAATATCTGGCTGCTTTTTACCCTTCTTGACCTGATTACTTCCTGTAGCAGCAGCTGTTCCCACAGATCATAGAAAAGAGTCAATATTTGAACACTCTTTGCTTGAACATATTTGTTCAGCTTATTTCTCCTTTCTCTGTAATACAGGTTAGAGTTATCCAGCCAGCCCTGTTTGTAGTTTCTGTGTTAAATGGCTTTGCAACCAGGAATGCACAGGAATACCAGGAATACACAGAAATGGCCATTTCCATTCCTGGGATTTGGTCTGCAAACGTGTTTTCTGCCCTTCTACATAAACCTGTTGCTCTGTTCAGGGATGCTCCTGGCCATCCTGGAAAAGTGCGGTGCCATCCCCAAAATCCACTCTGCCAACGTGTCGGTGGGCGAAGGCACCGTAGCTGCTGGCTATCAGGACTTCATCATTTGTGTCGAGATGTTCTTTGCAGCCGTCGCCCTGCGCCATGCCTTCACGTACAGGGTGTACGCCGACAAGAGACTCGACGCGCAAGGTAGGCAATGCTCCGGCGCGGCGAGGTGACCTGTCCGGGTGGAGATGGCTCCCTGTAGCAGCCAACAAACTGACAGGGCTCTCAACCTGGGTGCCTGGAAAAACATAACATCCCTTCCTCCGTGGTGTCCAAACAGACACGTTGTGCAAGGGCTCTGCAAACCTTGCCTGAATTGCGCTGTTCCCTTTTCAGTTCCTTAGTATGCCGCCCACGGTAGCTTGTTTCAGACCTCAGGGCTGCAAGACGTCGCTGCTTTTGGGTAGAGTGGGCTTGTCCTTCCTGTCTCCCCAGAGGGGAACTCCGTCGCTCCGGATTTTGCAACAGACTGAAGGAAGGAGGGACAGGGCCTGAAGCAGGTCCTGTTTTGACTCCAGATCCAGGAGATGAGGCCATTCTTTGGCAATGTTGTTTGGTCTGGGGGAGAAGGATCTTCCTGCAATGACTGTGAAGACAGAGGGACTGGGAAGAGGGAGGTGGAAGTTACTTCTGGGAAAATGGAGGTTCTTGTGCCCAGTCTGTGCCAGTTCATCTGGTGTTTTCCAGGTAAAGGGATCCCTTGCCATTGGGGAGGGAGAGGGGGTTGTGCTGTGAGGAGACTGCAGCCTTTGAGCAGTGTTCTTGGGGATGGTCCCTCCATCCCAGAGAGCCCTGGAGTTTCTGGAAGGGCAGGACAGTGGCTGCACCTAGCGGAGATGACATCTGTGTGTGATGGAGGTGTGAGCTGCTGGCCAACACAGCTGGGCAGCTTTTGGTGGTGGGTCTTGTTCTGTTCTTATTTCCTCTCTCTCTCTCTCTCTCTCTCTCTCTCTTTCTTTCTCTGCTCTTCCTTTTTTATCCCCCTTGCTTTGGCCGCTGCTCCCTGATGCAGCCGTACCATCATACGGGCCATACGGTAGGTGCAGCATGCTCTGTGTTTGTCTCAGTTGGTTTTAACTGGGATGCTGTTCTGTCCTTGTTCCCAGCCTGCCAACTACCTGCTCTGTCGCTTGTTTTCCCTTCCCATAGGTTGTAACTTGACTGCTTCACACAGCTGCTTTAGGGCATCTGGAGTGTAAGCTGTAAAACAGGCGCTTAGACAGTGCCATAACCTACTATTAGAGTGTTTATACATGGGGACTGTGTGAAACTCTTCTCTCTTGCCAAAGAATTGCACAAGGTCTCAAAGTAGCCGATTTGCTCTCTTTCCTTATCCCTCCCTCGCCCCTTTCCTGATTGCCCCAAATGGGCAGCGTGCAGCGCACCTTCCTGGGGAGCTCATCCTCACACCGAGAGCAGAGCCAGAGGCCGTGCTGGGAATGGGACCCCAAAGGCGGTGCGGAATAGCTCCTCACACAGCCTTCCTCTGCACGCAACACTGCTGTCTGTGTGGGACTGTCTCCACGAGCTGCTTCCTTCACAGTGTCACTGTGATGCCCTCCAACCACCACCAGGTCCCCTAGCTCTGCCTGTTCCCTTCCTTTCCCTCTTTGATGCTGCTTTCCGCTTTTATGATCTTTTCCTGTGGATGCCTTGATAATGCCTGTCAATCTAGTATCCACTGAGTTTTTATCCTCTGGAGCCCTTTACAGAAGCAGCACCCCACGTGTCAGTCCGCCTGAAGCCAGACCCGGGCTCAGCGGAGGGCTCTTGCTGTGGGCATGTCTCACTTGCACAACATGTCTCCCGTTTGCTGTTGATTCCCTTGCCTCTCGGGGCTGGGCCTTAGGAGTGTTCCTTGTAAAACCTGGCACCGTTCTCATGGCGGTGCCTCCTCAGCAAGCACTTAGGCAGGTCCCCGTGCAGCCAGCTCTGCGTGTGCCCTGTTGCCCTCGCCTCTGCGTTACGGGGTGCAGGCAGTGCGCTCCACTTGTCCCTCCTCGCCTCACCCCGGCAGGTCGCTGTGCTCCCATGAAGAGCATCTCCAGCAGCCTCAAGGAGACCATGAACCCTCATGACATCGTCCAGGACGCAATCCACAACTTCTCCCCGGCCTACCAGCAGTACACCCAGCAGTCGACACTGGAGCATGGCCCACCCTGGCGCAACGGTGGTCACGTCATCTCGCGCTCCCACAGCTGCTCAGGTGCTCGTGACAACGAGAAGACCCTCCTGCTCAGCTCCGACGATGAGTTCTAGGAGGGGAAACAGCCAGTGCAGGCTGGAATTTTTCCTCTGTTGTTGGTGGTGGTTTTTTTTTTTTTTTCTTTTTTCTCCTTTCTTTTAATTTATTGAAGCAGAAACATGCAAGTCATATCACTTCCTAGAAAGTACAGATTGCAGAAGTGGGCACTTGCCATTAGCTTTTGTGGGTATGGACACGACGAGCAGTGTGGAGGTGGGGGAATGGCAAGGAATCTTCTCTGTCAGCCCATTTCTTACAGCAGTTGCCTGGAACTGGTTGAAGCAAAGGGCTTTGGCCTCCCATTACCTTCCCAGCTTGGTGTGGAGTGTGACTTACCAGCGCCCAGAATTGCGGCGAAAAATGTTTTCTTCCCAACTGGACAACCTGACTGCTTTGTATTCCTCTTTCCGAATGGTTGATGTAGGCACAGCTTGCTTCCCCAGCTCCCTGGTCCTAACTGCACCGTGATCCTTGGGAAATGGGATTAGGATGCAGTGATAAGAATCCCTGAGGACCACACCAGAGATCGGTCTCTCTGTAGCCAATGTCTTGAATACTTAATAAGAAACATCTGCCACCCCTGAAGCACCTGATCGTGCAGTCCTGTACTTGAGTGAGGGGGCAAAGGACAGGAATTTCCTCTGGTTCCTCCCACACACATTCCCTGCCTGAAGCTGATGCTCACTGAAGCTCAGTGGGGGTGGAATTACTGTCTTAGGGTGTGGGATTTCCTAATTATGAGCTATCCAAGCTTCTCATCTTCCCTGTGTTCCTGCAGCAAGGTGCCTCCCTGCAGTGTCTTTCTCCTGCTAAGGGGACGGGGATTGGTCATGATAGGTGGTAGAAGTGCAGCACTAGGTTTGTAAAACTCTGACCCTTTGGTCCCTTCGGGGGAAGGAAGATAGGAAGCAAGAAAATGTTCTCTGTCCTTGTTCCCTGCCACCCCACCAGTACAGGTGCCCTTCTTTAAAGCTGAGGCCTCTGCTCTGGCAGTAGATCCCCGTGTTTTTGCGGATAACCCTCCACGGGCTCCTCACTGCTGCCTTCCCATGTGTTGCACAAGTGTTTCTGTGAGGCTAGAGTACTCAGAAAGGGATGTTGCTCTCTCCCTCTTGCTTTTTATCTCCGTTCCAGCCCAAACTGGAGCAGATAGGAAACCTGCCACAGCTTGGCTGGTTAAAATTGTCCCTCATAATTTTGCAGGCGGCAGTTGCTGCTGCCCTATGCTTTAGCCCTTGTTTATGTTGGGCTTTGAGTGGGCTTTGAATGTTGAGCTCCTAGATGTTTAGCAGAATCAAATTAAAAACGATCCCTCTGCAGATCTGTCCAAGCACCAAGAAGCACCTCTTGCTTGTTTAAAAATGGCTAAAATGGGGCAGGGAGACATGCACTAAAGGGCGAGAGGGGAGATTGCTGCTACAGTCAGAGAGTAAAGGGGAGCAGTTACATCAAGCTCCTTTCTTTTTGATGGTAGTTTCACTGACCTGTGCTGCTCGACACCCTCTGTCATCAGCAGACCTGCATCTCTCCAGGTTGCCCCTAGTCCCTCTGCCAGAACTGGGGTCTTTGGAGCTTTCCTCTTGTGTGCTGATTTATGTGCATGCCCATTCACTTTGCCACAAGCTGCTGTGAGCAAAGACCACGTCCTTCCTCAGGTCTGGTCGGGAGCAGGGGGGAAATGGACTTCAATTTGGGCAGCTTTGCTCTCTGCTGTGAGGATAAGGCAGGGCAAGGTGAGGAGGACGCTGGGCAGCATCTCCTTCCATGCTCATGTGTTTGAGGTAGGTGAAGTGAAGGGGTTGGGAGCATCGGTGCCAGCTCTTGAGGGAGTTGGGGAAAGGAGCAGTGAATCCGAAAGCTTCTTTGCTCCGGAGTTTCCTTCTTTGCACATACCCTGCAATGCCAACAGTTAGTTGCTGTTTCTCCTTCATCTGTCACTACTTAAAGGGATGGGCCAATGGTGTCTCCAGCCTTTTTGTGGGTGTGGTGTAAAACACTTTTCCATGTCTCATAATCCACCTGGAAAGCAGGACTGGAAACTGAATGGGCTTTCCTGTCATATACCATGCCTCTGAGTAATAGTTCTTTAGTGCTCTGCTTTTATTTTAAGCTTCCCTTCTCTCTTAGGAAAGTGTGGAATGGGGTGCAACCTCTGCCCCTTCTTACTGCATTTGCAGGACTTGATGATGTCCCACTGTCTCTTAACTGGTGGCTCACCCTGATGTTTGCTGCACTGGATAGCTGAGACCTGAAATCTCTGGGATTAACCCATTGAGTTTGAAGAGGATCCAGGTTTGGGGAAGTGTGTTTTTTTTTGTTTGTTTGTTTTGTTTTTTTTTAAGTTACTTTAAAATGTATGCTGCATATATTGTGCATAGGATCTGGATATTCTTGAAGCTTCATATATGTAGTGGTTTAAAGTATAACCCTTTTGCACTAGCTACCTTCAGAGAAGCCTGGTGAAGATTAGCACCTGAACAACAGCCAGCTGCCACACATTATAATTTTATATATATTTTTTTAACACTACTCAAAATCATCTCTGAGCTTCCTGCTGTCCCTCAAGACAGGCAAGTGCCAGAACAAACATTGGCTCTGTAGGAACAAATATCTAATAAGACCAGAGCTGGAAACCAAGGCCATGATGCCCTCTGGTCTTGTAGATCTGTTAGCGGTAGCCCAGGGCCCTAACAAATATGTCAGTTCCAAGAATAGGCCCTTGGAGCTGCTCCACCTCACCTGCTACCCCTCTATTTCCTTCCTTTGTTTACCATGTAACATACCCATGGGATTTGTTTATTATTTTTCCATATAGAGTAGTTCTTTGTATATAAATGACAAAAAAAAATGTATGATAAATAAGACAGAGTCACCTAGTTTTGTACCTATTGTGTTTAACTGACGTGAGCTCAACGACAAGCCGCTCTCTCTATTTTGGTCTTTGTGACGTTATACTCTGCAGAAATGAGCAAATATGATGACAAATAAAAATATAGAGATAATTTAGATTGTACTTAAACTGCCTCTGTGTAGTGGTGTCTGGGTGCCTTCTCTGAAAATATTTTCCGTTCTCACCCATCGCAGGGCTCAGCTTAGCCTACCTGGCCCCTTCAGTGCTATTTGGAGCAGCGGGTGGCAGCAGGAGTGTAAAGGCCTCAGTGCGGTGCCTCGGCGGGGGAGCTGCGGTGATTTTGGGGGGCTGTTGGAAGGGGTGTGCACTGGTCCGAGCACTTGCTCCCGACAGCTCTGGCTGCAGGAATTTTCCAGTGAAAATCTTTATCTGTTTTGGGAGAAGCTGACTCAGCGCCGCTGAAGCGCTCCTGGAAGAATGTGCTCTGGGGTGCGGGGTGGAAGGAGAGCTGTAATGATCTCAGCTCTGGCAGCTTCTGGTGAGACCGCGCAGAAGTGAAACCCAACAACTCCGAGTCAGCCGCTGCCTTGGCGTGGGGCTGCTCAGTGCAAGATGGTGGCTGAGGCTTCTGTTGGTACCCAGCTCCGAAGCGGGAACCTGCCATTCACCCGCTCCCGGCCCGGAGGGGCTGCCTCCTTCCCTTGGAGCGCTCCTGGCAGCGGGGTGCCGGAGCGGGAGGCCCCAGGGAATGGGGAGAGCCGGGACGCGAGCGGCGCGTAGCTCTGCAGGCACCGCTGCCACCCGCCTGCCCGGGCCGGCTGCCGTGTCGCCTCTCTGAGCTGGGCCTTGCTCGCAATGCAGCGGCCACGGCCTTTTCGCCCTTTGAAATGGTGGCTGGGCCAGCTCAGAGCTGCCCGTTTTGTCCTGGGGTTGTCCTGGCTAGAGGCCAATGCCTCAAAGGAAGGTTCAGCATTAAACCTGCTTGCTTACGCCTTTTCTTCCGAAGAACATAAATCCCCACTGAGCTGGAGAAACCATGAGCTGTGCCCCATCCTCAGTCCTTTTTACGCTCAGCCTCTTCTTATCCTTGTGCCCTGTGGAAATCTTTCTAGCTGAACGCTCTGATTTTCATGCAAGCTCACAATTTCAGCATGTTGGACATTGCAGTAAAAGAAAAAAAAAAAAAAACAAAAAAACCCCAAACATGAAAACCCAACTTTAAGTCTGAACAGGTGCTGGTTTTACAAAGATGC
>VZSV01000151.1:117680-133659 GCA_013398735.1 Nothocercus julius | reverse complement strand
GGCGGGGGGCGCCGCCCCGGGGCCGAGGCCCCGTCACTCCGGGCCCCGCCGCTTCTTCCCTCGTACCCAGCACCTCGGGGTGCTCGGGCCCCTCTGCCCCCCATCACGGTCACTCTCCCGGGCGCAGGAGGCCCCATAGGGGGTTGTCTCCGGGCGGGAGTGGTTTCCACGCCAGGCCAAGGTCGTGGGAGGCAAAAGGGCAAGGAGCAGCCCAGGCCCTCCCGGAAAGGGCTCCTGAATCAAAGCCCCTCTTAACGCTGGGCTTCCCTCCTGGTGGTTATTTGCTCTTGCGGTTCTTCATCTTGTGGTAGGCTGCTGAGGTCAGGGAGCAGGACAGGGCCGTCTGGCCCCAGCTGAGGTTGCGACGGGGTTTCCTCCAGGCTTCACTCTGCGGAAAGATGCAGTTCCTCGGCCGGCTCGTGAACACCATCAACAGTGTCACGCAGATATTCACAAACCCTTACCGGGTAAAGGAGGTGGCCGTGGCGGAGTATGCGTCCCATCCCCGCCTGAGGGAAGAAGGCCGGGTGGCCCTGTACAAGAATGGCTCTGCGCGCTCCTGGGATTGCCTCCTGGTGAATCCCCAGAGCCCCCAGGTTGCTTTCCGGTAAGCGACAGGCTGCCCTGGCCTGCTTGCTGCTCGAGGGGGAAAGATGTGAAGTGCTCCCGCCTCTTGATCACCGTGGTGCTTCTGGTCTGTGGGTGTGGGCTGAAGTGTTTGACCAGCTCGTGGCCTTGCTAGAAATGGGAGGTCCATGTGGGTGCTGGTCAAGGAGCTGTCAGAACAGCCTGCAAGGAGGAGGAAGGTGTCACCTGGCAGAGCTCAACAGCTGTGGGGAGCAGACAGACATGTAACGGGCACTCGGGGCTCAACGTTTGTCCACAGATGCGTCTGCTCTACTCAAACTCTATGCTGTTTTACAGTTGGGAGCACAGGGTACTTGAGCCCAAAAGTTAATGTTCCTCAGAAAGAGTTCTCTGTCTTGCTGGCAAACTCTCCTTCCCATGGTGCGAGTCCACCATGTGATAAGGTGGAAGAGGAAAGTCCTTAGCAGTAATGTTGGGAGACATTTATCTCTCTCTGTGCAGGACTTGCACTCCCTTTATCTTTCTTCTTGCCTTTCCTCCAGGCTCTTCCAGCTCGACAACGAGATAGATGCAGCTGTGCATTTTGAGCAGTATGCCAGGCAGCTGCGCCCCTTCTACGAGAGCTCTCCGCAGCCCTTGCCGTTGGAGGTTCTCCAGCAGCTTAGCGACTGCTTCCGCAACCACCCCAGCTGGTCCGTGGCCCATGTGGCGGTGGAGACCGGCCATCGCGAGAGCTTTCGGCACAACCATGTCCTGAGGCAAGAGGCACTTGGGAGCCCCTGTGGGCAGTAAGCTCAGCAGGGGAGTTTAGGCAAGATCTGGGCATTCCAGCTTGCTGCGCCTGTGCAGAGGGAGCTGCTGCTTGGAGAAACTTAACGCCTGCAGTTACTGCATGGCTGAGCTTGCAAGTTTTGCTGACCTTGGTATCTGGAATAACAGAAATGATAGCAAAGGGTTTCTGGTGGCCTCAGTAAGTTCAGTGGCAATCTGTGGATCTACTGACATTAAAAGCCCAGACTGCTGGTGTGTGAGCTAAAGGAGCAAACAACTTTGCTAGCAGCACAAATAGAATGTACAGCCCCTATGGAGTTGCCCTTCAGAGGGTGCTGGGGCACTGCAAACCACAAGAGAGCAGGTAGGGTAGCCCTGGCTTAGTAGGAATGCCTAAGAAGGGCACAAGCCTTTCTGCTTTTTCCTGGGAGAGATCCATTTAGGCGAGGGTGGATCAGCGAGGAGTTAGTGGCCTGGGGGATTTACCTCAGCACCTCTTGATTGCTGCCTCATCTTATGTCTGCCTTTCATAAGGGTGGTGGGAGATGCCCTGGCAGGCAGGGCAGGGGGGGCTGTGCCGCAGGGAGAGGCAGTGGCAGGGCTGGCACTGCTTGGTTGCACTTCCTTGTGGCCCACGGTGGCTGTCCCAGTCAGGCTCACACAGGTGCCGAAGGTGCCTTTGAAGCGTCCGCCAAGGAGGCTTCACGGGCCCTACTTTAGCACCCTGCCTCTGTGTCCCACTGACTGCTCTCCCCCTGCAGCTGCGTGAACAGCACGGAGAGTGAGGAGGGCTGCACGCCGCTGCACCTGGCGTGCCGCAGGGGGGATGTGGCCTGCCTGCAGGAGCTGCTGGAATGCCACGCACGCCTGGACGTCGCCGACAGGAATGGCGAGACTGTTTTCCACTATGCCGTGCGAGGGAGCAGCCCCCAGATCATTGAGGTGAGGGGAGCTGCAAAGCTAGGGCTAAAAGGGAGTCCCCTCTATGCTGTGAGGGGGGAGAGAGGAGAGAAGCTTGGGGCTGCCCAGCTTAAGTGCTTCACGATGCTCGCGCGAGCACTCAGTGCTGAGTCCAGCCCTTTCAATCCCCTCTGGTGGCGCAGCTTCCCTTTAGCGCACACCAAATTCTAGCCTGCAGTGAGGCAGGGATGTAGAGCAACAGATTCTTCAGCAAGTGTCCTTCAGTGGCATTTGCTTCAAGCCTTAGTTCTGCTTTTCCTCAGGCCCTTGGCTGTCCCCACTATTATCCTGCCAACAGGACTTCTAACTCTGGCTGGCATGCTCCAGAAGGGAGCCTTTGGCCCTGGTGGGGCAGCACATGGTGTCTGCCAGCTCGGAGAGCCTTCCTCAGCAGCCCAGCACAGTTTGCTCATTGAACTGGGTGGCCTTGCGCTGGGGACAGGCAGTGGAGGTGCAGCCTGAGGCCCGAGGCTTTCTCAGCTGCTGCGAGGTGTTGGGCAGAGTGACTGGGTTTGTAAGAACGTGAGAGGGGCGTTCCACGCCGGCTCCTTAGGTCCATCAGTTCCTGAGCACTGAATGTGGAACAGGCTCTTGCCCACACCTGTGTCCCTCCTGTTGCCCAACTCCTGTTGTGACATCTCTGTTGGCCAGATTGCGATGAGGTTTCCTAATGTGCAATGGGAGGAATGATGAGCAGGGCAGTTAGGACCTTTGTGTTATCCAGATATCTTCTTCCTGTATTTCACCTTAATACCAGCTTGGCTGTTTGTTCAGAGATGCCTTTAGTTCTAATTGGTCTCTCACCTGTTGCATTTCTCTCTCAGTTTTTCACTGACCTGGAGAGGGAAGCTCTAAATTCCTGTTTTTCTAGTGCACCCTTGTGCAGGGTTTCTTTGGTGTGGAGGTGGAGTATTTTTGTGTAACAAACCACTTGGCAAGTAGCAAGTGTGAAACCTGCAGAGAGGGCGGGAAAATCCCTTCTAACATCTCTCCACATGTATATTTTAAACAGAACCCTGTTTGGGGCTGCAAGCAGTGGTGGGGCTGCAGAGGAGGCTGAGCTCCTGCTGTCAACTGGCCATGGTAATTAATGGGGCTACAGCAGCAGATGAAGCCTCTGCTTTCAGTTAGTGCTTCTGTTAGGGCTAAAGGAAAAGAGCAGAAAATGCAGCTGTCCTTTCAGGAGAGAAAACAACATGTGCTTTCATGATTCTCATGTTGGAAGAAGGGGCCAAGAGGACAGGCTGTGCTGGTGTCAGGAATCAGTGCTCCAGAGGAGCCCAATGCTCCAATGTCCTTGGAGTTCAGGGAGAGAGACAGTGAGTGCTTTCTGTGTCTTTATTTTGGTGGGTGGGTGGATGACTTTTCCCCCTTTCTCTCAGCTCCTGGGAAGAGTCCCAACTGTTGGCTTGGACCACCTGAGCCATGAAGGGCTGACCCCTCTGCATCTCGCTTGTCAGCTGGGCAAAGAGGATGTGGTTTGCGCTCTGCTCAAGTGCCGTGCCAGCTGCAGCATCATGGGGACACTGGGCTACCCCATCCATGTGGCTCTGAAGTACTCCCAGAAGGGGTAAGTGACCCGTAGGCCTGCTAGAATGGGGCTTTTCCTCTTCGCAGCAGATCTGTCACTTCTCTGTGTTGCTCAAGGCTGGATCATTTCAGGGGCAGTGCTTGATAGGCAGGTGTCCTGGGCTGTCTTCTCCTGCGTTGCTGGGCTGGCAGAAGAATAGAAATATGCTGGTATGGGAGAATAAGACAAAGTTGTTTTTCCAGCCTTTTTATTTTTTGCCTGTCTTTTTCCTGATGTCTGATACTATATAAGAGATAAAGGAAAAAAATAAAAATAATGTTTGTGGAAAACCTTCTTGCAAGGTGAGCTGTGAGGGGCTGGTTTAGCAACGCTTTGGCAGTATTGGTGCTGCTGTACTCCCGTCTTTCAGAATGCTCTGTCGCTGGTAAGCGTTCATTCCAAAGCTTTTTATTGTGCCTTTCTCTTGCGGGCCAAAGTTACTGCTCATCCTTAATAATGCTCTCTGGAACCAACTTAAAGAACATGTTGTTGACTTAGTGCCTTTTTTATTTTTCCCTCTCCTTCTCCCTGGAGAAATTGGAGTCTCTTTTGACTTCTAATTTGTGTAAGTATTTAACTGCTTTAGCTCTTTTTCCCCCAAGTTTTCTGGGGAAAAGGTGGGAGAGGAGAATTTCATCTTAGCTTCAAGGCTTCCAGAAACCCTGCAGTCCTATCCTGGAGAAATACCCACATGCTGCACAACAACTTGGAGCTAAGAAGGCTCCTTTTTGAAGAGAGTGAAATGACTACTTTGCTGTGGAGAAATTTAAGGTGTCACCCAGGAGCATGCTGCAGCTCTAGGATTATCTGAAAGGCTCTGGGTGGGAGGCAGGTGCCAGCATGAACAGCGGTCTGAAATGGAGACGACTCCCACAGATCTCTCCGTCTTTGTCAGGTGTGCCCAGGCCATCCTCGAAGCAGATGCCAGCCAGGTTCACTCCAGGGACCCTCGCTATGAAGCCATTCCGCTGCACTGGGCAAAGAAGGCAGAGGTAAATAGAGCCAGTGCCACAGCAAGGGCCTCGGCTGCCACCCAGCACCCTGGCAGCTACTTGGTTCTGTCTGCCGCTGGCCTGTCCCTTTCCTGCACGCATGTGTAGAGCCTTGGAAGTGTCAAACTTCAACCAGTTGCCCAAAACAGAGTCCTGCTGTGGAGGTGATTGGATGTGTGTTTGATTCTCTTTGCCCTGGCCTGATCAGTGCTGCTCGTTGTGGGGATGGAGTGGTGGATCCTTGCAGTGAAATGAACTGCCTGGCTCATCCTAGTACTTCTTAGAACTGTCAGTTCCTTCCTTTTCTCTTTGCCGGGGGAATTTTAGCCCTGTTGTTAGACTCTAGTTACCCCTGGGGGGAGCTCTGCTCTCACTACCTGCCGATTTCAGGGCAGGCTGCAGCAAATGGATGTTTTGACAACTGCAAAGGAAGTGTGAGGTAGGTACAGAGCTGCGGTGTGGGGGTTACTGTACATCTCTGGCCTGATGAGGAATGTGATAGGCAGTGCTAGAGCACCAGTATGGAACTCCTCTCAAGAAGGGAATATCCCTATGGAAGGACTGTTCCCTCCTGCAGTATCAGATCCCTCTCAGAAGTGTCTGGTGGAGGGACTGAGCAGACATAAGTGTGCTTGGCTTATAAAGAGGAGAAGGTCAAAAAGCAGACATTTACCTCCAGTCTGCAGAGATTTTGGCCCAGGTGGGGATTGCTTGATTGTGGTTTCCCCATGCCCCTCTTCTCCTCATTGAGCTTAGCTGTTTTTTGTACTTTCATATAAAACACTAAATATTTGAAAGCTTTAGCCAGGCTGTGAAAACCACCAGGGAGTTCTGTGCTTAGTAGTTGTGTCCAGAGTGAGGCTTGCTCCTCTTCACCTGCTTTGCTTGCCTCTCTGCTTGTTTGAGCTCCCAGACAGCGGCCCTCACGACTGCTGTTTCTCTTCTCAACCTGGCACATTGGTGCCCGGGCGCAGATGACGCGGCTGCTGCTTCAGCACGGCTCCGACGTGAACGTCCTGAGCCGCTCTGCTGACACGGCCCTGCACATCGCGGTCAAGAGGGGCCGCTTCGACTGTGCCATGGTGCTCATCACGCATGGGGCCCACACCAATGCCAAGGGCCAGGACGGTAACACCCCGCTGCACCTGGCCATGAAAGTGAGTTTTCTGTAGTGGCTGCAGGGGAGGAGGGATTTTTTTTTTTTTTTCCCTGAAGGGCTGAGGCAGTGACAGACCTCTTTGAAGTCCTGGCTCTTTAGAGGGTGGGAGCATTTCTTTGGGTAATCCCTTATGAGTGCTTCAGCTAATGAGAAAAGGAGGGAGGGAGAAATAATGCAGCTGAGGGGAGCATGCCCCTTGACTATGCTTTCTTTTGTCCTCTAGCAAGACCATCTAGATATGATCAAAGCCCTCATTGTGTTTGGAGGGGATGTGGAGATCCCCAATGACTTCGGGGAGACTCCAGGGCTGTTGGCAGCGCGGAGCAGCAAAGGTGAGAGACGTTGGCAGTGCTGCAGAGCCTGTGGCTCCTGTCCCCCTTGTTGGCCAAAGCAGTGTCTTGGGTAGTGACAGCAGGCCAAGCACGAGCAGCGCTTCTCCGAGATGTTCTCCCAGCTTCCAGTCGCTCGTAGCATAGGTGCTTCCTGAGCTAGTGACTAGGCTCTGTATTAAGTCTGCGGTGAATTTCTCCTCTATGAGACAGAGATGGAAGAGGAAAAGCTGGCACATGTTCCTGCTCTTCAAGCTGTGGTGCTGGGCACTGCAGGCCCGCAGCAGGATGGTGTAGTGCTGCTGAACTCCCAGGCATAAGCAGGCATGGGCTGTTCTTCAAAAGCAAGAGGTGTGTAGCATGCACCCCTAGAGCTGCACAGCACTGGGTGCCCCCTCTGGGTGCAAGGCCTACTGTCTAATGATAGGGGAGGGATATCCAGGGCCTATTTTTCCCCTTCCCTGGGTTATTCCAGAGGCTTTTTGAGGGTCAGTGCTGCTATAGATTTGGTAGCACACCCTCCTTGCCTCCCTGGTGTGTGCATACACTGACTCTCTTTCTGATCTCTGTGACTCCCTCTTCGTCACCTAAGGTGCAAACCGGAAAGTGCTCTTAGACCTGCTGCAAACTGTAGGGACCGAACGCTGCCACCCACCCAACCCTGACTCCCCATGTCTAGCACCATCTGCGGCCTCCCTCTTCCTGGAAGGGCAGCCTCCCCCACGGAGCAGCTTCAGCAGCTTAGGTAATGCCTTCCCTGGCCTTCCCTTGCTGTCCCCCCTTCTTGCTTTGCAGTCCTCTCAGATCTCTTCTCCAGGCTGCCAGCACTCTGGGGGCTGTCTCCTGGCTCTCACTTGTGACTGTTCTCATTCAGCTGTTGCAGGATCCAGGCTCTTCTCTCTGTTTTTTTCCAACTATGTAAACTCTGTGAACTCCTTTTGTTTTATAGGCCTGACACAATGCAGCTATGTAAAGAGGAAAGGGAAAATCGATTTCCTCAACCCACTGGAAGCAGCATAGGCCGTATTTGCCTCTATGCACTTTGTCCACTGGATCATGTACAGATGGGGGAAGAGCTTGCTGGTCTTCCTTGAGGATGCCACAGTGTCATATCAGCTGGCACAAGGAAATTAAAGCGTCTCTCTCAGATCCTGGAGATCAGATTGGAGAAGGAAGGGATGCAGTTTAAGGAGCAGTCATCCTGGACACTGAGTTGACATTATGCATAGGAAGAGCCAAGCTCAGGACATCTAGTTGTGTCCTAGCTCGTGCTCTGTATCACCTCTGCAGTCTGTGTGAATAAGCTCATGGGTCTATATCAGATGTTTGGGATCTCCTCCTCCAGGAAGCTCTGTAGCTCAAGCTGAGACAGTGCAGGCAGTTACTGGGTGGGTTGTGGGTGAATCGAAAGGGGACACATGAGGAAATAACAGCCCCTTCTGGTCCAAATCTTCTCTCAGCTTGGTGCCCTTTGCTGCAAAGGGCCCTTTTTGAGGCTAGAGAAAAAGCCTTCCGTGGCCCTGGAGTGTGTCTATCTCCACAGGTCCCACCAGAACTGTCTTCTGACTGTGGTTTTGTGAAGGTGTCTCCTCAAACTCTGATGCACTGACAAAGTAAAGCCCTTTTTGACATGGACTGTGGCCCTTGAAGAAACTCCTGACCGTGTTCCACTGCAATTTATGGCCACTTTCTCATCCTGGGCACAAGCAGTATTTGACTTCTCTTCCCCTGTTTTTTTGTTTTGTTTTGATTTTTCTCTTGATTTCACAGACCAGCTTCTCACCTAGGTCAGACTGGTCTCCCACACCTGGGATGGCCTGGACATCAGCAGAGGGGTAATGAGAAGCCACCTGCTCCCAGAGCTCTCCTGCTTAGGTTACCTTGCAGGAGTAGACTTAGGCTTTGTCCCATAGCTTGCAGTAAGCTGCATAGTGGGCATGCTGCTGGGCTCTGCCTTTTCTCTCACCTACTTTGTTCACCATCTGCTCTTGCAAATTCTTCCTCTTTGCCAGTGCACCTGCAACTGTCTCCTCCCCAGGATGGGGCTGCTTCTCTCTGGTGTGGGGCTGAGTTTGGGGAGGAGAAGGGCAGGATGTCTGGTGGCTGTGGGTGAGACATATGTCCCCTGCAGGGAGTTTTATCCCATGGAGAAGGGAGTTGGATATTTTCTGTGTGATTATGGTAGAAGTCATTTATTACAGGGGTGGGAAGTTTAGGTACTTCAGGCAGCTTTCTGGTGACAAAGGAGGGAAAGGAAGAAATAACAGAGTTTTCTAATTTATTATAACTTGGACTAATATTGCTTGGAAGTGCTTGCAGGAGGGTTCAGACAGCAAAGTGGTATCACTAGGATAAAAACAATTCTTATGTCAACATTGCAGTGGTGGAATGAGTTTGCGAGGAGCAGGAGCGTCTGGAACCTAGGGAGGAAAGCAGGCAAGGTCAGGAGGAAGCCCTCTTCTGCTCTTAGCAATCCTGCTGCTGCAGATGAAAACCAGTTTTGAGTCTCTTTCCTCTGTAGCTGCTGTAAAGATGCCTGCATCTCTGTCTCTCTTGTGCACACTCACTTTTCTGAAATTTTATTTAGTTTCTCCTCTTGCACATTCATGGCCCTGTAGGGTACCAAGACCTTCTCTACGTTTCCACGGCGGTTGGACAGTTGTTGAAGACACCAGACTTTGTGGACTCACCTAGTGAGGGAGGGAGAAGGTAAGTAAGAAAGAGCTTGTGTCTGGACTCCTGTGCAGCTTGCAGGGGAAAGCTTGTGTATGAATTCCTCCCCCCCTACATGTTTCAGAGAGCTGATGTTATTTAGCATCCTTCAATACTGCGGTTTTTGTGAGAATTTCCCCCTTCTCCCTGTTGAGGTAAGTCTCCATTCCTATAAGCAACTTCTGTTCCTGCTCACAGCTCTGGAGCTGCAGTGAAGCCTGAACTCAGCAGGCGAAACCTCTGTTCCATCCCTGCCCTTTGCTACGGGTCACCACTGTTTTGGCTTAGTGATTCCTTGTATCCCTGTGCTGCTCTGATGGTCATCCAGCTCCTTTGCCAGCTCTTGCACTGCCCTGGCAGCAACGCACTTCACCTTGGATGAAGCAAGGGGAGGGCTGGCACTGGGGTGGTCAGAGACCAGACATGCTGCTAGCATGGACTTTGGGATCTCTTGTTGCTCACAAGGCAATATTCATTACTGTGCAATAAGGGACTTGCACATGTTTCTAGCTTGCAAATGTCCCCAATACAGGGCAAAGTTAGAGATGGGAAAAAGATCAAGCAGTGTTGCACCAGATATGATGCTTATTTGGCCATGTTTAGGATGGGCCTACTTGGTTCAGTCCTACTTGGATCTGAGAAAGCACTGCTGGGTTTGAATGAGCTGATTTGTCCACACAGCATTTTTGTTACTGGTCTGGTTCCTCACTGCGTAGGTCGTGTTCCTATGTGCTGCACTGTGATTCTGTAAGCAGTGCCGCGGTCCCTATGAGCCTTGTCTGTGTCTCTGCAGTCAAGACCGCCTCCTGTGCCTGGATGGAGGGGGCATCCGGGGCCTGGTGCTCATCCAGCTCCTCCTGGCTATCGAGAAGGCCGCGGGCCGTCCTGTTCGTGAGATTTTTGACTGGATCGCAGGGACCAGCACTGGGGGCATCTTGGCCCTGGCTATCGTACACGGTGAGGGCGATGCAAGTGGTGGGGTCTGACCTCCCTTACGTGGGGCACAGTGCCCCTCTGCCTGCGGGGAGCGGGAGATGGGAGTTAGAAGCAGCCCCAGGAATGCAGGCTGAGCCTTCCTGCCCTGCTTAAGAAGGGAAGGGGCATTCATGAATGAAAGCCTGAGTCTTGTTTTTGTGCTTGCTTCTCATGTGAGCTGGTCTTGAGCAGCTTTCTGGCTTTGGGGACGGCGTACAGTGCAGGAGTGCGGTTCTTCCCCCTCTCTAAGGTGGCTTTGCGGCAGGGTCACTTGCGCTCTGGTAGCGGGAAGCAAAGCCCCGATCTTATGCTTGTTGTTTACTCTTCCTAGTGCTGTGGGGACAGGCAGCCAGGGGAGGGGATGGGACTGGGAACGCTGCCGTCCACTGGTCCAGGAAGGTCCAAGCTCTCTGATGCTCTCTTTGTTCTGCCTGCCTTTCCTGTCACTCTGCTCCTGCTGACGCTGTTGCCTGTCTCAGGGAAGTCCATGGACTACATGCGCTGCCTGTACTTCCGCATGAAGGACATGGTGTTCCGGGGGTCTCGGCCCTACGAGTCAGAGCCCCTGGATGAGTTCTTGAAGAAGGAATTTGGGGAAAACACCAAAATGACAGATGTCCAAAAACCCAAGTAAGTCCTGCAGGGGTTGGCACTGATGGATGCTTTCCCAAGAGTACTGAGTACTGTTCAGCCTCTTAGAGCAGATCTCGAGGAGTGTGATGTGCAGGAAACTGGAGCCTTAAGTGTGTTGTTTTCCATTTTATCCTTATTCTGTCATGTCCTGTCCCCCTAGGGTCATGGTGACCGGGACACTGTGTGACCGGCAACCAGCTGAGCTCCACCTCTTCCGGAACTACCCTGTACCCGAGACAAAAACCTTCACAGAGTACAAGACAACTGCATCTTTCAAACCACTGACTCAGCCAGAAAGTAAGTGCTGACACACCGAAGTCCAGGTGGCTGACGGGTGAGGGTCCTTCCTTCAAAAACAGGACACTGATGATTTCTTCTCTTGCTCTGAAAATCAGGATCTCTCTGGAATGGCTCATCCTTGCTCTTGACTTAGTAGCTTGGTCCTGGAGGTGATTCCCTCTTTTGCCTTCTGTCTTACCCTCTCTTGTGTTATGAATAGGGATGGGCTGAGGAGATTCACTGGGGATGAGATTTGCCAGAGGAGGTCAGTACTTTTCCTTGGGTCCTCAGGAGCTGGCTAGTGTGAAAAGGCTATGTAGCTGAAAACATGCAGCTGCCCCCAGCTAGCTGTGTTTTGTCCAGCAAATATAACTTGTTCACGCTCATAGTAGTAGCAATGAAGCTGATAGAGTGTAAATTTGGCCCAGGATACATAGGAAGTGATGAGAACATCTTTTCAAAACAGAGAGCTGCATATCCAAGCAGACCCCTGCTGCTTGAAGGAAGAGGTGCAGAATCATCTGAGATCTCAAGCACCTTCCTCCTGGCTGGTTGGCCTTATGCAAGCAAGTAGGGGATCCTCTTTGCCCTAAGTGACACAGGAGATAGGCTGAAAGAGAGTCCCCTCTGCTCTTGTGTCTCTGCAGACCAGCTGGTGTGGCGCGCTGCCCGCTGCAGCGGTGCAGCTCCCACTTACTTCCGGCCCATAGGCCGCTTTCTGGATGGTGGGCTCCTAGCAAACAACCCGACCCTTGATGCCATGACGGAAATCCACGAGTACAACAAGACACTGGTCAAGAAGGTGAGGGAAGTCCTGGCCCTGAGTGGTTTCTGGGGCTTTATTCGCCGCACTGAGCATTCCTTAAAGGAGGAGGTGGCTTAGGAATGGATTTTTTTTTTTTTTTTTTTAAATGGGAAAACAAGCTATCATGGCAGCAGCCTTGCAGGGGTGAACGGGGAGGGGTCTGTGTTGTGAATGATGACTTGAAGGTGAAATGCCTCTTGTAATAAGGTGCATGAGATGGGCAGGCAGGAATCATGGGGGAAGGTCCTTGTCTGTGCTGCTTTAACCAAGGATGGTTCAGCTAATAGATTCTGTGGCTTGTGGCACAGCTCTGTGGGTCCTTTTTGTGCCGTGGTGGAGAAGGTGTTGGGGCACTGAGCATGGCTGAAGGATGAGTCCCTCCTGTGGCTTGAGCAGATGCTCAGGAAGATGACTAAGCACAGGCAGTAACTGTTCCCTGTAGCTGGGGCGGTGGGAGTTTTTTTTACAGATACTGAGTTCTTGCCACTGATGAAGGTGGATCATTTTGTGGCTGTCTGCTCCCAGGATTTATCTGGGAGTAGAGTTGGACATAGCTCCAATCTGGAGTTGAATGTAGCTCGAGATGCATAGCAAGGGCCGGAAAGGTGCGAGTGCTGCTTTATGAAGCTCCCTAGGTTATGTTTTTCTTACCAGGCAGTTCTAAAGAGAGGAGATTGTGGGGTGGGTAAGAGGAGGCTTTTGAGCCTTTTGCCATGTCTTATAGAGCCTCCCTAAGACTGTTCCACCTCAGTTGTTGGTCTTTATAAGCACATGTTTTGGTTGTCTACAGGGGCAGAAGCAGAAAGTGAGAAAACTAGGGTTGGTGGTTTCTCTGGGGACCGGGAAGCCTCCGCAGGTCCCGGTGAGCTCCGTGGATGTCTTCCGTCCCTCCAACCCCTGGGAGCTAGCAAAGACCGTCTTTGGGGCCAGGGAACTCGGCAAGATGGTCGTGGATTGTGTGAGTACCGGGAGGCAGGGGAGGGTGGGAAGGAGCCCTGTGCATGCTTGTGAGAGGGAGCGAGGGTTTCCCATGCTCAGCCCCTTCCTTTTCGAAGGAAACTGTTTCCCTGGAACTGCTCTGACTATGACCAGTTCAAGGAACAGCTGTAGTAGTGGGTGACCTGAGAACTGCTGGAGCAGGTGGGTCTGAAGCCCTGCCTGCCTGGGAAGTGTTTCAGGCACAAGGGAAGATGCACTTCCCACAGCAGCTAATGGGCAGGAAGGGCTGTTGTCAGTGTCCCCTAGCAAAGTGAATTCATGAGACTCCCAAGTGCTGCTTCCTGGAGATGTTGAGCATCATCTGAGCAACATGGCCAAAAAATATCAAGCCTCAGAAAACAGTCACATGCTTTAAGGAAGGTTTTGTTACTGCCACTGTGAGAATAAGCTAATATTAGAAAAGTGGGAACATCACTAGTAAAAAGCAGTAGTTTGGTGCCGTGGTTAGGAGTGTGATAGGCATATGTTCTTGCAAGCTTCAGAAAGAAGCTCATTAAGATGTTACAAATGAAAACAATTCAAGTCAATGAAAGCCAGAAAGATCAGAATTAAGGTTCTGGCTATAGTTTTAATTCTGCTGCTTTATCTTCTTCAGTTTCCTAAAGCCAGAAAATACCTTGGAGGTTCACTGCCTCCCTTGTCTTTTATGTCAGGCCTCTGTGGGAGATGGTCCCAGGACAGACCTGCAGTGATTGCAGGCTCTGCTGGTATTGAGCTTGTGGAACATCAGTGGATGGAGATAGTACCAAGGAAGTTGACCTGGAGCATGTCAGTGGTTTGTTTAGGGGAATCCGCTCTTTGCTGAGATGGAGGCATCTTTGCCAACCAGGATGCCCTTACTCCTGGTTCCCTCTTTCTCCGCGTGGTTGCGTCGTTCATCGTGGTGCCGGGGACGCAGCTCACGGCCGGGGCAGGGCAGCGTGACAGCGGGGCGCTCACTGCACGCTCTCCTCCTGCAGTGCACCGACGCGGATGGCCCGGCTGTGGAGCGTGCCAGGGCCTGGTGTGAGATGACAGATGTCCCGTATTTCCGGTAAGAGCTTCCTTCCCACTTGCTGCAGAGCTTTTTTTAGCCCTCTCCCTTCAGAGCTGCCTGTGCCGTTAGTCTTCCTGAATCCTGCCCTCGCCAGAGGGTGGCTTGCCCAGACCTGTCTGAAATGGTGTCAGCTGCTGAATCATGGTTTACCATGAGTGGCATCTTGGTCCTTGAAGGAGAGAGGCCAAGGCCATGGCCCTGCCCTACAAGCCTCCTGGGTAAAGGGGAAGGGAGTCCCTGGGACCAAGAGCCAGCTTTTTATAGACTCGTGCTGAGCATGTTTTGCTGCCTTGTTGCTTTGGTGTCTGCTTAGCTGTTGATGCTGTCCTGGTACACACAGGTTGAGCCCTCAGCTGCACACAGATGTGATGTTGGACGAGGTGAACGACACGGTGCTGGTGAACGCCCTCTGGGACACCCAGCTCTACATCTACCAGCAGCGGGAGCAGTTTGAGCGGCTGGTGCAGCACCTTCTTGCCCGGTGACTCACCTGGAGCTGCCTGCTCTGCACCCCCCTGTCACTGAAGTGGCTGTGACTTCCTCTTGAACCAAGATGTCAGGGTGAGGGAAAGGACTACTACTAAGTGGGAATTAATATTTAAAAGGCAACACAACAATACACATACACATGTATTCTAGGACACAAACCCCTGTATTCCAGGACAGCTATGGAAGGCTCATGTGTGAAGGACTGTTCTCACTGGGCTGTTGGTGTTTGTGCTTGAAGCTCCCCTCAGTCTTGCTGCCCTGTTGCAACTGGACAGCCCTTCACTGCAGCTGGAACTCCTACCTACCTTGTGATTCAGCAGTTGGAGACTGTCTCCTTTCTGTGCAGCACCTCTAAGGGTCCAGCACCACACGCCTTCCCACCTCACAAAACAGGCCAGTGCCAGATAAGGCTTCTAGGACTAGATTCCCTGCTTGGCCCAAGATGTTCCAACGTGCACGTTACAGGGAAAAAGGGATTCTTGCCTCAGCAGACTCTATTTGAAGGGGAGTAAGAACTTTGCAACTTTCTCCAGTAGATCTGGACACAGAATAGTGCAATTGGCCTTGAGAGAAGGGGGAAACTTTAGTGAATTGATTGTATTTGGTAACAACCCTTCGCCTTCTCCCCTAGAGATGGGTTGGCAACACAGGTTCTGATTGTGCCTCGTGGGGAACAGACCCCAGCAGAGGTGATGTCTGATGACTGTTTTGTGCCCTCTGACTTGTTAGGATGCTTAAGAAGAGAGGCAATGTCCTTGGCTGCACAGAGAGACTTGGGGGGTCACCAGTGAGTTGATTGTTTGTCTTTGTTCCTAGTGTGCAATTGAAATGCTCTGAGATCAACTCCTACCAAATAAACTGACCATGTGAAAAGCTGTTTTTTTTTTTTTTGTTTGTTTTTTTTAACTGCTGAAAACCTCATCGTGGATGACTTCTGCATTACTCAAAGTTTCTGCAGTATATTTTGCAGTGTTTATTAATGATTTATTTATCTGTTCAGATGAGTTTTGAGAAAGGACTTAGAAGTGGAACTGTGAATTCTTAATACTTAGTTTTTGACTGGATGGAATAATGTTGTGAGCAGTGCTTCTGTGCAAAACTAACATGACCTGAAATAAACTCTATTCCACTGTAATGAAGCCCATGGTTGTCTTGTTGGTTGTCCATCCTGCAAGATCCCAACGGGACTCTGAGCTTGTAGTCTGGGTGTTTTCTTCAGGTAGAAAAGGAGAAAGTGGGGACCTTGAGGTGTGTAACTTTGGCGTTTATCTGGACTGAAGAGAGGAAGGGCCTGTTCCTTAAGCTAAATGTGGGGTGTTTCTGTGGTGTGGGTGCATTAGTGGTCTTACAAAATGCAGCACTCTGGGCTTGTCGCTTGCACCCAGTAGAAGTGCTTTGGGCCAGCTCTTTGATCCACCTGGACTTAGATCAGGCTTAAGAAGAAACCCTGAAATAGCTCAGGATACAAATGGCTTAAGATTGGGTTTTAGGTTTCCCTTGTCATCCCCAAAATGATTCCTGGAAGAGGTAATTGCTGTGACATTGATTGGCCTGGTGCCCCCTGCTACCTAGGGCACATGGCTGACTGTGGGTGCCGAGTAATGAGTAGGACTAAAACTTTATTGCATGCCTTCTGATCTTTATTTTCACAAATGACATTACAGACTAAAGGGACTATTAAT
>VZSV01000151.1:74504-117603 GCA_013398735.1 Nothocercus julius | reverse complement strand
TTTTTTTTTTTTTTTTTCTCTCATGCGATGGAGGGGCTTGCCTTCTGGAAGAAGGTGTCTTGGCAGGAATATTGAGTATAAAACCTTGCGTTTTGGGATGGAGAGAACAGATGCTCCCTTCTGCTTTGTGCCTGCAGCTTTTACTCTCCTCTCTTCATAGGTCTATCTGCAAGGGCTTCCTGGGATGACACTGCTCAGGATCCTGGCAGGCAGGGGGAGCAGAAAGGTTTGGACACTGGCTTCTGCCTGAAATTAGGAAGCCTCAGTGAGACTGGGAGTGGGAGAGCAGCTCAGGATCCAAAAAACAGAGACTGGGAGAAATAGAGGGTAGGGAAGGAATTAAACCTATTCTGACCTTTGCTTACTTTTTTTCCCCCGCTATTTCACTGCTGCCTGCCCTCACAAGCTGGCAGGCGTCTCCCCGCTTGCGCCGCCTGCAGGCGCGGGGGCCGAAGATGCTCCGCTCGCGGATCAAGGCTAGGCAAGCCCCTTGGAGCAGAGGGAGCGCCGGGGCAGGAAGCCATGAGGAGGTGGTGCTGGCAGGTGGCTGGCGCTGCAGGTGCTGGGATGGGATGGGATGGGATGGGATGGGGGTGGCTGCTTGAGCAGCAATCAATAATTAAAGGAGGCGGTCACATGTCCTTGCTGGCTGTTGCAGGATTCCTCTCTCCACAGAGTCTGGTTACATCCAGGGATCAAGTTCCAACCTCCTGGCTGGTGAATTATTAACCTCCCGTCAGTGCTCTGTTCCCTTCGTACCATGCACGCGCCTTCCTGCTGTTGTGCCTTGCCGCCAACGGACGTTTTCCACCCAGGCGGCACTGCGGAAGCAGGGTCCTCCGGGCCGGTATAACACCTTGTGCTCTCCTCCACTCCCCGCTTCCGTGCGGGAGAGGAAAAAGGTTCGGGAGATGGAGCTGTCCTACAGATCCACCATCTCCATCTATAAGGTGAGTCCTGGCACCACAGGCTGCTCCTGGCTGCCAAGGGGAGATGGGCAGTAAGGAGGAAGAGCCCTTTTCCGCAGAAGGGTCCTGCGGGTGGCTGGTGAGGTTGGGATGCCTCCCTGGGCAGACGTGGAGCAGCTCCTGCGGGCTGTGTTTGGGAGCAGAGCGCTGGCTGGAGGGGAGCGCGTGCGGCTGTCACGGCAGATCCAGGAAGATGCTGGGCGGCTTGGATGGCTTGGACACAGCGTGTCCGGGAGGGGTAACGTGCCTGCAGTGCACGTACCAAGCAGGGGTCAAGCCAGCTGTTTTGCACTGCGCAAGAAGGAGCGGCCGTATCTCGCTGACACTTCCCTGTGCACATCGATGTTCCAGCAAGGCAGTGAGGTCTGGAAGAAGGCAGAATTCCCTATTCCAGCCTTCACTATCTGTCAAATACCTGCTGTTTATAGGCAATAAATACCTTTGATATGACAGATAAAAGCTAAGATCCTTGTTTAAAACAGCCCAGCCCATCTCTTATCAAGCTCTTGAATCTGGTAATGCAGAAAACCCTAGCCCAGAAGAAGACACTTTCATCCCTGGCTAAGAAGCGTGGGCCATTGCCCAAGCAGGTGCAGGGGAAGGGTTGCTCCCGGAGGCCCCTTGCAGTTAACGCCGGCCTGCAGTGAGCAAGGGGAGATGGAGGAGGCCTTGGAAGAAAGGATCTGCAGGTGACGATATGGCTCCAGCAGGCTGCCTCCCTCTGTCATTGCTCTGCTGCTGGCTTGAGGCAGCCAAAGGTCTTAGTTATCTCCAACAAAGGGGGTGCATTTGCATGTGGCCAACTGTTGTCATGGCCAAGGGAGCTCCCTGAGTTCCCACTGGCCCTAGATGCCCCACAGCAGGCAGGCATCAGCCTAATGAGGTCCCTGGAGCACGGGAAAAACTGGGATTAACCTGTTTGTGCTTGGCCAGAGTATCCTGAACGAGTTCAACCCGGCGCTGGAGAATCTGGTGTACCTGGGGAACAACTACCTGCGTGCCTTCCACGGTGAGTGGTGTCCTGCACGGCCCAGGCCCAAGGCCCTGCTGCTCTATCTGTTCTGGGCATCCTCTGTGTATCAGGAAGGGCCACTGTCACCTGGGAAAGGCCACCGGTCTCCCCTTGCTGCATGTCCTGAGCTGCTCTAATGCACTTTTCTTCTGTTCCAGGACCAGCTCTGTTGCTGTTAGGTGCAGAGGGGGAGAGATGGGGTGGCCCTGCTTTTTGGGGGGTGGTGAAGCTGAGAGACAGGCCATGTCCTTACCTCCCTGCTCCTCTACTTGCAGCATTATCTGAAGCAGCTGAAGTCTATTTTAAAGCAATTGAGAAGATTGGGGAGCAAGCGCTGCAGAGCTCCACCTCGCACGTGCTGGGTAAGGGCCATCGCCTGCCCTATGAGGGGTCCTTTGCCATTGCCCCTTAGCTTCTCCATTTTCAGGTGTGTGTGGGGAAGAAGATGGATCCTCTACATGGTCACCCACAGTGCCAGGCCCTGTCGAGGCAACGAGAGTGAGATTTATTGTGTGGCCTTGGAAAGTTGCTTAAAGCCTAGCGTTCCCCCAGTGAGACCAGTGACTGCGCCCAGCTCCTGGGAAAGGGCCTCAGGAGTGCAAGAAACCTGTTCAGCCTGCCCTGAGAGGGGAGGTTTCCTTAGAAGAACCATTTTCCTCCATCTTGCAGCTCTGAGGGAAAATCTCGAGAGCATGGACTGACAGAGTACTGCCTTCCTGAGCCTGCGGCCAGCTGAAATGGCAGCTCAGATCTGAGGTGCTTACACTGAGCGGAGCTGCACCCACTCCCTGCAGCGTGGCCAGAACTGTGCGTTGCATCTCAGGTAGCCGTGGAGCAGAAAGGGGGCTGCGGAGGAAATAGAGCAAATCCTGCCAAGGTGTTCAGAACCCAAGACAGAGCCTTGTTTGCCTGTTGGCTTGCAGCAGAGCACTGGTCTGGGAGCTCTTTAGGATGTGGTGTTCCCATGCTGGCTGTACCTGTGGTCTGGAGATCAGTGCCAGAGCCGAGCCCCAGGAAGGATGACTACAAACCTCTCGGGGTGCAGAGAGCAGCGCGCTGCAATATCTGTTGGACTTTCACACCTGTCTATCAGGCTGTTGAATCTCCTGCTGCTGGCATGGCCCCATAACGGCCACTTTGCTCTACCTCTGTGGGAGCACAAGGAAACGACTGGTATTTTTATACTGTCTTCTCTCTCTTTCCCTGAAGGTGAAATTCTGGTGCAGATGTCCAACACTCATAGGCTCCTGAACTCCGATCTAGATGTTGTGGTGAGTGTCTTTCTTGGAAGCTGATGCAGTTGGGGAAGAGGAGTCATGACCCACAGGTTGCCAGCGTTTGTCCAGGCTGCCCCATCGTCTGCCCTCTTTGCCTCTTCCAGACTCGGACCTTCCATGTGGACTTGCTGCAGCACATGGAGAAGAACACCAAAATGGACGTGCAGTTCATTAGTGTGAGTGATGAACTCCCCTCCTCAGCCCTGCTTGTCCCCTTCTCCCCTCAACCCACAGCTCTCACTTGAGCTCCTGAGGGGTTTCCCCAGCTTTCTAGAGCAGGGATTGGTGGGAGAAGGGCTTATCTCCCTCTGCCCTCGTGGGCCTGGCTGAACAGGGCAGGTGGCTCTTCCCTGTGCGATGGGACGTGCACAGTGCTTCAGTGCGGCTGAGGCACTTGGCTACTGATGCTAGAGCTTCCAACCTTTCCCTTCTACAGCTCTGCATGGGTTTGGGTCCTCCTCTACGTCGGCTTACGCCGTTGTGGCCATACTGACCATGCCGGCATGAAGTACCACAGACAGAGAGGCAGGCCTGGGGCTTGTTCCCAGGGTGGCAGGAATGGGGATCTGGTTCTTGCTCCCTAATCTTGAGGCTCATCAGTGCCGTAAAACCCTTCCGAATAAAGAAGAAGGAAAAAAGGGGGGCTGGAGATTTTTGTTGTTGTTGTTTGTTTGTTTTTTTTCTGTTTTTCTTCCAAGGAGTTCAGGTGATGTCTGCTTTCAGGGAGTCATTAAATGTTTTATCACCCATCCTAGTGGAGCCACCTCTGTGCCACAGCAAGCCTGGGGCGCTTGTTCCTCACTGTGCCTGCTTTCTTCCTGGCAGGAGAGCCAGAAGCAGTATGAGCTGGAGTACCGGCACAGAGCCACCAACCTGGAGAAGTGCATGACAGAGCTGTGGAGAATGGAGAGGGCTCGTGATAAAAAGGCACGGGAAATGAAGGTGAGTTGTGATTGCAGTAAGTGCTGTGAAAAATGAACCTGATTATTCTGCTAGAGCTAGGGCTGATTTCTGAGCAGCCTCATCCTTCTTTGGAAGCCAATGGATTTTTGTTGCAAAGTTCAAAAGGTGGTGGGTTTTCCTGGACAGGAGGAACCTTCTTTTCTGCAGCATGCTGTTGACCTGTGGAACTCATTTGTGTAGGATCTGCCAAGCCTTTACCTCATTTAGCAAATTTAAATGTGCAAGGGCCTGATGCATTAGACCCTGCCCTGGCCCCGCTATGCTGCTCCAGCACTGTGAGTAGATTGGGAAGCTGCTAGATGTGACCACCCCTATGAATCCTTCCCCTCCAGCGTGCCTAGCTGAGCTCACTGACAGATTCCTGATGACCTCTCCCTCCCTCTCTTTTTCAACTGGGGCCCAGGAGAACGTGATACAGCTGCGCTCGGAGATGCAGGCATTTGTGTCCGAGAGCCAGAGAGCTGCTGAGCTGGAAGAGAAGCGCAGATACCGCTTCCTGGCTGAAAAGCACCAGTTGCTCTCCAACACCCTCCTCCAGTTCTACAGCAGGGTATGGCCTTGGTGTCCGGCGGGTCGGAGCGGACGTGCAGGCAGGAGGACCCTGGGGCTGGGCAGCCCTGTGGGTGAAGGGAGAGACTAAGCATGGACTGGGCAGGAAACTGCTGCATTTCTTGTTGTGGAGCGTAGGCTGACTGCACTAGGCTGTGGGAGAGGAGGCTGAGCCAGAGGAGGGGAGGGCAATGATTGGGTTTACAAGGGGTTAACTGAGTGTGTGAGCGATGGGACAGGAGGGGTGATTATAGGTATCTGTGGCAGCAAGCCATCTTTGGGACCACAGGGTCTTTGCTGGAGGGTAGCATGCTGGACACTCCCCCAAACCTAATTGTGAAAAGACGTGGTCCTTAATTTAATGCATGTGTCAGCCCTTGGCTCCCTCCGTAGCTATTCTGGCCCAGACCTTCACTCACTGCCTCTTTCCCTCTCCCTCCCCAGGCCCGGAGCATGATCCAGGTGAAGGTGCCGCAGTGGAAGGAGCAGCTGGAGGCCACCCGCAACCCCTCTGGCAACCTCCTCACGGCTTCCCACGGCCAGGGCTACTCGTCGGGCCGGCTCACTCCCACCCACCTCGAGATGGTGAGGAGCAGGCAGACAGCCCCCGCCTCAGGGTAGCGAGGCTGGAGCTCCCCCTGCTTAGCTGCAAGGCAGAGGTCAGGCCCAGACTCCGCGACAGGATGTACGTGGTGCTCATGGCCCTTCCTGGACAAGAATAAGGGAAGCATGTGTCTAGGCTGCAGTGGGGGAATATGCTGGGTTTTGTTTTCCGAGGAGGACTAGGTGTATCTCAGAACCTCTCTTTCATGACATATCCTCTATGGAGTTTGCATTTGACCTCATCTTCTTCCAACAGCCCCAAAGACCCCTTGAGGATTTTGTATCTCCCATGATTGGGAGTAGATCCAGTGTCTTCTCTCAGGAGCCTCCAGAAATGAGACTGTCTCCTCAACCAGATCCCCCCAGGCAGCTCCTGCAAAGGACACCATCGGTCGGTAAGACCCATGTTCATCAGGAGCAGCCTCTCTGTAAACAGCCTTGGTTGGGTTTGGGAAGGATCACAACTCTCCATCAGACTGCTGAGACACTGACCAAAGTGGGGGGTACTGAGTTCAACCCTTCAGAGCAAAGTCCATCCAGGACCAGGCCAGGTTCCCCAGCAGGGTGTGTGAAAGGTAGAGAACCCACAGATGTGCAGCCTTCAAGGCTCCCTGGACGAGGATGACTGGTTCTCAGTGGAGTTTCCTTTTGCAAATGCGTATTGCCTCAGCGCTACTAGATTAAATGTTATGACCCATATTCGCAGCTGCCCTCGCAGGGCCGGGAAGCAGGCCATCCACCAGTCACCATAGCAGGCAGTGCCTGGGCCATGCGTGTTTGGCCAAAGAGGACGTAATGCAAAGCAAGTGGTTTTCAGCCCGAGTTGATTTCCTTCTGCAAGATCAATGTTTAACCATCTGTGCCCTGCTTTCTCCCCCAAGAGGAAGCCTGTAGAATATCCTGTAGATTAATTACTAGATCGGGGAAGTGATGGTCCTGTCCAAGCAGCATGAGCCTTGCAGGAGAATGTTGAACTTCAGCTAGACCCATCTGATGCTTCCCCTCAGGTTTGCTCCCTACCGGCCGCACGTCCCGCTCTGGTTCCTTTGGGGAAGGCAGCAGCAGTGAAGGCAGGAAGAGAAGCAACATGATGAGAGTACAGGCTATCGTGCCCCATGCAACGGGTACCAACCGGACCCTGCTACGGTTTGACCTTGGGGATGTCATCATGGTGCTGATTCCAGAAGCGCAGAACGGCTGGCTGTATGGCAAGCTGGAAGGCTCTTCCACGTAGGTGACTTCTGTGCTGTAAATTGATCCAGCAGGCTTATACAGACTTGTCAGGTCCACAGCCTGCGGACCTCTACATGAAATGGTCTCCTTTCTCCCCTCGCAGCGAGGCCTGCGTTGCTGTGTCACGCTCAGCATTTCTGCTGTGCCATGACCATCTTGAGTTGGTTGACTCTCAGAGCCAAGGAGAGGTGGTGGGGACGGGTGAAAGCAGGACGCGCTGCCTGAGAAGGCCATGTGAAGGCTAAGTAGGAAGGCCAGCAACCCAGTGACCCCCCTCCAGTCATCTTTGACTGAGTGATTGCTGCCCTGGGACCCAGCTCGGACCATGTCCTGCTGGAGTTACCTGAGAGGCCTGATGTTTCTCAGTTCACACGTCAGCTGCTGCTGCACCCTCTAGCACAGGCAGTATATGGAAACTACTGCACCCAGCATTTCCTAAATTATTCCACAGATATGCAGCTGGCCAACACCTCTCTGCCAATCCTACTATTTCATGTGGGATCTGAGCATCATGGTCTGCAGTGAAGTTCATGCTTGGATGCAAGATGAAAAAGAGCAGACTTTTTTTTTTTTTTTTTTTTTTTTTTTTTTTTTTAGTGTTTCTAGGGTTAAGCTGCCTTGCACTTGGGAGAAGGGGATTTTCCCAGTCTTCCTTGTGTTCTGGGCTTGAGTCCCTTATGACTGCTTACAGTGAGAGTGTCTCTCCCTAGACTGTGCTAATGTTGTTTCCAGAAGCAGTGATCTTACCCAACCCGTGTGATAAGGAAACCTGCTCCAAGCATGTATAGAAAGCCCTGAAGGAGGCAAGGGAAAGGCTAAGCTATCAATCAGCAGGGGATTTGCCTGATCTGCCTTGCTGAGCAAATATCTCTGTGCTTGGTTATTGGGAGTCCAACTGCTGAAAGTGATACTATCTGCTAGACACTGGACAAAGCTCTTGATGGCTTCTCAAGGACTGTCTTTTCACTCTGAACTCTAGGGTGAAATGCATGTTGAAACACTATCACATGTAGCTGCAGCAGCAGCACAGATGATGTGTAGGATGGGTGTAGATCAGTAAGATCTACAGCTGGATCTGAAGAACCACAAATGTTGCCTGGAGCTCATTTTCTTCTCTGTTTTTGTGATGTAGATGCGGCTGGTTCCCTGAAACTTATGCCAAGCCTCTAGAGGATACAAGGGACTCAGAGGAGCCAGCCACCAGGTAATAGAGTAACCGGCCAGGGAGAAATTGAAAGGCCTCCTTGCTGGTCTGTCACATCAGTGCAGTGCCTGTGGGGGTTGTGCCTCGTGGAGAGGTGCAGCTCCATGCTGGAGCATTTGCAGGTGGTCTTGTAGGCCGTGCGCTAGACATCTCACAGGCTTACCCGAGATGACTCCACCAACATGGGCAGGATCCTCTCAAAGGCTTTTGCAGCTGGGTCAGCCCAAGTCTTGTCAGAGAGGTCACAGAGAGACAAGCCATGGCTAGCACCATGCTGACTGTCATTGCCTGCTCTGCTTTGACTCTCACCCCACTGTCTTCTCTTCTTGTTCAGGTCCTTCCCCCTCCGAAGCAGTCACAGTATGGATGACATCCTGGACCGCCCCAGCACTCCTTCCTCTAGCAATTACTGGCCAACCACTGCCCAGGCCCATTTGCCGAGTCCACCTCCCACCTCAGTGGGTACCAGCAGTCACCAGAGCAGGGTGGCAACCCCAGCTGCTTCACATTCGAAGGTGAGCGTGGGAAGGGTGACCAGTGTGCGTGGAGACAGACGTATTTTCCATCAGTGCTGACTTTCATCCTCCAAGGCACACCTCTTCCGTGTAGACCTGCTGAGAAGGAAAAATGATTTCCAAATGTTGGTGTTTGCCCTCCTTCCTTTTGAGCTAAGGGGTTCTGTTAGCACTGCTCTTGCTGGCCTTTCTCACCCAATCTGTGCCCCTGTTCTGGTGGTCCTTGACAATCAGCATCATGTTGGTAGATGCTCAGTGTCTGGCTATCCTCTCCTGACGACTGCTTTTGTGCCTGTAGTCCTCTTATTTCTCTCTCTTTTTGCTCACCAGGGGCCCTTCAGTTCACTCCTTTCCTCCATGACCTCCCAGCCTGATTTCTGGTGGCTCCGGGGCAGCACCTCTTTCTGCTAATAGTAGGACCATGGAATGATCAGGCTGGACTGGGAGAGGGTGACCAGCTAACAGAGATGCCATCCTTCTCCCCTCAGAGAATGGAGAGAGGCCTTGTAGGGCACCTCTTCCAAGTTCAGACAAGGGCTGGGTTGGGTTGGGTGGTGGCACCCAAGGACGGAAAGGAGACTGACTCTGAGCTATGCCTATATGCAAACACCCAAGAGAGAAGGAATTATTACCAAAGCTACTTTGAGGTCATAGGTGGGAACAGGCAGCCTCCAATTCAGTACATACTAATGGTATATTAGGTAGGAAACCCTTGACCTATGACTGCTGCCAGCCTTGGGGGATTAACTGGTTAAACATGAGGACATGAGGGAGAGCAAAAATGTTACTCAGTCTAGTAAAAGGCTGAGAAGGGTGCCAGATCTGCTCAGTGGTTCCAAGTCAGTGCGAGGCTGGAAGCATCTGTAGGTCTGAAAGGACTGAGAAATGCAACTTTTTTTTTTTTTAAAACATGATCAGCAGATCTATAAAACTAGATCAGCAGTGACGCTCCAGGTGACGCTCCAGAAGCAAGCTGTAGGGATAGATCTAGATATTAGCAATGAGGTGTGGAGCCTGCCGAATACAGTGAGAGAGCAATTTAGCCTCATTAGAGGTTTGGAAAGTCTGAGCTTTGCTCTGCACTTCTGTCCAAGACACTCTCCAGTTTAGCAGCTTGACTTCCCAGAAGGAATAAAAGTAGCCACACATGACCTTCTTGTGTGCTACCATCTGTAAAACTGATGTTTTAACAGGGCGCCACAACTGTCAGTGATTTCTCACTACACACTAGCAAGGCTAACGGACCACAGGGCTCAGCTCTGTTAGGTTGGTCCACATTAGAGCAACATGTGGTGCAGAGCAAGGTGTTTGTGCATTGTAGCACTACAGTTCATAGATCACAGGAAGCCAGTGAGGGCACTGAAGATGAACTTGGTACCAGGGTGTGCATGCAGTGTGAGGGGGGCATCTCTGGCTGTGCTGGCAGGGTGAAATGTAGATCAGACTGTTTGCTGTGCTCTTCAGACATGACACTTTTGTGATCTGGAGCATCTCCTTTCTTCTCCAAGGCAGGGGGAGATGTCCTATTCAAGGTATTCGTTATCTGCAGCTGTGAATTGTGAGATTACACAAAATGTGAGTGAATAAGGAGGCAGAGCCCTGTTAAGAGGACTTGGGCTCCTAACTCACTCTGGTGTAAAAACTTCCTCCATGTGTGCAGTGTCTCCTGCCCAGTTTTTATCTCTCCCTTCTCTTCCCCACCTCAGATCACTCACTGTTGCTTTTTTGGCTTTATTTATTTATTTATCTGTCAAATTATTTTTATTTGTTTCCACTGCAGAAATCCGGAGCATGGGACCAGCCCCCCGAACTCTTTCCACGGTAAGTCAGGCATGGGATTGAGCTCTGGGATGAACAGATATAGGGGGAATCATTGCTATTTTTTATTTAAACTGTTGGATTACCAAATGTGGGAGGAGTAGGGAAGTGTCTGGAGGAAAAACAGTTTCCATCTTTCAGGACAGGAGGGCAAGGTAGGTCATTCTAGCATCTGCTGGCTGTTAAGGCATTCTCTGACCTCTAGTACTAAGAGGTAGGAAAATCCCAAGATGGCCAGACCTGCAAGTTCCTTCCCTCCCATTGTGGAAGAGCCAGAATAGCAGCTCACAGCCTGAGCATCGGCCAAATGGATTTTTACTGCTCTGCCTACTTGGAAAAGGTTGAGGGCAGCTAAGGCCTTGATGAGTCACAGAATCACAGAATGGTTGAGGTTGTAAGGGACCTCTAAAGATCATCTAGTCCAACCTCTCTCCCTTCTCAAGCAGGGGCACCCAGAGCATGTGGCACAGGGTGGCATCCAGGTGGGTCTGGAAGATCTCCAGAGAAGGAGAGTCCACAGCCTCTCTGGGCAGCCTGTTCCAGGGCTCTGTCACCCTCACAGGAAAGAAGTTCTTCCTCACATGGAGATGGCAGTCAGGTCTATGGATATGAGACTTGCCCTAAATTTCCAATTTTCTTTCTCTCTGCAGCCAGGTTTGTGTCTCCATGTTTCCAGAATGGTGCTGTGGCCTCTTTCTGCTCCCTGACTTCTCGTTTGGAAGATCAGGGGCCAGAAGTGTAGAGAGTACTACTGCAAGGGACAGCTTTATGCTATTGTCCCTTCCTCATGAGATGGCCACCCCAGAGAAAGGGCAAGGAGCCTGAGGAACCACCCTGGAGCTTGTATCAGGGTGTGTTAATGAGGAGAAACACACACTTGGCAACCAGCTTGAACTCACATTGTTGTCATGGAGGTGGCAGGCAAGCAGGACTAAATCACCTCTGTGTGGTTGGCAGGTCCCCTGAATGGTCTGCAGATTTCCTAATGGTTGCCTATTTCCCTTCCGCTTTCAGAGGCACCAACCCCTTTGCCACAGTCAAGCTGCGCCCCACAGTCACCAATGACCGCTCAGCGCCCATCATCCAATGAAGCTGCGGGCAGCACGGAAGCGAGCAGGGAAGTGGAAGGCAGAGAAGTGACCTTCTGTGAACCTGTCTGGACAGCAGCTTAGCGCTGCCGCTCATGGAGTGACCTCTCTCTGTGCCTCCCTGCCCTCTCGGACACGGGGCTGCTCTCTGCATTGCCCTCCCCTGTGTGATGTTATTGTACCTGAGTGGAAGAAATTGGATGTTACTGGTGCTGGTGGCCGAAGAGAGGGGATGATGGAGGTCTGGGAGCTGGAGGGACATATGGGTAAGGTCACCTGTTATGATCACGGGGCAGTGCCTGCGGGAAGGCAGAGACAAAGCTTTGCTCGTCCTGTTGCGGCCAGAGAGGGCACTCATGGAACAGTCCTTTCGCTATTGCAAAATAAACCCATGGTGGGGTATAAAGGAGCCAGAGATGGAGTCCATCTGAATGGATGTGCAAGCGCAGCCCTTTGCTCTTGGCCCCTTTGGTGGGTAGGTCGGTTTACAAGGATCTCCCCCCCTTCTCAGCTGGGCAGCCCCAGGGACAAGGTGGCGGGCAGTGCCGGACAGCCCAGGTTCCTTGCCTTGCTTTCATTGGATGGCTGTAACCAAGGCCTTCTGGAAATAAAATGAAGAATGCTGCTTTAGCAGCGCCGCACGCGGCTGTCTCGGAGTCCAGCCCAGGTGCTTCTGCCTTCTCCTGCTGCTGCCGGCAGGGATGCAGCGGGCCCGGCAGGCCTAGGTAGCCCACAGCTGGCCACCACCTGAGCTGTCGTGCCACGGGAGGGCAGCAAAAGCTCATTTCTTGGCCTGCCACGGCGGCCCCTTCCCTGCCCGCCAGGACAGCTGCTGGGCTTCAAGCAGGAGGGAAAGGCCCGGCAGCCATCTTCCCCGCTTCCCCTTCAAGGGCCGCGCACCCCAGGGATGCCCCGGGCCGCCCTCCGGCATGGTGGGGTGCGGAAAGCGCTCCCCACGCTGGGCATCCACGGAGCCCCTCCGGCCAGGCGCAGGCACTGGGGGCTGCCCCGCCAGCGCCGCGTTGGCGCTGCGGCAGCCGCCGCGGGAGCGGGGGCGAAGCGGGCTGTGAAAGCGGCAGCGACGGACGGCGAAGCGGGCTGTGAAAGCGGCAGCGACTGCTTTAGCCGATTAGCCGTATTAATAGAAACTAAACCCCGGGTGCCAGCGCTCCAAAGCCCCCACATGCCCCGCTCTCCCTGCGCCGCGTGCACCCCCTTCCCGCTGCCAGGAATGCGCGGCAGATGGGGCAGCGTGGGGGCTGCCGGCGCTAAGAGGCTTAGGCGCCTAAAACGGGGGCCTTTCACTGGCGGGACGTGCGCGCTCAGGGTCAGCTCCTGCCTGCGGGCACAGCTACGAGGAGTCCTGACCCCCCTGAGACCCGAAAGGAAAACGGGCTTCTGCAAGCCTGGCGGGTGACTGGCTCACCCTTGGCCAAAGCCAGACTGGGGCACCAGGCCTGATGCATGGCAGCTACTAGCGTAGAGGTATTTTATTTATATATCACGTGGAGGGGTTGGCGTTTAGCGGGTGTGTTGACTCCCGCTGCTTCCACTGGGGCCGGCTGGATGCTCTGCTAGGGGAGGATGGCCATGAGCCGACCGATGCTCCTGCTCACAGCAAGAGGGTCCCGATGACAACGTGCTGTCTGTCCCCCAAAGCAGGTCAGCTGGGTCTAGCCCTGACCAGCCCTGCAAGCCTCCTCCGATGGCACTTCCTCAGCTGATCTGCGTCGTGTCTCGGCTGGGCTGCCTGCTGGGCACGCATCCTGCAGCCCTGACCAAGCTGCCTGCCATGAAACCACACCAGCTCATCTGGCAGGTGGCTAGGGAAGTGGCTTGGGAATTTCAGGTGTGCCTTAAAAGCAGAGAGCTTGGAGAGACTGCAAAAAAACAGCTGCTTTCCTCCTTTATTCCTCTTGCTAACATAGAGACCTATTTTGTGCTCAGGGTTCTGATACTGAGGCAGTGATTCCCCGCTGCAGGTGCAGCTCCTTGCTGCGTGTCACCTCGCACTCTCTGCTGCAGCTCTTTCTCACTGTGCCTTTGTCCGCTGCTGCTCCAGCCCCACCACCTCCTTCCCTGCACTCCTCGCTCCCAGCTCGATAGCAGCTTGGTTCATCACAGACAACCCCCCCAATCCCTTCTTTCCTCCACCTCCCTGTGCACCCACCTGCTGTGAGCTGTGCTGGTGGGGCAAACAGCAAGGAGCCCTCAGACAGGCGCCCGGAGCCGGGCAGTGGGATTACCAGGGGATTCGGGCTGAGGCAGGCAGCCACCTCCTTCCCATTGGCTGGAAAAGCCTCTTAAAAGTAGAGAAGTCCTTTCTGCCCGCTCAGCACCTGACAGGCTTTGCTCACTTGAAACCGTAAGCGGCTGCTGACCCACATCGGCGCTGCGAGTGCTGTGGGGCACTACCTGCCGGCTGGGCTGCGCCTACGGCAGGCAGGGGCGTCCCAAGGGCAGGTTGTCCCCCATCGGGGGACAGCGTCAGAGTCTGAGCACGGCCGGCTGCAAGGGGGATTAGCTCTTCGGGTGCCCCGAAGAGAAAGAGCAGGGCTGCCAGAAACTTTCTGAAGGGCAACAGATTCCTGCAGGCATCAGCCTGCACCTGGAGGATAGTGCACCTACCATGGAGCAAAGAGCCAGCCGTGCCATTTAACTAGGCACCCTCATCCGGAGCTGGGAAGTGCTGCCAGGATCGGTGTGCCAGGAAGGGGAAGGAAGAGCTGCTGACGGGTCCGCCCAGCTCCGGGCGCTTGGCCTGCACCAGGCAGTCGTCGCTTCGTCGCACAGGTCAGTGGTATGGAGGAACAATTGCACCAGAGCTCTGCTGGCATCGTGGCTCGTTGACAGGACAAAATGCTCCAGATCTGCCCTTACTTAGTTCTGCAACAAATAAGGGTATTATTTCTGGGCAGGGAGGTTGCTGGTGTCGATTTTGCCCTAGCATTTAATGAACACCCCACTTTCCCCAACCTTACTGTGCTGGGATGCCATGAGCCAACCTAGCGCTCACATGGACTCTCCTGGATACAGCTACTGGTGCAGCTTGTTGGACAGAGCTTGGTTTTGCTGGGCATCACTGAGCATCAGCCCCTCGATGGTGGGAGCCAGCTCTGTGTGCATCTGGGGACAGACCACTTGCTGTTGTCTTTGCCCTCCTGGTCTGATTCGGCATCTTCTTGTGCCGTGTGAATTTAGATGTGGTATTTTTATCCACATATATGTAAAACCCCCTGGTTAAGGAGGAAATAACAGCAAGCTGTTGAGTATGCAAAGGCAGACACAGGATTTGCTGGTGCAACCACTGGGTGCAGCCGTGAACAAAAGAGCCAGCATATGCACTGTGATGTTACTGACTGAGGCAGCTCCGAAGTGCCTTGCTCAGAGCTGCAATATATCATCGACAGAGCTATAGCACGTTGCCCTTAGCAGGATCTCCACAGGAGAGCTAGTCTGGTGTATCTCACCTACTTCAGGCAACATCTAGCTGCAGTCAGACAGATGCCCTATCATGTGTTGCTGCATGGTTATGTCGCACTCTGCAAGTGGATCCTGCAGGTCCCCATCCAGCCCTAGACCCAATCCATCCTGATGGATATTTGTCTCTTCAAATTCAGATGCCATTGGTTCACCATTGATGGTTGATGCTACAGAAATCTCTAAAGGGCATGCCACAGAGAGAGAAATATTTTCTTGCTAGGATACTGGGATGCTTATAGGAAAAGTGGGATGAAACAGAATAGCCTGATTGATACAATTTGATTTGTAATGCAGGATTAGAACAGGAAAAGCAGGGTGGGAGAGGGACTTTGATAAAAAAGGATCTGGGTATGTGTGGTTGTAGCCACTCCTATTTGTGATAGGTATGTGCATCGGATGCCGCAGTGATTGAGGACCAGCGCTGATCTAGAGATCTTTGTACTTTTGCAGCAGGTTGCCTTTTATACAGATGTAACTAGCTTGTCAGTCAAGGGGAGCTGGGAGAGGGGCAGCAAGCAGGGCAAAGCAGATGCTGAGAGAGGCAGTTCAGTCAGACTGTGCTGGAGCTGGTCATTAGGATGACACCAGCATGGAGGGGAATGCGTGGGTGTTTGGCAAGTGGATAATGAATGAATCCCTTTGTGCTTACAGCGACTATTTGGCTTCCAAATGTCTTTCCAGCAGCTTGTTCTCAGCTGGCGTCTCTGCCAGGTGCCACCATCCCTGAGACTTGGGTTGGGAGGGAGAGACCTAAAGCAGCCTCCCTGATTTTTGCTTTTGTCCGGCTGGGATGGATAAAGATAACCTCAGAAGCAATTAAGGTGGAAGCCTGATGCACAGCCCCCCTTTGCCACTGATTCACTGCATGGCACTGAATTTGCCTTGGGTTTCTCCCACGAAAAAACACATGTGCATGCGTGAGTGTGCGTTTGCTGGAGTACTGTGTGTGTATATATGGCTGGGTGGAGGGAAAATACTGTGTGAATGCTTGAGTTCTTAGCTGCTGGTTTTGCTGCTCTTAGCTCTGCCAGTAAGATATGACTGCATGGGCCGTAAGGTAGAGCAGCTCCTGCTGTGTGGTGGCTCCTGCATCCAGCCCAAGAGCTGTTTCAGGATAGGGTTGTCCAGAAAAATAGCTGCTTCAATCTGCACTTAAAGTCAGATCCTGCTCTTTTTTTTTTTTTTTTTTTGTGTGTGTGTGTGTGTGATTGTCAGATTCCTAGAGGCTTGGGGAGCTCTGCAGCAGCGATGTGTGGGTGAACAACCAACTCCTGTGTTTTCAGGAGCAAGGGTGCTCCAGGGAGAGGGAGAAGACCACTGAGGGTAGCTGGTGACTTCCATCATATCCTTCTCTTTACAAGCTGATCTTGGCTCAGGAGCCTGACTAAAACCAACTGGGTGAAAACTGCTTCCTGCCTTCTCATGTCAATGCATTATGAGACCTAGGGAACATGTTCCCATGACTTGTAGGGCACAGAGAAGAGGGACCTTCTTGAGACAACCTCACCCAGACTCAAAGCCCTGAAGAGCCTGTGTGCCCCATCCAGAGGACTGTCCTTGCCCAGTTGGCAGTTTCCAGTCACTGCCATCTCCTAGTCCTCCAGCCAAGGAAGCAGGGAGGAGACCCATGTTAAGGGTGTATAGCCAGCAGGAAAGTGCTAGAAGAAACTCAATGAGGCAAAAGCATGTGGGAGACTTTCAGGTTAGACATTCAAAAAGCTCCTTGCTTTCTAACACCTGTCAGATGCTATTTGGGAGCATCTATAATTTAAGGACAGTGACAGTTTTGCATACAGGCATGAAAATAAGTCTGTTTGACCAAGAAACCAAGGCTGGTAGTACTGCTCAGAGCCGGAAGGGGTACAGCAGAGGCCTGGTACCTAGTGGAGAAATGAAAAAAACAAACCCAGACCAGCCAATTGGAGCAAAATTCTTGGGCAGCTTAACAGTCCTTAGAGCAACTCACAAGACATCCCCTCTAATTCCCTCCTTCTCCCCCCACCTCAGCCTTTGTTCTGGCCCCTCTGTGTAGATAGAGAGCCCTAATCTCTCTGGCATGCAAGTAACCACCACCATGGGTTTGCCGTGCTCTCCCCCTTCACCCATTTCCCAAATGTGCTCCCTCGCAGCAGGGGCCAGAGGGCAGGGGGGAAGGTTGTGTGCAGGGGCCTCCCAGGGGAAAGTGGATGGACTAATGCAACTCCTCTGCCCGGCTGCGGGAGGCTTTGCAGCCAGGCAGCTCTTGGCGAGCTCCCAGGAGGAGTAGGCTAGGAGGGGAGAGGCTCAAAGACTGATCTTGGGAACGAAGAGTTTCACATCTCTGGCTCTGACCTCATCCAGGCCTGCAGGTGAGGCTGGATATCGCGCAAGTGTTGATGCTGCAGCCTCCCTCCTGCTCCTGGTGCTTCACTACATCAGACGTAGCTGGCTGTTCTCACCTGGGACTGTGACCCAGCTTGGCTATATCTGGCCGAGGATTATGGAGCTGTGGGCTGCTCTGTGCTCAGGCGGGAAGGAGTGTGGGCGGGGGCAGGATGAAGGTGCAAAGAAAAGACGTGGGTCCTCGATGAGACTCTTGGAGCTTGGAGTGGGGCATGGAGAGAAACCTCCTTGCAGTAAACATTTGTGCTCTGTGCTCTTCTCTTCTTGCAGTGTCTGTTGCCTCTGTTGTACTGTCTGTTTCTCTTCTTAACTTGTCTTTCCCCTCTCAGACTAGAGGATGGGGAGAGCTGACCCAGAGGAAGGGCAGCTCCCAGCTCCTGTGAAGCCTCCGGATGGCGGCTGGGGATGGATTGTGCTCCTCGGCTGCTTTGTGATCACTGGCTTCTCCTACGCTTTCCCCAAAGCAGTCAGTGTCTACTTCAAGGAACTCATGAAAGATTTCCATGTGGGTTACAGTGACACAGCCTGGATCTCCTCCATCATGCTGGCCATGCTCTACGGGACAGGTGATGCTTAGATAGGGTTTCCCCCTCCCCAACCTGTGCCTTCTTCTACCCATTACAGGCCCACTCCGTGTCCTGTAGTCTCTCTGCACACTTACTGGTCCCAATTATGAGTCAACATGGAGAAGACAGTTGTCCCACCACTCCTCTAAAAGGGTAGTGTGTTTTTATGACCTCTCCTCATCCAGGAGACCTCAGGGATCACAGCTGTACTCTCACCAAGCTGATGTGTTTCTCTTCCCCTTCACTGAAGCATCACCTCCATGACACCAAGCTCATTCTTGTTCTCAGGGAACAGCAGGTTGAAGGCTGTGTAGAGCAGCAGTCTCCATGCCAGGGCTGCTCCCCTTTGGCCAGACCCAAGGGCTGTGAATCTCATCAGCCAAGCAGTGATCTCTGGCATTAGTGTCTCATCCTCCCAGCATGCCCAACTTGGGCAGGCTCCCCCTTCTCAGATGTTCTGTCCCCTACTCTGTCTCCTCTGCTTTCCCCCAGGACCAGTATGCAGCATCATGGTGAACCAGTTCGGCTGCCGTCCCGTGATGCTCATTGGTGGGCTGCTGGCCTCCTCTGGGATGATCCTGGCATCTTTTACCACCAATATCATTGAGCTTTATTTGACAGCTGGTGTACTGACAGGTGAGAGCTGCAGGGAGGTGGGGGAATGGATTCACTTGGAGAAAGGCCAATGGCCTATCCTCCATGCCTTATCTAGCATCAGATCTCCCCTCACCCATTCCCATTCGCACAGAGGCAGCATCTGGTCTTGAATGTTGCACCTGTGTGAGATGCGTTCACTGGATCTAAACAGGCAGGGCCTGGCAGGTGAGCAGAAAAAGTCAGAAGAAATATAGATGATGCCTAGTGCAGTGATAATGGCACATGGATCAGCATCAATATACAGTGTCAGGGAAGGAGGCAAAGGTAACATACAGGTCCTGTCTAAACATGGTCACAGCTACTTGATTCAAATACAGTTCAGGCAGGCTACTAGCCCACCTTCTCCAGGGGCAACCCAACAGGTTTGTCCAACAGATGAAAGAGGTTTATGAAGAACATATGAATCCCACAATGGGACTTCTGGGCTAGACCAGTCTAAGGGGATGTTTCAGCTTATTGCAATCTACATGTCTCATGTCCTTGCACTACCTTTCTCTTTCCTGGCTATCCTCCCCATGTAGGTCTGGGTATGGCACTGAACTTCCAGCCCTCCCTGATCATGTTGGGCACCTACTTTGACAAACGTCGGCCTCTTGCCAATGGACTGGCTGCTGCTGGGAGCCCTGTCTTCCTCTCCGCCCTCTCTCCACTGGGTCAAGTGCTACTGGAGAAGTTTGGTTGGCGAGGAGGTTTCCTCATCATGGGGGGTCTACTGCTTAACTGCTGTACCTGTGGCGCAGTCATGAGACCCCTGGAGATGGGCATGAAGCGGAAAATGGAGAAAGTCCAGGACAAATATGAAGCCAAGGAGATGCTGCCTATGGGAGGGAAGTCAGAGGAGGGAATCAGCACCACTGATGGAGCTAAGAAAGCCAAGAAAGTTAAAAAGAAGCCCAGGAGAGGAAAGAAGCTGCTAGATTTTAGCATCTTTTCCAACCGGGGGTTTGTTATTTACACCATCTCGAAGTTCATCCTGGTTTTGGGTCTCTTTGTGCCTCCCATATTGCTGGTCAACTACGCTAAGGACACGGGTGTACCAGACACAGAGGCTGCATTCTTGCTTTCCATCATTGGTTTCATAGATATCTTTGCCCGTCCAGCCTGTGGCATGGTGGCAGGGCTGAAGTGGGTCCGCCCTCACGTGGCCTACTTGTTCAGCTTTGCTATGCTCTTCAACGGCCTGACAGACATCTGCAGTGCCAGGGCTAGCAACTACACGGGGCTTGTCATCTTCTGTGTCTTTTTCGGCATCTCTTATGGCATGGTAGGGGCACTACAGTTCGAGGTGCTAATGGCCATTGTCGGCTCCCAGAAGTTCTCCAGCGCCATTGGATTGGTCCTGCTTATTGAAGCTGTTGCAGTGCTCATCGGTCCACCCTCTGCAGGTAGGTCTCTTGCTGATCAATACAGGTAGTTAATTTGGCTGCCATTCCATGGAATTGTAGATATTAGGCATAGGCACAATGCTTGAATGAAGAGCCTATTTCTAAATTTCAAGTTTCTTCTGGAAAATGAAATCTGAATTGCAAGGTCACAGTCTCATTCCTTGCACTCTGATTCTGATTGGGGCAGAAGGTGGGTAGTGATATTTTTCTCTCAGCTTCACTCAGAGATCTGAGCAATGACATGCAGACAGAGCTATCCAGAGTGGCATGACTTCCAGACTAGTCCTAACTAGTCACACTTCTCCTGTCTTTTTGTGGGATCCTGATCTCTGATTTTGGTTGTGAATGTAGTATCAAATGTTGTTATGGGTAGGGTCAGGCACATGCTACAGGCAAACCCCTAAGGGCCTTCAGCAGGACAAGAATGGGCAATTTAAGTTTCTCCTTGATGTCCATGGCCTTTTGACTGATGCTGTGAGTAATGAATGTAGTTTGTGTTGATTCAAGGCTGTTAAATAGGCAGAAAGTCTTCACCCAAGAGGCTGATGCAGGTTCCTGTTATCTGTATGATTCTAGCTGAAAGATCTGTTGAAGCTGAATCATGCCAGAGGACCACTTCCAAATGAAGCACAGTTCCCTGCATGTGTGATTTACTATGAAGGGTCAGTGACAGGCTATAAGCAAATCCCCAGGCAGGGATTGATCCATGGCTTCCTGTGCTCCATTCCTTCAGCTATGATGTGGGTTAAAGCCCATCAGTGAAAACCTCTGTGTGCATGAGCTCGCCCCCAGCCTAACCCACCCTTAGCAACTCCACTCAGCTCTCATGTAAAAAGATGTAGCAAGGAGAAGACCTTTTTGATATCAGCAGTTCACACCTCATTTTTGTAACTTGCAGGGTAGGTAAAAGTCCAAGCCAGAGTGCCTGGGAAGGTCTAGAAATAGGTGGCTTGGAAGGCAGCTGAGGGAGAAGGGAATTTAACGCTGCCTTGCTTACACGACCTGGAGCCCACAGCTCTTTGTGAAATGATCGATAAGAATGTAAAAAGATGCTAGGAAGCCGAAAAAGTGTTTATTAAATACTGTGTCCTATATGGCAATGGACCAGCTCCTTCCAAGTGCAGGACTTGAGAGTAAAAGAAACAGAAAGAAAGGGGAAAAAAGATGTTGAGAGAAGTGGATGTGTTTTACATGCAGGCCTGCACTTACATGCACAGAGTTTAAGGCCAGCTGGTGCCTTGTATGGGACAGGACGTAACAGATGACTCAGTGTCTGGAGATAAATTTATCTGGGCCAGGGCACTTTACAAATGCAGAGGATGGAGGAGGTGAAGACTGAGGCAGCGGAGCAGGAGACACAGAGCGAGGGTAGGTAGAGGCCGTATCTTCATCGCCCCAGTGCTTTTTGTGGCACCGAGTACACCAGCCTGGGCAATCTGAGGAGGGATATCTGTTAACCCTAATGCCTCAGTTCAGCTGTGCCTTGGCGGTATGTGAGCCAAAACCAGGACACGGCGCAATGTCAATGAAGCTGGACAGAATGGAGGTCGGGAGGGCCAAGTCATGGCTCCCACTGTCCCCTCAGCGTGGACAGCTGCTGCAGGACCCTGCTAGCACAGGGAGTTTGGGCTTTCTGGCAAATGCAGCAGCCCGGGTTCTGAGGAGCAGCACTTGCCTGGAGGAAGAGGTCAAACAATGTTGCTTTGTTTGGTGTAATCCTCCTTCGCTGCTCCCTCTGCATGGGGTTGAGGGGCTGGGGAAGTTTGGTGTAGGATAAGCCACACACACACGCGCTTTTGGCTCTCTACATGAACAGGGACACATTCACTCGCTGAGGAATTTGCTGCCTGTCTCTCACTCATGACCACCCTGGGAGGCAGCACCGCGTGCCCCCCGGCTGTGCTCGGGCCTCACTCCCTCGCACGGAAGGCACCAGAGGTCACATGCAAAGCCAGAAGAGCGTGGGCCTAGGCAGAAGCGTCTGATCATCATGGCCCCGGCCCAGCTCGGCCATGAGCCACGCCGGCTGCACCATGGCAGTCGCTCGGGCTCTGGGGACCTTCATGCCTTTACCAGCCTTGGCACATTCAGGCCTGGTCCACTCCTGATGATTCCTGTGCCAAAGGGCAGCTGTATCTCCTCCACGGAATGCTTTCCCCGCGTGGTATATTAAGAAATAGCAATACCTTTTGGCTTTTTCTGAGCCTGGAAAAGCCAAGTCCTTGGCAGCTGGTCTCAGCCTGGCGAGGAGATGGCCTGCTGTGGTGCCAGACCATGGCATCAGTGGGCTACAAGTATTTAAAGCTGCCAGAACAAAGGCAAAACACCAAACCTGTGGTCTTGCAGTATTTTCGCTGGTGGCAAAGAATAACGTTCAATGATCCAGGTCCTTGTCTAGGCTGATTTTAAATATTCAGGCTATCTGTCCTTCCTTTGAGAAGTGGCTCCTTAGCCAGACACAAGTGCTGGAGCTGCACTAGGAAGCCCATGCAGGGGTGCTCAGGCTAACGCCCGGCTTGTTTCTCGTCCCCCCTTCAGGCCGTTTGGTTGATGCTCTCAAGAACTACGAGGTGATCTTCTACTTGGCGGGCTCCGAGGTGGCTCTCTCTGCCCTGTTTCTGGCCATGGCCACTTACTGCTGCCTCAACCGGCAGAAGAAGAAGGCACCTCCCCCAGAGAAGTCTCCCTCAGCGGGCGGTGGGAGCGACACCGAGGAAGCCGAGTCTGACGTGCCAGAGGCTGAGGAGCACAGCAGCAACAACCACCAGCTGGCCCGCAGCACTGACGACGCCATGGCGGTGGCCGTCGAGGAGGCCAACCATGTGGCCGCAGAAGAGCAGAGCGGGGAGGGAGGTGGGTGTCCCGAGGGGGACGGGGAGGTGATGGCACGGGCCAGCTGCAACACCAACCAGCCGGTAGAGCGGGACAGCTTTTAGCCAGAACAGCGGAATTGAGACAATGCCAATGGATATAACTGGCTTGGTGGGCATGTAAATCGGCATGGGAGGATAGATGGGCCATGGGGTGGAGGAGGGTGAGGCAGACGTGGATGTAAGAAGGAGAGAGTCTTATAGCACCTCCGTATGTACATATGTCCACATACCTACGCATGTGAGTGATATGTCTACTGACTCCCCCTTCCCCCACTCAAAAAACAAACCAACCAACCCACTTTCTCCCCTGCCTCTGAACCGACTCTGGAAAAAGTATTTTGAAGAGGCTGCACAGGACTCTCCTCTCTTTCTGCATTCTCACAATACAAAACACGAACAAGAAGACCCTCTCTGTAATCTCACAGTCTTTGGTCTGGTGGCATCTAACCCACTTACAGTGTCAGGACAGCGCGAAGCCCAGCATCCCAGCTCCCAGAAAGACTGAGGGCCGCTGCCATGTGGCAGGGCCCTGGGAATGCAGACTGGGAGCTAACACGTGGGAGCCCAGACTAGCCGGAACTTGGCTGAGGTTGTGTTGTACTTCAGAGTCATCGTAAGGGCTGCCTCCAGCTGCAGCCAGCATCGGCACAGATCCCACTGCCCCCTGCGATACTGCTCTTGGGCACGGCTCAACCAGTGGCAGTCCCCGTGCCCGCCACCTCCATCTGGAGCAGCTTTTGTGGGTGGTCAAGTTGGAGCAGTGGCACATGACGCTGCTTTTGCAAGTAGGGAAGCGCTGGGTCAAAGTCTTCTGTTTAAGGATGTGAAAGGAAGACGAAATCTAAGAAAGGCTAATGCCGCTAAGCAAGCAGCATGACGTGGAGCCTTTCCAACAGGAATAGCAGCAAGCCACTTCCCTTAGGGTAAGGTTGCCAACTTTAGCTAGGCTAATATGAGTTGTGTTAACATATGAAGGGAACAACTTAGCCCATGCAGAGGTGGTATCTTCAGTGCAGGTAGAGACACACACTCTGTCTCAAGAGATTATCTGCTCAGCAGGAACGGTACAAGGAAAGACTGTGAGTGTGTGTGTGTGTGTTTTGCGTTTTAAATAGAAAACACGCTTACATAATAATGGTAAGGCCGAAGGACAAGCTGTAACCTATGAGTGCAGCAAATGAGGGTGTCTAAGCACGTGGTAGGCCAGGCGTGACCTCCTCCCCCAGGCTGCGGTGGTGGCTTTCTGGATTCAGAGAGGACAACCTTCCCTGGCATGCTTAAACCACTCTTAATCTGCTTTAGCATTGGATCTTTTATAAACACCCCAGCCAAAGCTCTTTCTTCCGGTTCCTTGAACAGCTTCACCTCAAAGGCCCTGGGGGAACCTGTCGAGGGATCAGAAACTCAACAGAGCAGTACAATGAAGGCAGCTCATGAAACCACCAAACAAGGGGGTCCATTCCATACTGGCCTGGTTACAAATTATCAGGTAATGGATAACATTTGCAGACCCTGTAAAGTTATTTTAGCTCACCAGCAACTGTAGGGACGTGAAGGAAGGTGCTTCAGTCCAGATGCTCTCAAACAGCAGTAAAAGATGAGCAACATGAAGCTGGTGTAAGAAAAGTTTTAGAACAGACAAAGGAACTGGGCAGGGAGAAGGTAAAGGTCATGGGGCTGTGCCTAGTCCTATCATGTCTATCAACACCCTTCTTAGCTCTAATTATGAGATTATGAGCCCATCACATCAGTGACTTTTGACTCAGTTTAAATTCCTATTCAAAGCCATTTAAAAGAAACCTCCCAGATCAGACTAGGCATCACAGCAAATCCCAGATGTGAAGCTCTGGGAAAATGACAAGAATGGTCATGGAGCCCTGTAGTCCTTAAGTCATGGCTAGTGTGATCCTCTTCCCCCTCTCTGCAAAAAGGAAAAGGTAAGATCACTATTCCTGTTCCCTTCAGCCAAGTGCTGCTCCTTTCCAAGTAAAGTGAACGCTGCTGTCCTCCCATGCCACCTTTTCCTTAGTTACCAGGCCCTCTTCAAGAAGCAGCCTGTAACTTCCCAGAGGTCCAAGGTTCACAGGTTGAACACAAATGATCTCGTTAGTGACAAGCAGGTAGCTAGAAAAACAGCCCCTCTGTTTCCTTGCCAGCGTACATACAGCATTTCCCCCTATGCCTCCCATTCCTTTATCTTGTCTCAGAAAAATGTCAGATGTTTTAGAACCTTATAGCACCTGCCTCTCTTTGGGGTCTTTGTCCAAGATGGATGAGCGTACCCATGAGCAAGGAGGTCATATGCAGGGTGATGTTGTAGCAGAAACTAGGGCCGTTCTCCTGCAGTACAGCTCCTGGTAGGGTGCTAAGGTTGCTGGTTGTCAACTTCTGCCAGTCAGGATCTAAAAAATAATTCCAACTCCATTGCTTTCTGCGTTGCTTCGGTGGCTTTCAGGCAGGTTCCACTAAGGCATTTTCTCTGTTCCTCTCCTCTGTATTTTGGTATGACAAACAGCTCTGAAAGCGGATTAGGGACTTAAATATTAGCTCAAGCTTGTGATGCAACAGTTGAGCTCTGTGCAGAAGCTGGTCCTGGAGCAGGGTAAGGAAGCCACAGGACAGGGCGGAGGTAACTGCCTGGTTTTGAAGACTGATGCTCCTGTGGGAGACTAAGCTGCAGAGCAGCAGAGAAACTGGTATGAGGTGGATGGAGGGCCTTGCTACAGCATTTATAATCCTGCCCCTGTGGAAACCCATGAGGCAGTGACCACCACGTTGGGTGGAGAGAAAACCATGACTATGACCATGAAAAAAAGGGCCCCCTTCCCCAATTATATTTTAATCTTAAAACCAATGGATGCAGAGCAATCAAATCACTAAAGAAAACTCTAGAGGAACAGCAAACAAAATAACACATTTTTTCTTTATTAGAGACAACACTCAGTACATTAAAGTCTATTTAAAGTCTTCCAGAGCAGCTAGACCATGGATGACTTTCTTCCAGGCACCCACAGAGATGGCAAGGCTCCAGAAACAGATCAAAAACAAAACAAACACCTCAATCATAAATTAATGCCCTTAAAGAGCTTCTCTCACTACCACTAGAATGTAATGCCAGAGAAGTCAAAACCCTTGCCTCAAAGAAGCACACCAGTGCTGACAGCTGTGTTGCCTGGTAAAAGAGAAAGCTGCCATCTGGATCTCAGAGCAGCCCACAGAGATGCAGGGAGCAGATAAAAGGAAGGAGGAAAGACAAAGCCTCACTTACCTTCTTTTTCCTTTCCCTCTTTCCCTTGTGCTGGTCAATGGGATGGTAGTAGTTCTGGTCTGGCCCAAAGGCAGCACAAAGTATTTGTGCAGAGAGGAGAGCAGAGAGTAGTATGCTACTCAACATTTTGAACCTAGAATCTCTAAGTGTCCACAGGCAACATCTCTCCCCACCAGGCTTCCACCTCTCCTCTCTAGTTTAAGGCTAAAATATCACCTTTGTGGTTCCAAGGCTGTCCTTCTTGGCACTTGCCCCAGGAGAAAGGCATGCAAGACTCCCCGCAGCACATCTTGCTACCGTCCACTGCAAGCAGCTGTGAGAGTGGGGAATAATGGAAAGGAAGCACACACTGCTTTGTTGTGCAGATCTGAGACAAACAGATTTCTGAAAAATCACATTTGCCTGAGTGTCTCAGCTGACTGTGAGGGCTCCTTCCTGAGCCAGTTCCCTCCTTCCATAGGGGAGGGCATAGCCACAGCTCAGAGGACTCTAGCTCTGCAGGGTACCTATGTGGGGGACAGGGAAGGACTTTTAAATCCTTGCAGTAGGACTGCAGCAGCCCAGCAAGCCAGGTAGCCACTTCCACTGACCTGTACTTTGACAAGTTCCCCCGGGACCTTGGAGGAAGATTTTATAATGTGTGGAATCACTAGTTCTAGCCATCAGTTTCGACTTGCTCCTCTTATAAACAGTTGTTCAGAGAGCTGAGTGGGAGTATTGTCCTACAAGAATCTGCCCTGGATCCCACAGGCACAGATGGATAAGACCGAGGAAAATGAATATAGGCCAGAGAATGGGAATCTCCAGGGCAGTCAGCAATGTGGTGAAGAAAACGATGCTGGTGCTAATGCTTTGCTGTAGCATAAGGGGAGGACAGGAGGGTGCTGTCCTTGCCATTCGTAGCCACCTCTCTCCATTTTTTTTTAATTGGCTTCCACTTGCTGAAGAGGAGTGGTGCATCTCACACCCTCAGCAGTGTCCTGTCTGCACATGAAGTAACATGGCGATGGGGTAGGAGATTCTCCTCCCCACACCTCAGCATCCAAGTTGGGCAACAAAAATGTGTGTGGGGAGAAAAAGAAACATCCAGGCAAACAAACAAGGGAAGAGAGGCAAAAGCAAAGGCTGGTCCCCATACAACCAGCTACCCCCACCCAAAGCAGCAGAGGAATCCCAGGCTGGACATACACAGAAAGTCACGGAGGATGAATCGCCATGTGAAATATCTTTTCTTTTATATCAGTCTGCAAAGAGTTTTCCTCCAGTTATACTGGCACATTCAGGCATCATCAATCAGCTTTTCACCATTTGTGTCCTCTTTCCTGCTACTGTCTCCTTCACTGCCACCTCCTCCTTCCTCTTCTTCTGCCCCATCTGTGTACACGTCCTTCTGCCCATAGTTGAGGGTAGTGCGGGCAAGGTCCACCTCAATGGGAAAGACATCCGCATCTCGGAGCACAACATAACAGTCATCATAGTACTTGGACATGGTGGAAACAAAACGCTGAAGCTGAAACACGATGTCCTGCACTGTATTGGAGACACATTGGGAACAAATTAGGTGAAGATCCCCTTCCCAAGCAGTGTGAAGGCTGTGACCAAACCTCTTTTGCCAGCATTAGTTACAGATTCCTATGTACCAGTCCCATTTGGCTCTCAAGGGTAGAAGGCTTCTTCAGCCAAAATTTCTTAGATGAAATGAACGAGTATGAGGGCAGAAGTCCTACCTGCCTGATCCACTTGCATCCTGGACACAGTAGCAGTACTCACCATGTTTCTGGTCCAGGAGTTCAATTTTCTCTAGCACGTCCTTCCTCATCTTGGCAAAGCGTGTGCGGGCCTCCTGGCGGCACCGCAGGATAAGGCGGTATTCGTAATTCCCAGTGCTCACCCTGTAGAGGGGTTCACCCAAGGCCTGTCAAAACACAGGGCTGTTCTGGAGACTCGAAGCAGACAGTGCTACATGTTTTTTGCAAACTGTTTCCCTAACACTGTGAACTCATGAGCACCTTGTGTTATTATAACCCTCCTAGGTCTCCCAGAATTGGGCTCAGGAGCTGGGAAACACTAGAAATGCTGCAGCACACCAGCAAACAGGCAGTGTGGCCGTTTTGATTGACAAATGCACTCCAGCAAGGGTAAAGAAAGGTGCCACTATAAAGTGAAGACACCACGCATCTTTCAACCCAGCACAGAGGATTGATATGGGCTCTTAGCTGAGCTATTAATACAGGCATCAAGAGTAAACAAGCCCAAGATCTGACGGATTTATAGACTTTTCTCAGAGGAAAAACTCTGCCTTCCCTTGCAAGCTTCACCCTACACTGATAGTAAATGTTGTGATACCAATAATCATCCAGACACAATGGTAGAAACCTGTAGGGATGGAACTATGGATTGCCCCACAAAATTATTTTCAGAGACAGGGGTTAGATCTATTGGCAAAACACAGCATCCTTCTCTTGCTCCCGTAAACACAACATACACAAAAATCCACACTATGATTATGCCTTACTAATGGAAATTGCACGTGTCAAAACCCAGAGCTCTGACTTTGCTGGGCAAGACTGTGACACTTTCCTTCCCCTTTAGCACTGAAAGATTCAGAATTGTCTTAGGAAAGTTTTATTCTTTCTTAGCACTTGTTACTGGGAATACCAAAATTCAAATCCATACTCTGAGATCACCACCTAGGATAAAACAGTTATTGCTTTTATGCAGGGAAACTGGGCATAACCGTTAGTTACCTTAAACGGAGCTCTTAGGGATTAAAGGCATAAAACTCTTCAAAGATTCAAACAGCTAAGCGTTATTGGAGAAGGACATCACTTTTTTTTTTTTCTTTTTAGTCTTCTGAGGTTAAGTAACTTACTTCTAGAACTAAGTTATTGTTAGGAGAGATCCTCTGATCAATTTTCGTTAACTACAAACGCAGCTTTGACATTTGCCTTACTGCAGAGAAGCTAAACTTCCATTCTCAGAAGCAAGTCCAGAATTAATGATACGCTGTACATTACACACAGAGGGAATCTGTGAAGATAACACCTTAATCCTCCTTACACCAGCTAATATTACCTAAACACTGAGGCATGCAAACAGTCAGCAAGCAGTCTACAGAGGAGGTGACTGGTTGCTCCACTATTCCACAGCACCAATGATTCATGACAGCTATTTCTATGTTGTGTTATGGACCTCCAGGTTCTAATATGTCAAGAATAAATGTGCATTATTCTTAGGATGTATTCATTAGTTTGACTACACATAGGCACCAGAGGGCTTTTGCAACTCCAGGAACATTTGCACAGAGCTACAGAAAAACAGTCTGCAGTTCTCACTGCCACAGCACTGGTACTCACAATGGAGCTGTATTCTTCATCATCCATCTCCTTGACTTTCAGGCAATAAGACTTGTCAGGATTAAAAGAAAAAGAAAGAAGAAAAAATATTAAGGATAAGCTAAACAAAGACTATCCAAAACTACCTAAAATATGGAGTCTGAGGCTGTAAAGCTATTTAGAGGAGTGCAAGAGGGCAAGTTATATGGGAACTCTTTACAATTAAAGAAAATAATTGAATCAGATAGAAAAAGTCATCTGTGTTATGGGAAACAATCTCTTACTAGTGACAACTGTTAGGTCAAAAGGATGTATTTAAATCTGGGCAATCTGGCAACAAAGGACTGGAAAAAAAATATATTCTTGAATGGATTGTGGAAGGAAAGACGCGTCATTCATTTAGCCTATGTGGGATCCTCAGGGTATGATTCCATAAAATTCCAACCAGCACAACAAACAAACAAAAAAACAAAAACACACACAGTAGCTCACCAAATATTCAAACTTGACATCCAGGTACTTTTTGATAGTCAGTCTCGTGTCAGGAATGGCTTTATTCAGGTAGGTGTTCAAATCAGTCAACATCTGCAAGGGAAACATTCCATTTCTGACTTTTAGATGAAAAAGCATGAGTACAATTTATTAAATCCAACCTTCTAACCAGCACAGGTCATGAAACTGCCTCAAGTTAACTTTTTTCTGAGCTAGAGCATATTTAAAGAAAATGTTTGATCTGCAGTCAAAATTGTCATGGTTAGAGTATGCATTACAGGGACTAGCAAGTGGTTCTTCTAGTGCTGGAATTGCACACCTCACTTCCAGTCTGAATCTGTCTCCTCTCATCTGGTTTCATTTCCAGATAGTGCTAGAAATTGTTCTCCCTAGATTCAAAGGTGCAATATCCAATAGTATTCATCCAACATGGCACTTAGCATGCTGTTCAAATCAACATTTAACATTCTCTTTGCTAAAAGAAATAGAGAGATCTCCTAGAGACTCTTACTCAAACAGATTTATTGAAATCCTTTAATCTTCAATTGTTTATGTAAACTCTTCCAAATTAATGACATCTTTTAAAAATGGGTACCAATGTCAGGGAAAAGACTAAGGGCTATGTTGATCAAACTACCTCCAAAGAAAAGGATAGAAATATCATTCATGCGCAACAGTCCGAAAGACAAGTCTATATGTCAGGCTCAAATAACACAGCAGACCAAGATACTTGCTTTTTAAACCCTAAGGTTCTTTATGAAGAACCAGAAGAAAAGCAAAGATAGTTTTTTCTCCAATGAGTTTTAAGACTACACCTTCAAAGTCAATTTTCTCTAGACCCCCTTATTTCCCAGACCCCTTCTCCTAGGTTTAAATTCTTTACCGGTTTAATTGTTTTCAGAAGGCGAATCCCAAACTTCTCAATGTTGCGATGGGCATCAGCAAATTTCACAAAGGCTTCACTAGCAGCTGGTTGTGGCTCCCGTACACCAATGACAGAGAAAACATCTCCAAATGCTGGATGAGGGCAATAAATACAAACAGACGGAAGAAGAGTTTGGCCCTGGAGAAGAATCTCGCTTCCAACATTAAAACTCCTTCCGATAACCTTGCACTTGGCCAGGGGGATGCTGCTACATATTCCCTAAAGACAAGAGGTTGGCAAGCATTTCTTCAATATCACATATGAAAGACAGAGGCCACTAATGCCAGGAAGACAGTCTTTCCTAGCTTATTCCTGCAATATTTACTTGTGTTCTGCTGAGGAAATCACACATCTAAGTAGTGAATAAAACTCCTGAAACTGGAGGTCAAAGATTTCTGCTCCCTTCGCTCAGACTCTTTTACCTCTATGTGTCTGGGACAGTTCAAAGAAAGCTCTAAGAAGACTCTTGGTGTGTTCTGTCAAGCCTGTGATGGAAGTCAGAAAGAAAAAACCCAAGTCATTTCACTGAACCATAATGGATGCATCCGGCCCTTCTATTTGATATCTGGAAGAAGACAGTTTACCTTTGTATAATTCTGCAGTCCTTTCCAGCTCTTCCAATCTCTTTACCAATCCATCTGAAAGGAAACAGAATTAAAATATTCATATCTATACCTGACCAACTAGGAAAACCCAGATTTCATACATTTGGTTCATTTTTTTTCCCTCATCTCCAATGCCTCTCTTCTGGTCCAACATGGAAAGTGATTAAAATAACTGCAAAGTTGTTTTATAGCGTGGAGCCACCAGCTACCAACATTCACTGAGTCCCCACTTGAAATTAACTTGACCTTGGCTAACATTTAAGTGGCCCCAATGACATGATATATCCCACAGGAAGAGGCAATTGCAACAGATAAGTATGGCAGAAGAAGAATCTTAGAAGAATTATGTGGAATATGTAAGAAACTGTAAAAAGTTAGCAAGTGTAAGACGATAAGTATTCACTTAAAAATGTCTTTCTGCACACTACTTACCATTGCAAAGTATGGCTCGGCTTAACCCCAAGGCATCCGCTGTCCCTGAGCTCATGTTCTCTACCAATCGGTGCTTTACTTTCTTCAAGACTAAAAGCCAAAAGAGAGACCCAGGATCAGGATTATTTCTATGGGTTTATGTTCTATGATGAACTTACTTTGCCAGTTTCTTAGGCATCAAATGGGCTGGACAGCTTCAGCTTAAATCAATACTGAGGTAGTGAGCAGGAAAAAAAACATACCAGAGAAACTAGACCTTAGGCACAGTTGTGCACAGAACAACTTCTTTCTGTTCTGCTCTCACATCCTACATGCTTCAATCAGCATGACCTTGCCACTTTCTTTGCAAGAGTATCCCACTAAATCTCTTCATTATAAGCTATCTATTGTGATACCTGGAACTAAATTTTGCTTATGGTACATTCTGTACTACTTCACCTCAAGTCAGGAGACCAGGCTGAACGCAAGTCAAGTAGGACTTAACATACACAGGTATGCCTTTGCTTAGTTTTATTTTATTGTTCATTGTTAAACCTTTTTGTCACACCTAAGAACTCACTTCTGTCCTTGCTGGTCATACTCTACAAATTACTAAAGAGAATTCTGTCCTTCTGGATTTAGATGGCTCGGCCATATGCATTTAGAGGTGTATTTCCAGGGGTGCCAGGCACCTGCAGCTCCGGGAATGGCAGCTGAAGCCACAGATATTTAGCACCTCTGGAAAATCATCCATATTCTCACCGCACTTCTGTTTCCCCAGAAATCCATCCCAGGCCTCAGCAATTCCCTGAACCCCTTTCAGTTCATCAGCACCTTACTGAAAAAGAATGAAAGTGAAAAGAATAGATAGATCTCTTAGGAAGGTGAGGAAGGCAGATCATATGAAGCAGAGCACTGCACAAGCTTAGTTCAAAGCACATCCTTTATTTTAAAAATAAACCCTCCCTCTGGCCAATAAAAATCAATGGTTGTACAAAACACAAACTTTTCACTTTAACCCTCTAAGGAGAAAGAAACCAACAAGTCTTACCAATATCCAAGGACTTGCCCTGCTTTGGGTCAGCCTGAAGCTTGTTGTAATGAATTGTCACTTCTCCCTGTAAGAAGAGCAAATCCCAAACTTGTACTGGAAGCAAGCAGCAACAGCCTCCTTTCCTGAAGGACAACAATCTGTAAACCGTAACAAAGCAGCTCCACTGGTCCCCTCCTACCTCTCACCTTTACCATCTGTATCATCTTGGCCACCTCCACCTTGGTCTTCCCTTTGACAGACTTCCCATTCACTCCCGTGATCTCATCACCAGCTGCCACTGTTCCATCTAAGGCTGCTGGAGTGTTATCAAACACCTGGCAGAGAGGAGAAAGAGCACAGGTAGTCTGGAACTAGGAGGAAAAGTGAATAGAAGGCTGGAGGAAGAAACAGGGAGGAGAGCAGAAGAGACATTTATATTCTTCCTATTTAATTCAGTTGTATTTATTTGTATTTTGTTCATGATGAAGCCTTGTTTTTTTTCCCCCCTCTAACTCAGAGGTGGGCTGATCATCTTCTCTCAGGAGCTTGCAATCTCCGTGACAGGCCCCTCAAGTGTTGTATTTCTTCAAATAGAGGATGGCTCACTACTCCTCTGAATGCTCTCAAAGGAGAAGGATAATTTCATAAGTGCTAATTTATTTTTCCATGCTTGCTAGCTACTAAGGCAGTGACTCTGTGCCACGGGCTCTAGGCGTCCCTGCTTGAGCATGGGGCTGGACTAGATGATCTCTAGAGGTCCCTTCCAACCTCAGCCAATCTGTGATCCTGTGAGAAGTGAGATGGTTCACACTTTGATAGAAATAAAAATCACAGGATTCTCCACATGATCCATTTCTCAGGCCAACATTTTTACCAAGATGGTTTATTACTCTTCCCTGATCACCCACCTGGACAATGTAGAGACAGGGGCAGTACTGTGCTCCTCCCCCAATGCTGATCCCAATCAGATTCTGAGAGTCCTTCTTCAAGGTTACTGTCCCAGGAACAGTGGGTATCCCACTAGAATAAGGGAGAGCGAGAATGAATTGCTGTCACTGCAAGCACAGTTATATTTGGAATAATCATGGTATCTAAGTCAATACAAACTGAAAACATGGTGGGTATTGTACATTTGAATTAATCACTTTATTTCTGCTATACAGTGTATCAGTACAGACCAGCAGAAAAATCTTTGAACGCTGTCTTTATTGCCATTACATGTGAGAGGAGGAGATACCTTCACCCACTACTAGGGAGAGAGGAAATGTTTGCCTGTTTTAGAGAGCACTTCATCTAGTCTTTGTGTTAGAGTTAAACGTTTACAAATGAAATGTGAGACAACTGCTCCATATCAAATTCCCTACTAACCTCAAAAACCTTTTACTTGCTAAGAGAAACCTAGTGTTATTCTCCTTACAGATATAAGGATTCCCAAACTTTTCTCCATTTCTTCCTGCTTCTTATTTCCATTTCTCCATTCTAAGTCATTTCTTCTCTAACTAAGGTCACTAATTCACTGAAGATTTATCAGCACTGTTTTATGATCAGAAACTCACAGTAGTCACTGTAGAGCAACAGAAAGCACCCCTCACTGTTCACCAACACAGCAATCCCTCATCCCCAGTCTCCAGAGAGCAAGGAATCAGGACTGCAGCCTAACTCTTTAGCACAGACTGTCAGGAACTGTCAGGAAAAGACAAAATCTATCTGTTCCCATTAGGGAAAAAAAAATGTAGAAAACAAGTGAAATACTCACAGTTTATCTTCTTCAATATCATAGTCCAAGTCTGCAAACATTGTTTCAGCTGGATGGAATCTCTTGGTGTGAAACTCTGCTTGTGCCAAGCTGTCTAAAATGAAAGAACAAAAGCCAACAAATCAGTGATCTCAACAGATAAGTACAGAGAGTTAACTTGTGGCCATTACTAAACCTTTTCTCTCTCTCTCTCCTTTTTTCAATTCCAGATGATGTTCTGTGTTCTTTCTTATACTGAAGCCAAAAAGTATTTCAAGAGTTTGTCATTCTCTGTACCCAAGTGTGAGCAGGAGAAAATACTCAAGTTCAAATACTGCATTTTTGAAAACCCACAAACATATGTTTTTTTTTTTTTTTTCTCTCTTGCAATGCAGAGAACAAAACAGGGTCCTTTCTGGAAACTGACCCTTTACATGCCCGACCTGCCCATCACCACAACTTCTAAAGATGCCTGTGGCTTTATTCTCTAAATCCACTGAAGATTTCGGTTTCTTTCTTATTTCACGGCAACCTAGATAACTTTTTGATGCTTATCTCCTATCTCGGGAGGCCACGTCAAGCTTTCCGCAGCTTCTGAGGAGGCCCCACTGCGCCCCACGCACAAGCCCCCACGCGTGTATATTTAATATCACACTCCAGGTAGCAACGAGGCCACCCCGGTTCCCCTTCTCCTCCTCCTCACCCCGCGCTCGCCGTCACGTTGGGCACGTCCGCGCCACATCAAAGCGGCGCGACCTCCGGAGGCAGCCGCCGCCCCCTTCCCCTCGCCCCGCGCTCCCGGCCATGCCCCGTTACCCGTTACGGGGCCCCTATGTGCGTGTGCGGGAGGGGAAACACGACGGCGCTGCCGGGGCAACCCGGGAGCGGGTTTGTCCCATCTCTCACCGGAAGTGCCCGTCCCGCACGCAGCCCCCGCCGCCGCCACCTGCCGCCCGGCGCTGTCAGACACGTCACTGCTGGGGCCAGCCCGGAAGCGCCCGGAGCTCCGCCCACTGCTCCCGCCCCGCCTAGCGACGCGCGTTGCCATGGGGACGGCGGTGGGAGCCAGCTAATGCCCGCTCCCGCCGCCATCTTGAGAGCGGCGTTGGGGGGGGCGCTGCGGGGCGGGGCTGAATCGCGGGCGGGCGGGCGGGGGCCGCCTGGGGGCGGTGGGAGAGAGGCAGCCTCACAAAATGGCCGTCCCGCGTGGGGCGCGCCGTGGGTTTCGGCGTGGCCGGCTCGGGAGCTGGGCTGGCGGGGGCCGCCCTTGGGGGTCGTGTGCTCTGGGGCCCCTCCTGGAGCGAGCTGAAAGGGATTTAGGTGTTTCGTGGTACTGTGCAAAACACCAGCACTGTGGCTTTTCCTTGCTTGTCATGAGCAGCTATTTCCACTCTTCAGTCAACAGGGAAACCCAAAGAGCGTTCCCACATTGAGAAAAATACAATTTCTTGTACTTGCCAGTCGGGAAGATGTAGATTGCAACTGCCTCTTGCAGATGATGCATACTATGAAAATACATATACACTATAAAAGTGCTTATATAATGCTTGTATGTAGTAAGAGAACATTTCAGAAGTGCGTCTGCAAATGGAAAAACATTCAGGACTGGCACTTCACATGAAAGCAGGGGTACCAAGAGCTTCCAAATTGGTTAGTACAATTGCTTCTGCCGCTGCGTAGCCGGTGGTGACCTGTGGAAGCTGTGGACCTGTGGCGTTTTGAAAGCCAGTCAGCACCGCTGTGTGAAAAACCACCACGCTGCCATGTATACGGCCTTATGGCCGAGCTTTGATGTATTTTGCCCCTTTGCAATGTGCGAGGGGGTAGTTGTTAGATGTTCAAATGGGTTTTCTGCCTCCACCAAGAGCGCACCGTGTCTGGGAGAATGCTTTGATTTCCCAGAAGAATATGGTCTCCTGTTGCATTACGTGTCATCTCTTCCAGCTGCTTCGGACTTCTGAGGAATTAACCAGGCTGCCAAACCTGACTTGTTGACACAGATCAAAACAATAAAAGAAAATCACACTCTTTGAACTAAAAACTGCTTCCTGACCAGCAACAAGGGCAGGCTGTAGACAGCGACCTCTCTTGCTGCCTTAGAGGGTACTTAGTGTTTGCAGTGTGCAGCCTCATGAGCCTAGAAACTACATACATCAAAACAACAGCTGAAGCCGCCTACGATGCCCCAGTGCAAGAGCAAGAGCATGTTGTTAAGAATCAGTTTGAAGTCCAGGGTCTAAAAGATGATTTATTTATGAAGGGAAGCTGAATGAGAAACGCAAGTCCCTCAGAAGGAAGCTCTCTGAAGAGAACACACTGACATCCTGACCCTGGAAGCTGAGAGGAGCTTTACATCTGTGAAGCCCTAGAAATAATGGGGCAGACCCTGATCACTACACCTGAGGAAGCCTCTGTGGCCTAGTGGTGCAGTGGCAATTTATTGTGGCCAAGGAGGATACAGAGAAGACAAAGCCACACTCTTCCCGGAGCTTTTGCACAGCCAAAGACAAGAGGCAATAGTCACAAGTTGCAGCATGGAAATTCTGGTTAGATAAAAGGAAAAAAATGTAACTATGAGGGTTGGTAAGTGCTGAGATGGTGGCTCGCACCTTACTCAGACTTGACTGCACTGACACTACAGTACTGTGATCCTGAGAAAAACTCTGCAACATTTGGAAACATTTTCCTTTATAATTCTTTGAAATTCTTAGATCAGAATCAGATTAGATTCTTAGAGCTGGTTGTAATTTTCTTCATCTTAAACACTTACTTTGAAATGCAATTAGCATAAAAAAAATCCCTCCATCCTCTTTAACATGCATAACCTCACTATTGACAACTCTTAACTGCGGGTTAACCATTAGCTGTAGCATTATAATGTATTTACAATAAAGTGACATGGCAGCTTCAGCTTAACTCCAGTCCCTCATTAGCTGGGCACTGCAAAACACATACGAAACACTGCTTAACTGCACAAAAGTTGCCAGTTAATACAGACATGAGCCTGTAAAGCAAATCACACAGTAGGTCGGCTCTCTGTCGTGCCGTGGCAGGACTGCTCCATGCAATAGGTTAGGGTGAGCCCATGAATCCCACATCGTCCCATTGCTGAGCCTGGTAGGGGCTCCTGCTTGGAGCACCCTGGATTTTGCTGTGCCAGGGGGTTGCGAGCACCAGGGCAGGCAGCTCTGCCTAATTTCTAAGGTGGCAGCTCCACCGTGTGGGCACTGCTGAGAACTGTTGTCACGAAGGGTTGGAAATGGTGGGGTGTTCCTCCTATTTTCTTGCCAGAAAACAAAACAAAACAAAACAAAACAAAACAAAACAAAACAAAACAAAACAAAACAAAACAAAACAAAACACCTTTTTCCCAAGCCTAGGAGAACACCTGCATAATAAAAACCATTTGGTTTTGCCCAAAGGGACTGCTCAGAGCCTTGTGCATAACAGGGCACCAGGCTGCTCTACAGAAATGCCAGGATTCATCTCTTCTGGGGTTGTCTGGGTCCCCTTCTGCTGCTACAGCTGCAAGGGAAAGGAACAGGCACTGAATTTCTCACTTCGATCAGCTCCTTCTGCTATTACAAAGAAAAACAAGAAGCAGAACTGGGCTGAAGTTAAAAAAAAAAAAAAGTGACCAAAATCTTTAGGTAGGCTTGGTTGTCCTGTTTTTGTGCTGCTGTGAGTACATTATATGTGCATATGCAGCCCAGTATGTCATTTAAGTAGGAGCCTATGTGTACATGTACTGACTGACCCTGCCCTGTGTGCACAGCAATTCCGACATGTTCGGGATCAGTTGGATTCTGTGTGCATGAGATGGAGAGTTAATCTACGTGTGTTCTAAAGTCGCGTCTGTCTCAATATTAGAAAGCCAGGTGATTACCATCTCCTCAGGGAAAAGGTGATGAATTATTGTTGAAAATGGTAGTCTCAAATCCAAAGTAATAAGGCTGGCTCACCTAATTAAAAAAAAATAGTAGTAAAATAAAAGAAAACCCAGGAAGCTGTTTGCTTTTGAGGGTGGGTCTAATTAATCATCACATCACAAATATGAAATGCAGCTGTACCCTTACTGTTTTCCAATACTGCTGGTATTGAAAGGGCTGTCTGCAAACACAGGCGTTTTCCCATCCTTAAACAGGCAACTGGGTAAGCTCAGCCTGGGCTCTGCAGGTCAAACTCTCTTCTGCTTGTCTTTCATCATGTGTAATAAGGATTCTGCAAGCAAATCACACATTGCATGGCTAGTTACTGCTTGGCACTTGGATATGTTTCTCTGTACCTGGTCTGCATCTCCTGTTTCTGGCTGTTTTTCTGCTGCTGTCAACATGACTAGAACTGGGCTAACATATTTCTCAATTCTTGTTCCTCAAGCTGTGCTTTCTGTTTTTGGGGAAAATCTATAGGTAAATGTGGGGATTATGTTCCCACATATTCCATTATGTTCCCTCTGTGGCCCTCTCCTGCCTGCCATTCCACAGGACCTGCCTGCAGGTTCTTCCCCACTTGTGCTGGATGCTCCAGGACCTCTGCAGAGGCCTCTGCATGATGCAGGTGAGAAGGAGATGTTGGGTCCACGGAGGTTGAATACGGGATAGTCATACATAAGGATTGTTTTTCATGTGCCTGGGTGGGTGTATGCTGTTACCACATTAAGTGTCCTTCCTTCAAAATTTCTCAAATTTATGTTTATCAGAAATTTACTCAAGCAAAAGAATACTGATTAAACAGACAAAGCTCCATGGTAGATAAGTGCTGAACCCATCTCATTGCCTCTTGCCTTCTCCGTGGATTTCTCCTCCTAAGTGAAGAGAGAGGTCTCGGGTGCATCTGTTCTCACGTACTACTAATTCATGGCTCAGTGCTGATCCCCCACAAGGCCCACCTGCTATTTGCATGCAAGCATTGGCCGTGCAAGGGCACGTGTTTGCAACCTGAGAAAGCAGCGACTCGGTGCCAAGCGAGGCTTCTAAGGCTCTGCAGGTGCAAAGCCTGGGCCTTCGCTTGGCTGGGCCTTCTTAATTTATGAGGCAATTTTAAAACTTTTGGCGCTGGGAGAGATGGCCACACGCTATTGCACTGCACAGTAGGTCTTGTGGCTGCTGCAGAGAGGTGCTGGCAAAGCTGCCTGGGGTGTAGAGTCTGTATGAGCAGAGGCGCTTGGGCTGAGCCCTTGGTGAGAGCAGCTCTACCCTTGCGGGGACGGGGTCCGCATCTCGTGAGCCATGGGAGAGTGCAGGGTGGGAGGCAGGCATCGACTTGCCCTCATTATGCATGGGTCTAACATGGCCAATTACCCCATCCTTTCCTCACCTCCTCCATGTAAAAGACTCTTGTTGAGAGTGGTCATAATTCACAGTGAACACCCCCCTCTCCTTACACCCTTCACACCCGCTGCTTTCCATTTTCCTTCCAGAAAATTGTCTCTTTGATGAAATGAAATGTCTCAGTCAAAGAACCCCTCAAATGGTTGGGGACCCCTGCACTTGGCCACTCTTGCCTACTTCCCAACTCTATTTCTGGCGGAGTTTGGAGTTTAAGTGGGCTGACCTTGTGCCCTGGCTGCCCCGGGGGTCAGTGATGAAAGCGGATGGAGGCTTCACAGTCAGGTCTCTTGTGTGTGACTCTTTTGTTCCCAGGACAGGGGTGTGCAGTGCCCGGGACAGTGCTTAATTGTTCAGGGGCACTGCTCTACCCGTCATGCCCTTCCCCGGGTGGCCCCAGTCCTTCTTGCTCATGCGTGGGAGGGAGGCAGCTTCTCCACTTGGGGTTGGGAGGAGGAAACAGAGTCTGGGCGGCTCGGCATCATTTCGGGCTGTTTATCAATCTGTGTAATAAATTTCACGGAGTGCCAGGAAGTAAAAAAATAAAGGACTTCCTGCCATTTGAAGAGTCCTGTCTGTCACTGGGTACATCCTGTCTTGTCCTGGTGACCAGGCGATTGCAGCATCACCTCATCCTGGCCAGCTCCTGGGTCAAACCACTATGCTTCATGGAACGTTCCCTGCTATCCTGTGCTGCCTCTGGTGTTTACCTCTTTCACCTCTTTCCAGGTGTTTAGTGGGAAAGGCCAGGGCAGGTCAGGCCTGAAGCATGGGGAAATATGCCGGGGGTTAACTCAAGAGGAGGCTCTGGGCTTGTGCCAGGGAATAGAGAAGCTTTGTGCTGGACTGGAGTACATCAGCAAATGGTGTGAGGTTTCAAGCACGGGGCTGGAGGTGCTGGGGCTTCCAAAAGCCTTTGCTAGAGCTGAACTGAGCATCCACGCCAGACACAACACTGAGGACACGCAGAGGAGCAGGGGGCTTGCTGTTAGCATGGGTAGGCAGGGGAAAGGTGCTGGAAAACGTGGCAGAATGATAGTAGAGAGCTGAAGGTTTGCAAATGTCTGTAGTGTGGAGCTAGATCAGTGGAGCTCTGCATGAGTGTGTGGCAAACCTTGTACCACTCTGTTGCTCTTGGCTGCCCCCTCAGCATCTTTCATTTTACAGCAAGTCCTTCCTGCGCTTTACATCCTCACTGCAGCTGGAGGCTGGGGCAGCCACACCAGGCCCTCCCCTCAGCGGTCCCTGGGAGTGACTGTGCGGAGGAAATGGATAAAAGGAGCTGCGGGTCAGGGTTTAATTACCCCCTTGTGCATGGGGCTGAGTGATGGACAGAGACTGTCAGTGGGTCACCGATTAGCTGCCACAGAGCAGGCAGAGGAGGGGGGAAACACGATGAGCCCCCAGGACAGGCCTGCATTGGAGGGAGCCATGAGGATTAGAGATTGCAGCCCATAATGGGAATACTTTTAGCTGTTCCCCGAATCCTACACCCCTTCTTTTAGTGGATGTGAAACTACTCTTAAAGAGGTTGGTTGCCTGTTTGGCCTTCCCAGGCTGGGAATCAAGCAGAGATGGTGTATCCTGGGGCCCCAAAGACCCCAATTTCTACCATCTCTTGCCTTGCTTCTCCCCTGGCTTTTTTGTGGCCCAGTTCCTGTGCATGGTGAATCTCAGATCTGGAGAGCGAGACACAACCATTTCCTAGGGCTCGTGTTACAAGTTGTCCCACCTGGATGCTGCCGCACGTGATGAAACCCCTGAGCTAGGCCTTGGCCTCCTTGGCAGCAGGTTCTCAGGGGGCAACGCTGGGACTTCTCTTGCCAACTGTGTGGAGCTCTGCTGTCCAGGTGGGGGTAAAACAAAGGGAGGAGGGAAGGCGCAAAGGAACGAGGACAGGGAGAGAAGGAAGGAAGACCGCCAGAACGGAGGAAGGAAGTTGCTGCTGACAGGTGAGGTGTAATACACACAGTGTCCTGCTGAGGTGCAGAGAGGTCTCCATCAGAGACACCAGCTCCAGTGGGAAACAGGGTGCCTGTCTCCAGCCCCACCACCTCACCGCTGCCTCCCTTGCCTCAGTGCCTCGGGGTAATAAATCACTTTCCCCATTGTATTCCTGGCATCCGTCAGCTCTGGGGCTGTGGGAGTCCAAGATTATTCTCTCGCAGATTTGCTGACCTGGTTTTGTGTAAGGAGATGGCGGAAATAATGAGCTTCGATAAGGCTTATCCCTTATGCTCCCAACCCTGTAGGTATTTCCCCCTCTTTTCCTTCCCACACTTGTATCAAGCTTTTGTTCCTCATCCTACTACATTTTCTCTGTGTCCAGCCTCCCTTTCCTTCATCCTTGACAACTCAGTCCACTTGTCTCGCTGACTCAGCCCTCAGTCCTACCACAGGTTTTGCACCTAACCCTCTCCCACCAATTCTTTTACCCTCTGTCTCAAGAATCTTCTTTCTTTTCTCTACAGACCTTCTACTTTCTTTTCCCTACAATCTTTCTACACATCTTTTTTTTTTGGATTCTGACCTTCAGTTTCTAACTCCATGCACCGCTCTCCAAGGCCCTCCTTCTTGTAGCCCCACCTTGTCCCCCTCCCTATCACTTCTACCCTTTCCCTTCTCTCTCTCTCCTCCCTCTCTCTGCTCACTCATCCTTTACTCCTCATTCCCTGGGCCCCTTTTTCCTGTCCCTTTTGCCCCTCCAAGGGTTGTTTGCACGAAGTGTCTCAAGAATCATGAGATGACTGTTTTTTTTTTTTTTTTTCTTCTGTCTCCCTGTCAGTGGGAACATCACATTAAGGAGCGCGGAGAAGTGACCGGGGGCCATTGGGGTGACTCTGGCACCCCTCTCCCCACCCTCCCTACCCCCTCTTCTTCTGTGTCAAAGGAGGCCTTGTTGTCCAAAAGCAGAAAGAGAAAAGCAGATAAAAAGGCGGAACATGTGATCTCATTGGCTTTATTTAGCCATTCAGCCATCCCTCCTCTTCTTTCTTGATTCATCTAAAATTATCTAAGTAAGAATCCATAATCCTCCCTTAGGCTTCTCATCTCTGAAAGAGATAGTGGTAGCTTCTTTCAAAGAGACTTTAGCACTCCACCTCTTGGTCTTCACAAGGAGCAGAGATGTCCCTGACAGGGCTCACTGAAAGCAGTGTAATCTTTTTGACCTTGCTAGCCTCTCTTGCAAGACTGTGTGATATCCTACCTTGTGAAGGGGTCCTGGGACCAGGGAGAAATAAATCCTTTTCCTGGTTTCAGTGCATTTCACTCCATGGGTAGGCTTGATTCATTTCAACAAAAGCTGCTCTGCACACAGTTTAGAGATAGGTTCAGTTGCTTTTTTGCAATTCATTATTGTGGGCATGGACATATATATATATATATATATA
>VZSV01000151.1:35459-74464 GCA_013398735.1 Nothocercus julius | reverse complement strand
AAATAAATATATGTATAAGGAGTTGTCAGTGCACCCTTTCTCATGGTGTTTTAACCAGCTTGGTTTAGAGATCCACCAGCAAAGAAGATCTTCTAATGTGGGTGTCTAATGGCACTTGCATCAATATAGTTCTCTGCAGGAATAAAAATTCTGTAGATAACCCATTACTTCTACAGCTATGCATATATGTGTGCAGGACACCACCTTCTGTGTCATCAAGGTTGAAATTTAATCATTGTTTCAAGAGCTTTCCAAAGTAGTTTAGGCACTGAATGAGAGAAAACTGCAAAGCAGCCAGGTAGTTTAAGCCTTGTTTACCTGACGCACAATGTGGACTGAGATGGAGTCAGGGCAAAGGGTAGTCAGGGGCCTGAAGAGGGTCAGTAGAGAAGGAGAGGAACAGAAAGGCAGAAGGAGCAACATTTGTTTCAGATGAAACTGAAGAATTTGATTTTTTTTTTTTGCAGAAGGCAGTATCAGTGAAGAATATACCAAATGTTCCCAATCTAGAAGGTAGGCAGATAGGAATCTAATTGGGGATGCTTGTGATGCAAGAGAAGGGTCATTGTGGAAGTTGCAGTGACTTTAACATCATGTGAGCATTTACATATCTTATGTGTTCACGCAAACTGATTCAAGCAGTATGTGCAAGGAAGAAAGGAGACTATTGCCAGGGGGATGGCTGTGGATATGCCTGAGGTATAATTCCCATGGGATGTGGGAAGATATGATGCTCATGGGGATTTGCCGCAGCTTTGCTGTGGTGGGAGGTGGAAGGGTATCTGTGAGGCATGTACCAGGGGTTATTGTTATGGGAGGTAGAGTGTTTTTTCTGAGAAAAGAGAGGGATTATGAGGTTGAGATATTCTGACTTGAAAGTAATATTTGTTTCTGGGAAGCATTGAAGGGTCACTCTGGTGAGAAGAGGAAAAATTTCTTGTAGGATATCCTCATGTGCAGTAGGTTTTACAGCAATAGTGCGGAGAAACTATATATGACATTTCAAAGCATCCTACAAAGAATGTCAGCTCCAGCTTCCAAACAGCTGAATCAGTAAATGTGGAGGCAAGAAAGTGACTGTTCTGTGCCTCCCATGTGTTTTTTAATAAATGCAGAGTTCCTATAAAAATCTAGTTCCATTGTAGCTGCTGCTGGACTCCTGCCAGTTTTGGGGTCCCTATCATTTGATTTTCTTGCAACAGGCACCATGACTCCATTAGCGGGGCATTTCCATTAGCATGTTGGGCTGATTCAACCTATATCCTGCCTTGTTGTGTCTGACTCATTTTTCCCCTCTCTAGGAGAAGCCTGAAGGAAGGCAGAGGGCCCTTCACATAGATGCTCAAGGTCTCAATCAGATAATAGCTGAAGAAATATTTGCCATGACCGCGCTATGGTCATTTTTTGCCATTCCTTAGTCACTTGGCAGCCAATGGAGGGAAGAGGCGAGAGTAGGGTGGGGGAGAGCAAATGAGACAGAGGGACAAGAACAAAAGATTCCTTTGTGGTGAAGAGAGAGAGAAAAGGGAAAGCATCACCAAATGCCCAGAAGCCATGTTTTTAACAAGAGAACTATTCTCTCAGCTTCTTGGAAAACAACTTGGAGTAAAAGGCCCTCACTGAATTAACCCTTCATAGAAGCAACTTACTGAGCATGCAGGAAAGAGACATGGCGATGGGAGGCGTAATCTTTGTGGTGAGGTAGTGGTGCTAGTTCTGTAGCAATTTAAAGCAAGGATTGGTTGTCTGAGAAGAGGAGGTGGGGAACATGTTGAATGGTTCAACACTACTAAAAATGTTAAATGTCAGATGACCTTTCTTAATAGAAACTTCAGTTGTGGCAAGGATTTCTGGAGAGATCTTTGCAGTGTGCAGGAGGATGACTCTTTTCTTGGGGCAATTCTTCCTGAAGCCCTGACACCTAGGGCTTTGCAGAGAGAAAGGAAAGGAAACCATTCCCTTTGCCAAATAGATGTTTCGCTGCAGCATTGTCATGTCTCATGGCAATCTATCTGAATTCAGTTCATACTATGGGCCTTCAAAACTCTGCTAAGGTACTTTGTTCTCACACATTGCGTTCCTCTTGCTTATGTCTTACACCTCTTCTTAGCTGAGAAGACAATTTGAGCAGAATTATGGGTTTGCTGTACAAAGAATTGAAGATAGGCCAAATCCCCTATCCTAAAAGAAACAACCAACTTCATTTTGCCATGAACTCCCTGCCTTAGCCCCCACCTTGTGCTTTTTAAACAGGCTTCCTCTTTTACTGAAGGGATCTGAGCGGATCTTTGGGTGAAACAAGACTTCAGTGGTGATAGAATGGGAAAAATAACTGCCCAAGGAAGGAGAACCTGTATCTCTTTGAAGAGCACATATGCAATATCAGCATACGCCAGTTCAGTTTGTACCTGAGCCTGATTCTTGGTGTTCGGCAAATTAAAGGAAGCAAGACAACAAAATATGAAGCAAAACCTTCTCCCAATGACAATACAGAAGGGACAGCATCCTGCCACCAGAGCCTCCTCATGTAATGTCAAGCAAAGGGAAACAAAAGGCAGAGTGGAAGTAGAAAGAGGATCCTCCTCTCCTCTTCCCCACCTCGCTGCGCCAGGAGCAGCATTCACCCGCGGGTCACCCATCCCCCTCGGCGTGGTGACACGGATGGCGAGGGTGCAGCGAGTGCCCCGGGAGCGCGCAGTCAGGTGGGCTGCCAAGCGGATGTGAGATGCACACAACACTACGACTGTGCTTTCGTAAATAAGCAATCACATGGGACTTGTGTGCGTGTGTTAGGGCAGCGCTTTGCAAACAAGGAAGAAAATCATGTGGCCGCAGAAGTCTGCAGGCTCCCGGCCCTCCCCCACTCCCTAACCTTCTCCTTCCCTTTCGACTGCTTTCTCTCTCTCTCTCCATCTTACTGGGGAGGTAACCACAAAGGCAGGAGCTCAATCTTGCTCCTGCTAACCTCATCCTAGGCCTTGGGATGTTTATGTTGGCATCTGGTCTTGGCCTGCTTTCTACCTGTGCCACTCAGACCACCTGTGCTGTGAGACATCTTGCACAGCCCTGCCAGGGAAATCTTCAAATCCCAAAGGTCTCCAAGAGGTTCTGAAGGACATTTATTCAGAGGGGATACTGAGTAGGATTAAACCAATTACTCGATGGGATTTTCACTATTTCAGCTCTGAGTCCTACAGAGATTGGCCTTCTCTTGGTACTACCCTTTTAATACCTTCCTGGCACTTAGTGGAGTACCTTGTAAGGTCTGAACAGTGAGTTCTGTGATATGAAGTCTGAAATTCAGGTTGGAAATTTAAGAAGTGTGAAGTTGTCACCTCTCCAGTCTCCAGAGATCCCTGATATAACCTGTCTGCAGAAGCAGACCAAGGCAGGAGCCTTAGAGCATTCAGACCCCAGCCAAGCTAGGAGCGGGTGATGTGTGTAAAACAAGCGCCACCCCAATACCGGCAGCATCAGCCTTCCTTTGAGCCTCGTCTCCACTTAGTGGCTCCCATTGTACCTAAGTTCCTAGGTGTTCATGGTTTCACAGCCTTGCTGAGCTCAGAGAGCTCACAGTCAGGAAGGAACTGAGGAATTTGGCGGTCTGTGCCAGGTTGGACTTGATCTACCCCATTGTCCTGTTATTTGTGCTATGTTGCCAATTGAACCATTTTCTACTGTACATTTGTCCAGATTTTTTTTTTTTTTTTCCCCAAGCTAGCCTTCAGTAGCTTACAAGGTTGGGATCTTTGGTCTCCAGCCCACGAGGCCTTCACCTTTTCCTATATGGTCCCCCGGATGCATTTCTGCTGACTTCAGTTTCTCTGTTCTTAATGTCTGGCACAAAGCAGACTAAATCTTTCCAAATCCTCTTCCACATCCCAAATCTTTTAATGTTTTGCCAAGCTGGAAAACTTGGCATGTATATTTAAACTCATGCGCTCCTCTCTCTTTCCCCTTACTTCCCCTTCCCCGCATTTTCATCTGTTCTTAAGATAGATGGAAAACTTCTGGAGTGCATACATCTTCCTGTGTATTTGCAAAAGCCCCATCTGTACCTGAGTCAATTAAAGTGCTAGAAGAAATACAGTAAGTACTTACAGTAAATACTGGAGAGTACTGACGAGTGAATAGATCTATATCAATATGATGTGACGGGGGCTTCAGGGAGACCAGAACTGTTATTCTATTTGGTATTAAGAGAAAGTGCCATGATTTGGTGTTCTTGAAACCATAGGGATTTCTCTACTCCAGGTAAGATTCAGACATTTCTATTTGATAAACCATTTCAAGTGTCTCAGAACTGAACTTCTGTTGCTTTGCATCCTTCAAAACTGGCATATCTGATTCATCTTCTTACTGGGTTTGACTTTGAGTGCAGTTGAACTGGCTGGACTATATTGGTCTCCAAACTGAGGTGTGAATTGAACTGGGTTGGAGTGGCCTATGTATGGTTGGGTTTGGCTGACTTACTTTTGTCTTGATCTGGTTGAGTTACATGTATATGGACTGAGCACAATTTGATCTCAGTGGAGTTTGAATCTGGCTCTGAGTTGCCAACTTGTGATATTCTGGTTGGGCATATTCTGGTTAGGCTAGACTTGGCTGGATTAGCTGTCCCAGACTGAGCTGAATTTGGAACAAAATGTAAGACTAGTTTGGACTTAAGTACAAATATTTAAAGTGGATTGAAATAGGCTGATAGGAAAACCTGGACTAGAAACAGTGCTGCTGAAATGTGATGAGCAACTTGGCAGTGGTTTGTTAAAAACCTTATTTAGCTTATATCAACCAGTCTGGCTCATCTGGGAAGCTGTTTGCTGGAATGGTTTTCCATGGATAGGAAAAAAAATTTTTCAGCAAGTGCTGAAATGGGATCCCTAAAGACAGAAAAAAACCCTGCAGTTCTTCAGTGTTCAGCTACTTCAGGCCAACACCTTCTCCCTATAGCCCGCATGCTCGTGAGCTGTTCACATCTGAATGTCTGAAGCTCCTTCTTGGGCTGCTCCACCAGGTCAAATCCATTCATCATTCAACTTCCTAATCTTAAAAAGGAAAATTCTCTTGTTTGGCCAATTCCCCAATCAAGGATAACTTCCAGTGTTTGAAAGGGAGGAAAGAGAACCTGGAAACCCAGCACATGACATGCATTTTTAAAGGCTACTATTGCTTAAAGGTACAAAACCTTGTACAGTTTAATATGGGCATGTGTAATGCATTACCATAGTGTTATTCATTGGTGGTGATAAATGTACCTCCGATATTAACCTTGGAGAGAGGATTAGTCCCCAAATAAAGGAAAAAACAGAATCTCTCCAAATAAATGATTTCTCTTTACATAAAAGACTATATCTGGGTGATCTGGCAAGTCAGCCTATATGAGGTGGCAGTGCTTCCTGTCCCTTCATATCCCTCACCTGTTCTGACTGTGCTTGAAATAAAAAATAAAATATATAAAAAAAGGAAGAAATGTGTAGCAAAGGATAGGAGATGCTGTGATCTTAGGGAAAAGCAGAGCCCCTTCTCCTCACACAGCCTGCAGAGAGTGGAGCAGGAGAGCGGAGGATAGCACAGCGCTGTACAGCTGCAGGGCTGCTCACAACAGGGCAGAGCTCTTGGAGAATGTGCTCTTTGTTCCCTGCCTCTAAAGGGTAAGAGAAACACTTATGCATGGCAAATTAGCCCAAAAATGTATTTCTCTAAAACACCCGATTGTCTGGCCAGCTCTGCAGCTGCAGGGAAGTTCCAGGGAGAGAAGGGGGAGGCGGTGGGAAGGAGGAGAAGGAGGGAGGCAGGGAAGAAGGATTTCGATTGCTGGTGGGGGGAAGGCAAGAGGACTGCAAACGAGGGGGAAATTCTCATGCCTCGATTCAAACAGTGTGGACAAGTGAGGGAGGGGTCCCCTGATGGAGGGGTCGCATGATGGCCAGGGGACGCTGGTTGCCTTGTGGTCCCACCGTCTTGAGGAAAACGGGGCCCGTGAAATAGCTCTGTCCTGGAAAACAGAGTGAGAGGATGGCATGAGAGCAGGCCCCCATGCAGCCGGTGGTGCCGGGGCGTCCTGGCCCCGGCAGGTTCAGCTGTGCCATCTGTGCTGGGATGCTCAGTGAGCAGTGCCATGCTCCTCTAGTCACCGTGCCAGGGAGCAGGGCGCACGTCCTCGGGGGCGAGGGTAATTCCTCCTCTCCCGCTTTGGGGTAAACTACTTAGGGTGTAATTCTCTATCAGTTATGAGTGGTTTATACTCCTGCTGCTGATATTGGGCCAACTGAGAAGTGTGGGGTCTGCAATATGCTCAAGAATGTTTTGAGGCTGTCACTTAGGTTTAAAATGTCCAAAACAAACTTTTGATTGGGAACTCAGTCTGGGCTCATTATGAATTCCCAACCTAATATTAATACTCCAGGTGATGGCAGACAAGTGATTCCTTGAACTTCCCTGGAATACAGAGGGCTAAACCCAGTCATAAGATTTTTGACAAGTGACTGCTCAGATCACGCCAGTACTATGGAACAAGCACTTAGAGCAAGATTTTCTTTGGGCACTGACTGCACTTTACAGCTGTTAGAACCTGTTCCATATGGGTGCCCAGATTCCCTGAAGAATTTCTGAGCTCCCAGGGGAGCCTGCTGTCTATTTTCTCTTTTGAGACTAACAGGAGGCTTGTGAATGGGATAAAAACTTAGAAAAGTAGTGGAAATGTCACGATACAAAGAAGCTGGACTCAGCTCAGACTGAAGTTCATGGAGATTACCAGTTGTGACCCTGCCCCAAAGGGTATCACTGAAACCACAGCCAGGGCCACCATGAGCCAAGCTGAGAGCCTGGGTGTCCAGGAAAGGTCTCCCACACTGTATGTGGGCAGGGGAAGCCGCTCAGGCTGGTCTTTGCCTTTGAGGGCACACAGCGGTGCTCTTGCCTGCCCTGGGCCCAGGCTCCCAGTGCTCAGTCCTTTCTGTGACACGACACGGCCAGTTCTGGGCAAAAAGGAGCACCTCAGAGCATCCCTTTGAAACCACTCCTGCTGTTTGCTGGGAGGGCTGATGATTTTGGTAGGCAGCCTTAGGTTAGGTTGAGCTTAGGCTGTCCATGAAAAAAATAAGAGACATGAGAGTCTCAGAAGCAGCTTTAGCTTTGAGATGTTTCTTTGACTGCCTAGTTCAGAGACAGAGTAGAATACCACTGGTTCAAGCAGGCACAGTGAAACTGTACTCTATCTCCAAGCTGCTGCTAAATGCCTTGTCTGATAAGGTTCTTCCATGAAAAGCCCTGTGACTCCTGAGGTTCATAATCCAGAAGTCCTATAAAGTCTTCTGTCACTGGACCAGAGAAGGGCAGGTGGCCTTGGAGATTTTATCTGAGTGAGTAGCGTTAAAAGCTGTTGGTAAGACTTGCCTGTTCTTTCTTGTCAGAGATTAGATGATCTGGGTGCAGGGTGTATGGATGTACCTGCCGGTTATACAGCAGTATCTGACTAGGAGAAGTCAGCACTAAGTCTGAGCAGAATTTCCTTTAAGGGAGAAACACATCAGACACGGACTGGCAGAGGAGGAACCAAGAGGAGGTGGGGAACAGAATCATGCCACTGAAACAAGGGTTTGGAAAGCTGCTGGCAACTAAATAGTCTGGTTGTGACTACCTGGCCTATCTCTGTGTGGCCATTGGGGTGGTTCACTCTTTCGTTATGCTTACACAGAAGAATAAGGGAGAAATGTCAACTTTGATCAAGTCAGCAATGTTTCTCAGCTGTGACATGGTTTGTTTTCCACTCAGGTGGAAATGAGCCACTCTTATGTGCATTGCCATGCATCCCTGTATATCGGACAGTCCGTCCTGTCCCTCCCTTCTCTCCACCTCTCCCACAGCTTTAAGCCTTTACAGCCCTCCAGTCAAACCTTTGACTGCAGGTGTATCCTTTGAGAAAAACCCTTTGCAGCGACTGCATGAACATGTGTGACAGAATTACACAGGTTTAAACCTCACTTCTCCAGATCACAAAGTTACAGCTATGCCAATGCTAAGCTTTATGCCCAACTTTCAGGGTAACGGAGGCACAGATTGATAGCCGGACTGCCCAGCATCTGTGGCACCCAAGATCACTCATGGGAAGGTGGGATTTGGGAAAACCCAGAGTCTGGACACACTCCAGTATTTTGTGGAGACAAGATTTCAGGGGAATATGACCAATTGTAGAACGGGGCCTAATTTAACAGGCAGTTTTGGCTGGAAAGCAAGTGTAGGAGTTTTTTTTTTTTAATATTGAAATATTTCATTTCAAGACAATCTTCCTGAATTATTCTGTTTTCTAAATGCCAAAATGTTGTGAATGGTCATTTTCAAAGGGAATTTGTGACATTTCATTTCAAACCAGCACTTTGCATTTGAAATTTGACCCAAGTTAAAAGATAAGAAGGCAAACACAAGAGCCTAATAACCACAAAATAAAGCATGCTATTTCAAGTTCAGCAGAAAGTTTTAATCCCTGAGTTAAGCCATTAGGGAAAAAAAAGAAGTCTCTTTTTGGTGCAACCACAGTGATTTCCTGCTCAATTTTTCAGCTTGGCTTCTGAGCCAGGATTCCCATTATTTGCCCAGTCTTTGGTGTAGTTTTCATTAGCAGTAAGTGTGCTGCAGCTGGCAGAGTCAGAGGAACCCGATTCTTCGGTAAGTGGCAGTTTGCTGCAGGTTGAGCGCTCAGCGTTGGGGTGCTAGCGATGAGGGTTAGAGATCTGAGCTCCTCTCACTTCTCCCTGAGCTCCCTCTGTGCCCCCACCCAGCAGCAATCCTGTGCGTGTCCAGATCCATGTACCCATACATGGTCCCTCTGAAATGCTGCAGCAGAAATGGGCAGTGTGGCTGGGATAAAACCAGCCAGGTAGTGGCCTTAAGTTACCTAAAACCACCTTTGAACATCCCAGATGGAATTTCAATCTTATCTCAGTAAGGCTGTTTATGGTTAGGCTTTGGCTGCACATTTCCTAGTGATTTTCCAACAGCAAAGAGTAGCAAAGAGTAATTGCTGGCAAAGCCCCTGTGACTGTGGCTTTTTTACCAATGTTGTGGTCTATCTTTGGACAAGATGGTGACCAAGTGACATCATCTTCCAGCGCTTTCCTGCTTATCCCTACAGACACCAGTGGAGCTCTCGGAAGGAACATCTTAGCGGGTAGTTGCAGGGTGAAAAATCCTAGCCTGGTTGCAAGAAACTGCTGATTTGGGAGCGGGCCTTGTTAATTTTTGTAAAGGGTGGGGAGGAGAGACTGAATAAAAGACACCACCAGTGCTATGAGATGCTCTGCTCCCCCAGCCGCCTCTTGTGCACAAAGGCAAGTTCAGGCTGGAGGAAGGTGAAGGCCAGCCCTCCTCCCCCTTCCCCGACAGCCCTGGCCCTCACACCCGCCACCTCATCCTCTCCAGCACATGCACAGGGTCCCTGCTGGCCATGAATAGAGTTGGCACGGGTGGGCCCAGCCTGAGTCACTGGGGCTAACAACTCCCAACCTGAATAAGCAGCATAAAGGCACAGAGCAGCCCCGTCGCAGCTCTGTCCCGACCCGTCCTCCCCAGCTGCGACAGCATCCGCTGCGGGCCCAGACCAGCCATTCTTACCCAGTCCTTCTGTGTAGTTTGTCTTTCTCTCTGTCTCTCTTCTCCCCTGCCCCCCGCCCCCCCTTTTTTATTTAATCCTCTTTTTTGAACATATCATTACAGGAGCAACAAAAAAGATGGGACAATACAGCTATTGATGAACTGCTCTGGTCCTCCCGTCCCGGTTCCCCCCACTCCCTCCCTCCCCTTCTCTGGTGCGTGCCAACACTCTTTCCACCCGCCCAAGGCTGGAGCCAGCGCCAAACAACCTCTGCTAATAAACAAGAGGAACCAGATAAACCAGGAACACAATAGAGGGATTTGTTGCACTTTAGTGATGGTGGGAACAATGTCAACTCCGTGGTGCAGCTGCATGGACCCCCTCCCATCCTCTCCCCCCACTGCCTTGCGCCCCCCGCGCACTCACAGCCCAACAGTGTGATTTATGAAAGGCCAAAGGTCGCCGTGCATTAAAGGGCTCCTTTCTTGCATCATTTATTAACCCCTCTACGACAAGGGACGCTCATTGTGGTGGTGGTATGGGGAGTGGGGAGGGGGTGGAGGAGTCTGTCCTGGAGGCACCGTGCATCCCTTGCAGGATGCTGAGATGCAGAGCTAATGCTTAAACCTGGTTTCACGCTGATCTGGTGTGCTCAGGAAGGAGGGGGGCACCTGAGGAGCTTTGAGGAGTTACATGTTGGCCACTGACAGTGGGTCAGCAAAAGCAACTCATGCCGTCCAACACAACTATGGTCTATGGCTTTACAGTGCCCTTTAGTGAGTGAGAGCAAAAGTTTACATCCCCCCCTGGCACCCCCAGGTAGCTAGACACTGCTGAGGGAGCCCATGTAATGTCACATTAAGATCACTTTGGGTCTGTATTTCTGTGAAATGTACATTTTGGGGGGGATGAGATTAGGTGAGCTATTGGTTATGAGAAGACAGATATACCACAGCCTGGAGCTTCCTTAGCACAGGACTGGGAGAGTAGTTGATGCAGGTTTTTTCTGTGGGCTGTCACTCAGCAGAGGGACGGAAAGCTAATTCAGGAAGGCCCACGTAAACTGAAAGGATAATTGCATTTCCCACAGGTACCATCCATCAGGTGGTAACCTGTGCTCGCCACCAGCATGGTGATGCTGAGCTCACAGCGTTGGTGCTGCGGCAGTGTGCGCCCTTGCCCTGGGCTTGCCCTGAAGACCCTGTAGTCCATATGATGATTCTGCAAGAAGGCATTATCAGAACCCTAGGATACTTGTGCCTCCAGGCATGGTCACCCAGGCCACCTGCAATGCAGCCAGGTAGAGAGGATGCAGGTGAGCCACAAAGAAGGCACGCTACTCCAAGGTACTCCTTTCAGGCCAGTAGAGACATGCCCAAAATCTCTCCTTCTTTCCTAAGTGTGGATTGCCACAATAGGCAATACTGTAGTGTCACCATGCAGCTTTATAAAGACACATTGTGAGGTTGTGAAGAAATGCTATGAAGCACTGACATGTTAATTTGTTGGTCTGAACTTTTGTTCCATAAATTGCAAACACCAAAGCCATTTTGGGACAGATGATGTAGCAGCAACAGTTTGGCAGTGAACTTTGCAGTCTCCTGAGCTACCCCATATCCCTGGTGCCCTTACGGATTCCACACAGACCGCTCTCCTTGTGTGAGCTTGCTTGGGAAGAAAAAAAAAAAGAAAATCACCATCCTCCCACCTGCTATGTCAGGCTCAGGGTAACAGGTGAGCCATGGAGAGGCGTCTGTTGAAGTTTAAGTCCAGCATGGAGGCAGTGGGGTTGTGCTGGTGTCTGGCAGCCTGACCCAGCCCTCTCAGCATGGAGGAAGGAGGCTTGTGGTTTGCAGATTGGGAGATCTTTCCCTCTCAAGATGAGGCAGATGAACACTGAGGAACAAAAGGTCTAAAAAATGCCCCTCCATCTATGGGCTGTTTAGAGCTCTCTGAGTTGAAGAACTGGGGCGAGACCCTGCATGGGGCAGAGGGGACGCAGAGGTTGGGGTTAAGGGGAAGACTGCCCCACAGCCTGAATGCTGGCTGGTCACTCTGGTTACCCGTCGAACTGTTTCTGCCCTGGCTTTGGTGTCTCAGCCTCGGGCCGTGCTTGCTCGCTCGCTCGCTCTCCCTCACATTCCTCCGGGAGCTGATCAGGGCTTGAATGACACCCCAGATGACTCTTTGCTATTAATTCTTGAGAACAGAATGGGCTCCTTGTTCTCCCATTCCTACTCTCTGGAGGAATTACAGGGGCCAAGGCAGCAGACTGAAGCCTTCGCGACTTAACCCTTCCCATGACTTCCCAGGAGTCGCTCTGTAGCCAGAGGGTTGGCGGAGAGGAAGATCACCCTAGAGCCACATCAGCCCTCTTGAACAAGCCCACTGGATTCAGACAGTGCTGCTGCCACCAGAGGATCCATTGGGAAGGTCCTCTTTCTGAGAGTTCTGCGCAGTCTGGTATAATTTCCTTCCTCTTCCTTCCTAGCATGTCTCCTCTGTCATGCAGACCAGAGAATTGACAAATAACAAGTTCCTGCAGTATATGGAAAACCCAAGAAAGTGCAAACCAGTCCCTTTTTCCACCAGCTCCCCATCCCTTCAGTGCTTGCTTTTGCAGGTTTGATTTTTGGAAGTGCCCGGGCCTCTGCACCTCTCTGGCAGGAGATAAGGGGTTAACAGCCAAAGAGGTTTTGTGCCACCTGCCACCTGTCAAAGCAGGTAGCAGAAAGACATGCCCTGCCCTGTTCCTCTTTGATCTTCCCAGACCCTAGTAATGCAGGAGAATTGTCCTTTATAGCCGGTGCAAGTCCTGCCCATGCCCATGAAGTATTAGGCTAGCTGAGATGATGGTCAAGTAGCCATGTGGGGTGTCTGTGATGCTCAGAGGTATTTCTCTCCTTTCCACATGAATTTTCTGCACCTCCTCCCTAAGGCAGCTGGCACTGGAAAATCCCGTATCAGATTAAAAACTATTGCTGAACAAAGTCTCCTTTTTGGAGAAAGAGAACAGTTTTCTGCAAACGCTGCCTCCTCAGTAGCCTGCAGTCTTGCTGTGGAGAGCGAATAGGTTTTTCTTGGAGGCTCATTCCAGCTTTGGTATCTCAGGTGAAGCAGAAAAATACGTGGCAAGGATGCTTTTTCTCTGCAGGGGCCTGGAGGAAGAGGCTGTGACGCCAGGCAGAGGCCTCTTGCTCTGCACTCTCCAGGACACAGTCATGTACATGTCAACTATCTCCACCGACCTGAAACTGTGTGGGAATCTGCGACCACGTCCCACCCTCAGACCCTAAGAGGCAACGTGTGAAAAGCCTCTTGAGGACTCCCAGCACAGCACAGCTCTAGGTAATGGGAGTGCAGGGCAGAGCCTCCCAGATGGTGCTGAGTGCTGATTGGCATCACTGAGGCCTTACAGTCCCATAAGAAATGATAACCTTTGGAGGAGGGCATCCAGCACGAAATTCCTCTTGCTCATGTGAAGGAAAATCGGTCCAACAAAGGGCAAAAAACAATCCTGTCATGTGGTAAACAACTCTAGGCATTATGTGCCTTTCATTTTTTATTTTTCCCAAATACCTCATGACAAATATTACTGCAAATACACTGAGGGAAAAACATAGCTAACAGTCATGTAACCACACAAACATGCTTCCTGTTGCGATGCTGCCAGAGTCAAAATCTAGAAATGTTTGCAAGCAGCTCTTTGCTTTTTCTGAGTGATCCACATCACTTTCTCTTTGGGCTGTCTTGCTTGCAGTGGGTTCACCGATACCTCTGACAGTAGGTCCATGACTCAAATTAAAGAATGAAGACCTGAGATGATCTAGGAAGATCTAGGACCGATATTGGGAGCTTCAGCTGAAAGCAATGATAGATGATATAGACCACAGGCTGGCAATGGTTCTTACGGCACATGGAAAACTGAAGAAATCCTTGAGCCTGCTGATCAGATTCTGGAGAGGCTTTCGCCCTCATTTATTTGCTGGAAAACCACAGTATCCTAGAGCTCAACATAAACGTGGTCTTCAGGTGACCTTTGATTCTCCCATTCATGGAGAGGCCTATGAAAGCTACCAGCAACTTTGGAATCTGCGAGGGGAAGCTGTGACGTTGGATTGGGGAGGAATTTGGAGAGAAAGACATGAGGAAGTGGTGGAGACAGGGCTGAACTTGAATGCGCCAGTGAAGAACTTTTGCACAGTGTTAAGACTCGGTCCTGATCTCAGTCAGACAGCCATAAATCAAAGTCTCATGATGTCTCATGAGTGAGGCCAGACACAGACCCATAGATTTTCCAAATGTTATGGTTGAAATGGTGGCCTTTCCCTTCGCTCCTCCCTGCTCTTCCTTTGACTATCACACTCTTGCAATCTTCAGATAAACACAATAACCTGCTGAAACCTTACTATTCTTTTTCTGATTCCTTCATAATTTCCTCTTCGAGCAGTTCAGATGGCCATCTACGTGTTGCCAAAATCTTTCTTTCACTGGTCTCCATTTCCCTCAGGAAAACTGCAGGGCAGTGCAACTGCTTCCCCAGCCATTTTGTGGCTATGATGCTAAGGTCTGATGTCCCTGCATGACATCTTCACAACAAAGGAGATATGCTGTACTCCCTGAGGATTTTGGATGTACTACTTCTGCCCAGCGCAGTGAATTTCAAGCATGTGTTAACTGTCCCTTTCATCCACAACCTTCCCACCAAACACCTGATCCTCTTCCTTCCTCTCTCTTTCCCTGCTGGGCCATGGGACTGAGCAAATCTAACCATTTAGTTCTCTCCACATGACAGTTGGGGGGTCATGTCCCCTGTCTCCAGCACAAAGGCTGCTCCCTCTTCCTGGACGTCTGGATCTTGTGGGCCCTAACCCTCCCCTTTCAGCAATGGCAGGATGAGGAAGACTCACCCCGGTGAGGATGCAAATTCCAAGCGGTGAGCAGAAGCTGGGGGGAGCTGAGGGCTTGGCTTCAGCCATGAGCAGCAACATGGGAAACCCATCTCCTGCCTCTCTGTTAGCTGTGCAAGGAGAAGGTGAAACTTCAGTCTAGCTCAGCACTCCCCTCCCCACTATGGCATTTGGGAAGATCACCTCTCACCATTCCCACAGTGACAGAGAGGGCTGTGGGGGTACAGGCACATGCATCTCCTACAAACCCATGCCAGTCTGCCAGGGAGTAGATGGGCAAGAAGGGAGCAGGGGTAGGAGGTCTCCCCGCCCCACCAAAATCCCAAACCTTGCCCCCCCCCAACCCAAGCCCTCGTTTTCCTGCGTGCCCACCTCCATGGGAAGGGGTTTCACAGCGAGATGGTGTGTCTGCTCGTCCATTCTGGAGGGAAGAGGCCGGTGAGGTGGGATGGGCTCTTGCTGCTGTCCCCAGCCTGGCCCTGGTGCCTGGCCGCTGCTGCCTCTGCTCCTCCTAGCCTGGGTCTCCTCTCCCGTCTTCGGGTCTGAGGCAAGCTGGACGCTCTTAAAAAGCTTTTTATGTGTGTGTGTGAGTGTGTGTTAATCACATGATTGTCGTTCACCTGTATCGTGAACAAAGACAGCGCACTGTTAAAGGCCCAAACAAGAAAGCAGGCAAGAGAAGGAGGGGGGTGTTGGGAAAACTGAAGGGGTTGTTGAGAGAGCGAGCGAGCGCGAGAGAAAATCCTTATCAAACTTCCAATTCATGGGTCTCCCTTTCCCTCAGCACACTGGAGGCATTGTTTGGCTGTTGTGTGTGTATTTTTTCGAATGTCTGTTCCCCGCCCTTCTCCCCCAACTCTGACGTGGCTTTACTGTATGGAAAGATTTCATGGGGAACCCGTCCCACTTTCCCAGGCGCTCCTGGGACAATACCAGTGCTGTGCCCCTGAGTTGGGCCCAGGACAAAAGCTGTTCCTGTTTCTGGTGCTCGGGAGCTTGTCGGGGTGCAGCCGCTCAACGTATATGTGATACACAGGGATGCCACACACACCCTTCCCTGCTGGAAGCTAACAGCAGACCTCACCTGGGGAACAACAAAAGCTCCCAGTGGGCTTCTTCGGCATTATCTGTGCTTTTTTTCTTGTTCCTCTCCTGCACACAGACTCTCCCCTCTTCATATTCCTCTTCTTAATCAAGTCATCACTCCTCCTTTCTCACCAACAGAGTGGACAGGTTTCAGCCAAATACATCCCCGGCACCCTGGCAGTGGACATGGGCCTTGGTGTCGCAGCGGTGTGTTCCCCCATTGAACCCACAGGGAGCAGGGAACCCACATCCTCCTGCAGGCAGCTCTGTGATGATGCCTCTAACCTGCTGAATACACAGGCTCAAGTGGGGCACCCTTAGCCCTTGCAGCAGTAGGGGAGAACATGGTGATTGGAGGCCTAAACAGCTTTCCAAGGGACTTTCCTACTGCATGGGTGATTTGAGAAGATAAAGACCAAGGCAACTGGGACCACTGTAATAGATCGTCCAAGCCTTTGGTGCCCACCAGACCCTTTCCTCTTGCACAGCCAGTAACTCTCAGCATGACTGTCCCAAGTGCATCACTGGCATCTACAGGGATAGATCTCCCCTTCCCACCACAGCTTTACTTGTTGTCTTCCCAACATGTTTTTATGGGCAGAGAGTTGGTATTTTTATGGCTCTGCATATTGGCACTTGAGGCACAATGAAAATGTTTCACAAGAGTAACACAAGAAGCTTGTGACTTAGCAAGGCCTGCAGATAGTGAAATGTCTTGATGGTGTGACACTTCTTCTGAGGATGAAGGACTCCTTGTCATTCATGACCAAATTCTTGCACCTGGGGAACATCGTCTATAGATAAACATATGTTGAAAAGAAGCGATGGAAACCTACTATAAGAAAACTTCTCCAAATCATAACGAAATCTTGCATTTACAAAAAATGACTTCTAAAATGCAGTTAGATGCTGTGGCCAGTAGTGGCTCTTGGAATGTCACTGTCTCTAAGAAGGGCTCCTAAACGATATTGGAGGAAGGCATCTGACACCTACAGTGATTCCTGAAAGAGAGATGGTCTCTTTGCCATTATTTCTCTCTCTCTCTCTTCTCATCTGATCTGAAGAGAAAGTGTCACACTTTTCCCCGTTGCAGTAGTGGCATATTCTATGTCTCTTTCCTGTCCTTAACTCTTCATAGCAAAAGAGAAAGGATAAAACATGGACAGAAAAGACTCAGAAAAGGATATACAAGCATTACCTCATGTCAATCCTGCAAGATAGGGTTGGAAACAGGAAAAAAAAAAAAGAAACAAAAAAGGAATAGAAGAGAATTCACAGAGAAAGAGGAGGTGAGGCCAAAGGAAATGACAAAAGGAAAAAGAAGTAACTAGAAAAAGACAGAACGAGGAAAAAAAAAACTCTTTATGCCATTTAAATATGAGGAGACATTGAGATTGCGTATTGGCGGAAACTCCATAGAAGATAGCCAGGACTTTGAGCCATGCCAGATTTCTCTGCGGTGTCCTGGTCAAACTGAGGCACCCACATATCTTCCAAAAGAAGACATGATACGGACCTGGCTCATTCTGTGATAGCTGCCTGATGGGGATGGTGAGCAATAGGACAAACAATGCTCCAGAGCCCCATGGGCTAACAAAGTCACTTCTTAGTTTGCTCTCTTTCTTCTCATGTTTGTGATGGGGGTCAGACACCTTCTTCTTGCCCAGATCCCTGGGACATGAACCCAGCCACCCACTGTCCCACTGGGGTCAAGGAAGAGGTATTTCTTTCCCTACAGGTCCTGCCAAGACCCTGCTGTGTTTTGGAGTACAAGCTAACCAGATGGTGAAACTCCAACTGTCCTGAGAGGGTCCCTGTTCACCTTATGTGGGTTGCTCTCCATCAAAGTGCTAGCAAGATCTCCAGCCTCTGGCATTTCTCTCCCTACTGTGTAGCATCTTGTATCCTCACTCCGGAGGACAGTGAGAAATCCCTCCTCCATCACCTCTTTCCCATGGTGTCAATAAGAGCCAGCCACCTGGAGGCAGGGCAAATAAACCCCCTTTTCTGCCAGTTTTCTGCGGTGCCCTCCCCCTGCCTCAGGTTGGATGTTGGCTGCATCCAGGGGAACAATTAGGGCAGTGTTTCTCGGTGGTGGCTATCGCCCCGTGGGACAGGCGATGAGCCCTCCCCCTCTCTCCGGCTCTTCCGCTCCGCTGTGGCGATGCCCGCACCCCACACACCGGCTCCTGCCGGCTTAAGGATGACCCTTGCTGGCTGCGGGACGATTCAGTGAGCTCAGCGGCGTTGGTGGCTCTGCATCCAGTGGGCTGTGGACATCGTTGTCTGGCACAATGAAGGAGCAGCCTTGTCCCAGTCATTTGCCATGCTCTCCTTTCTGCTGGGCAGGGGTTTAGCTGCCAAGCTGCTCCTGTCTGTGTTGTAAGACCCCTTCTTGCAACAACCACAATCACTGTCCGGAGCTCGGATCTCATAACTTGTCCCCTAAAAAACCTGAGATTTCCCAGCTGCTACTTTGGCCAAGGAATTGGTGTCTTGATTTTGCTTCGCCCGCATCTCTGTTGGGTTTTCTCAGTGTGTATAAAAAAGGCATCCATATTCACTTCTTCCAAAAGGAAAAAGGCAGTATGTAAAGAGGAGTATCCAAGCCCCCTTTTTTTTCCAGAAGAGGATAATATGAGCTGAAGAAAGAGAAGAAAAGCAAGAAAGGACCGCTTGAGATGTTTACTTTGAGTGTGCAAAATTGTTCCACAACATCATCTTTAAGCACCTCCATCTGCCACCTGTTTGATGCCAATGACATGCAGCAGTTTTCACTCGGAACTCAGATAAGTAATGGCTTCTCACTGGGCTCTAGTGAGGTTTTGCTTGTTGCCACACTACAGTTTCAGAGCTGTATTCACACTGGACAGAGGTGCATTTGCAGGGAAGATTATCCTACACTGTCAGTTAGATCTGCAATGACAGCAGCCAGTCCCAGGTTTGCTCTGAGTGCATTAGCTCAGATGTTCAACACCATCCTTTGGATTGGTTCCGTTACGCTTCTGTTATGCTTCTGTTGGCAGCCAGTATATGCTAGATTTTTCTAATACAGGGCTTCTGGAGAGTTAAGATCTGCTACAGAAGTTGAGTATATTCTTGAAATCTCACTAAACTATTTGCACTGGATGCCATCTATTAATCTCTTCTGATGTAGCACTGAACCACCTTCAAGTGGGCTCTCCATCGCAGACTCAGTGGTGTGACCTAGGTCTATCTCACTGCTAACTCTGGAGGACCTGGGGTGATGGATCTCGGATTTTTTTTCATGGGCAACCTTTTGTGGTTAAAGGGTTGGCACTGTCCTTTGCGAGGCCCAGTGAGAAAAGAAACAATGTGAAGAAAGTAACTATCAGAGGACTTGGAGAGGAAAACAAGGTAGAAATTGAAAGATGTGATGAGGTCTGGTTGTCTTAGATACGGAGGTGAATGCATTGTGACAAACCCTTCTCTAGGGTGCAAATATTCTCAAAATGATTCTAAATGATATCTGCTGTCCAGCAATGAACTATTTTCCCTGGATCTAGTGTCCCCTCATATGCAGGAGATCCTTGAGATCCTCCATCCCCTTCCCTACCCCTCAGGATCAGGTCTTCAAATCAGGAGGCCCCCTTTTGGCAGTGTATTGACCTTGAAGACCCTGGCCAGCTTGCTGCTCATGGGTCCCCATGAGAGACTGTAGCTGTGACTGATGACTCTTTGGGAGCATCCAGAGCATCAGGCCTCATACAAGCAAACGTGCTGGCTGAAGGAAAGAGAGAGCACCTGGTTCCAAGGCACATCGCCATCTCCCTGACTCACCCCAGATGGGCTCCTTTCTCGCACCTAGCTGCCCCCAAGCTCCTGAGTTTAACCCTCTAGTGTGGTCACAACTGCAGCCACGATTCTGGGAGTAGCACAGCAAGTTGGCTGCAATTTTCATGGAGAAGCTGGCACCAGGGAAAGTGAGGAACGTGCATGCACCCGAGGTGGGGTGGGGGGCTGCCCGTGTCCCCTCCCCGCCACCACCGACTCACTGTATTCTGGCTCTGAGGAGTGCTTAGCTCCACCTTCCGCCCTTCCCTCCCCCGGTGCTAAGCAGCAAAGCCTGCAAGAGACGTCCAGCCAGGGTATTAGTAAAAACCAAGCCTCCCTCTAGGAATGGCACTTGCCTGAGAGCCTCCCCGCGCAGCACTCCCGTAAGCCGCCAGGGCCCGGAGGAGAGAACAGAGGGGCTATTGGGATACAAATTACAGCCCTTGCAGGATTTGCCAGGCACGCCGGCCAGCAACGTAAGTTTTCCTACCTGAGCTCGCTCACACGCACGCACACACATTCGCTCGCTCACTCGTACTTTTTTCCCCCTACTTTCTGTTACTTTTTCAATTTCTTTAGCAAGGGTCCTTCCTTTCTTCTTTTTTTTTTTTTTTTTTTTTTTTTTTTTTTTAATTTCTGGTGATGGGATAGAATGGGATAGAGAGGCCTTTATTCTCAGAGTGCGTCTTTTCCGAAGTGGGGAACTGCTGCATGGCGGCAGGGATTTTTAGAGGTGACTGCAAACGGAGTGAGAGAAGGATGAGTATATGGGGCAGGCAACTCAAATCCTTGGCTTTTCTCAAAGGAAGTTAAACACTCTATGTACGAAAGTATATGTATATATAGACATGTCTGTGTATATATATACATATATATATACACATACATGCATACTGGGGGGATGTATTCTGGATGTATTTTAAGCGTCTGGTTCATGAGCTGAGATGAGGTGGGTGCGGGATGGGTGTTTGTATAGGGGCACTTTCCTCCACCAGGATAGGGGCTGCTGTATGCTGATTCACAGCACTTGCTGGCCTCCCTGCCATACCATGCCTCCTGCCCAGCTTCTCCTGCAGCTGGAGATAGGTTTGCTCTGGTTTATCGATATGACTGCTGGCGCGCTGTCTCCCACGGCTCCCCGGTGCACCGTGCTAGCATTTCAAGGCAAGCCTTAAAAAGAAAGGGTCGCTTCCTGACACAAGTTTTGCAGCTGCTCCCCCATCCTGCTTCCCATCCATGTCTCTATCCTTTTGGGTCCCCAAACCCTCTTATTCTTTCCGTCCTCAGCATCCCCAGGCAGCTGCCGCAGGCCCCTCTATAAATGTAAGATCCGGACTATTGCAGGGATAGAGAGCTTTCAATTAATCAGTGGCCCCAACCCATTCCCACCCCCATTGATCACGGGTTTTGTGGTGTGAATGGCAATTGCTTTGCTTGCACTTTTATCAAGTGGCCCCTGTCTCGTGGTCAGCTCTTCGGAGAGTTTGGAATCCCTTTTAGGTTTGGTTTTTGCTCTTCCATTTCTCTTTTTTTTTCCTCTTTCCTTTCTTTCCTTTGTTTTTGTCTTCCCCCCTCCCCTGCCCAGTGAGAAGAAGGATACAGAGAAGGAAGAGAGGGCTCAAGAGTGATAATGGCTGATGATCAAGACCTTTCAGAGGTGGAGATGAGCCCAGTAGGCTCTGAAGACCACCACTGTCTCTCACCAGGACCCTCCATGGCATCAGACAATTCTCCTCACCTTGCTGGCTCTGGAACCGGAGAGATGGGCAAGGTCAAGAAGGAACAGCAAGACTCAGAGGCGGACGATGACAAATTCCCTGTGTGCATCCGGGAGGCAGTCAGCCAGGTGCTGAGCGGCTATGACTGGACCCTGGTACCTATGCCTGTTCGGGTCAATGGAAGTAACAAGAGCAAACCCCATGTCAAGCGACCCATGAACGCCTTCATGGTATGGGCACAAGCTGCCCGCAGGAAACTGGCTGACCAGTACCCGCACCTCCACAACGCGGAGCTCAGTAAGACCTTGGGGAAGCTCTGGAGGTAAGACTAGGCAGGGATATGGGGAGCATGATGCCGAGGCGTTGTAGAGAGGACTGTGTGGTCATGTGGAGATCTAATGGTACTAAGGGGTCGTCTCTTGATTGGGGAATGGGGCAAGAATCATTAGATACTGTGAAAGTGTTCTCCGTAGAGCTCATCTCCATCCCTCACAGCAGCCCTTATCTTGTTTTTCCATTATTTTTCCTTCTAACTTTGCCTGGTGTCCTTTCTTCCTGATCCAGTATACTCTGTTTCTGCTCCTTGCCTGGAAATAACTGTCTGGCCATCAGGGGAGATCTGAGTTTCTTAGCCCAACTTTGTTGGTTGAAATTGCTCACTAATAGGAACTGGACTGAGCCCTATCAAACTTAAGTCACTTGCAATTGCCTCAAGCCTGTTTAAACATGTGTCCCACCACTAACAGGGATTATCTTCTGCACAGTGCCATAGAGCAAGTGGGAAATTAAGTTATGGCAGAGGAGAAAAGTCAGAGGAAGGGAGCAGTGATTGGAGGCATGTACATGACCTTGCTAATTGTTGCCTGCAGACCTGGCTGACTCGTGATCGCAGTTTTGGCAGGCCATGCAGGGTCAGCAAATGGGGACATCTGTGCAAGAGGAGACCCTGCTAAAAAAGAAGAGAGGGAAGGAATGCAGGAAAAAGATGAAACAGTATCTCTCTAGGTATATATCCTAGGCACAGATGATCCTTTATCTCTGAGCAGTGTTGTCAGCAGGCTGTCTGGATCCTACAGCACTCAACAAACCTGAAATGTTCACAGCCTTAGCGGGCTCTCCTGTGACACAGTGGTTCAAACTGGCACCAATTTCCTTTTGTCTCTGGAGGGATACCCTTTCCTTCTTGCCAGCACACACACGTGCTCTTTCCTCTGGCCCTTCCATTTTGTTAGCACTTGTTTTGATTTTAGCTTTGTGCAGCTCTTCGTGCCTTTTCCATGCCCTCCCTCTCCAAACCTCTTCTCCTATCTCTGGAAAAGACAGTGCCAGAGGGACTGATGGGATGCGCAGAGAGATTGCAGCAGGCCTGCAGGAGTGCACGTATGTGTGGGATGTGTGCGTGCACAGAGAGCCGTCGCACACGAGCAGCGCATGTAGGGTAGCCGCTCTTCTTTCTCATCTGATGGTCTCCACAGATAACCTGACAACCAGTTATGAACACTTCATGCTGCAAGGCCAGGGTTAGCTAGCACCCTCACCCTCTTTGTTTTGCACCAGCAAACACAAATCATGGTGATCAGCCTCACGTGAACAGGCTCTCTCGTGCCCTTTCCAGATCCAATGGCATTTTTGGGGAGGGAGCCCTCAACCTTGGATGGGGCAAGAGACATTTCTTCCAAGTAGAAGCAAAATGCACCCTATTCATCAGCCAATGCCCAAGTCTCCTTCTAACTTCAAACCTCTTTGCCCTCAAGGCAGAAGCATATCCTTAGGCCTATATCAGCCTATTTACCCCTAACCATCAGGGTTTAGTGCAACTCAAGCAAAGGATTGCTTTGAAAAGCTGAAGACAGGGAATGATCACAGTCCTCCCTACTAATGGCCTTTCCTGCCTTTTTGTTTTGTTCTCTGCTGGGTTCCGTTTTCTTTACCACAGCAGTTATTCCAACCTCAAGCCATGCCATCAGCCCCGGACACAGGCGAAATGATGATCCTTAGTTCTTATTGCACTGACCAGCCTTTTGCCTCCATTTTGATAGGCAGCTGGTTTCATCTGTTGTTTCCTGTACTTGTTACCCCCACCTGATAGAGCCATCATCTCCCAGTGTCACCTCACCATCTTCTTCCATTCATGTCTTCATTAACTTTTTACTTTGCCTCTCACTCCTCCACTTCTAACTCCCTTTGGTTTCCCTTTCCTACCTCTTCATGTCTGAATCTGTGGCAGAAGGGTGCGTGCTGGAGGACAGAAATGACAGTTTTCTGTTCCCAAAGTGTTATTTTAAGATATTGTTCCTTTATTGCAAAATATTTCTGTATTTTATAGCACTGGCTGCCCTTCAAACACTGTATTTCCTGTAAAAATATATCAGAGCAGTAAAATTCTCTATAGCCATTACAGAAACAGCGCACAGAGACACAAAACTCTGCCCCTGGCGACATTAGAATACCTGACTAGCTTCCTGTTCCTATGGCATGGCTCCCATGGCAATGTGAATCCAGCCTAACGAGACTGTTCCTAGATGGGAGATGCTACTGTCAGTAGAAAATAGAGGTTCCACAAGGAACCCCTGGCATTTCTTAGGGCATTGTGTGGCCAAAAAGTGTGTCTGTCACGTGGAGAAGCTTGCAGGATCAGATCTGGGGTTGTGACTATTGAATGCTGCTGGATTTTTAACCCTGCTGCTTTTATTGAGCGTGCCTCCTCTCTGAGTCACTGCTGTTAGTGCGGACTGTGGCTTTCGGTGCTTTGTCGGCCTGTATGGGACAGTATGGCAGAATAAGCCGGGGTTAGCGTGCAGGCGTCAGGTCAGCATCTGACTTGGGTAAAACTGTCTGCTTGTGTCTTTCTGTGAGTGTGAGGGGGAAAAATGAGCCCACAAATGTCCAGGCGAGGTGCCTTAAAAGCTACAAGGCCTGTAGCTCTGAGTCAACCCAACATAGCCTTGCAGCCATGTTACTGCTGGGTCTCCCTCCTTCGGGTTCCCGCTGGCGCTCGTCCCACATGCTGTTTGGTCTATGCTGTCCCCAGAGTATAGCTGCTATGTGTTCTCACAATCCCAAGGCAGCCAGATCGAGTTCTAGATGGCTTAGTCTCAGATGTTTGAGCGGGGTCTCTGCAATGGGCCATGGCTGTTCACATATTCCCACCCTTCTAAGGTGGCCACACAAACCCCACAGTCCACATGGCTAGTTGCTTCAGAAAATGTGGGCTCTCTAGATTATATTTCCAGGCTGGGTAAAAAGTGCACTGGTAGTATATGTGAGGCAGAGAAATGGGAACCAGAACTGGTGATCGGTGGTGAACAGTGTCTGGAAACAACCCTTAAACCAAGTGTGTATCTAGCAGCTAGTGCTGGGTAGAGATGGCAGAGGCTGGAAAGGGGACAGAAAAATCTTCTTTAAAGCAGACTGAGCAATAACCCAGCACTGTCTTGCACGCTGCTGTGCAAACCAGATTCAAGCAGCACAGGCAGCTGGCAGAGGGCGACTGCTGTGTGCAGGCCTGAAGCCGTGTTTGCTCACGGGGCTTGCGGGCTCCAGTCCTGCGCCGCAGAAAGCGCTGGGGAGCTGCCGTGTATGAAAGGTGCCATTCTGCAGGAGACGGAGGGAGGCAAACAGGGAGCCAGAGGGAGCCGCTGTGGCCGGCAGTGCTGCCACATTGCATCAGTGTTATGTAGAGAAATGTCCCCTGAGGCAGTGGGGGGCAGAAGGAGCTAGGAGAGGAGGGGGTTTGCGCTTCAAACCTCTCGTCATCCTCTCCCTGCTTTACACACACTCCTATGCCAGACTCAGCAAGAGTCTTGAGATAAAGAAGCTGCCACGAGCCTGGGATGAAGGGTGAGAGGGCCATCTCCAACCCCTGGCAAAGCAAGGAGCACACGGCCATGGCAGCAGGCACTGCTGTGACACACGAGGGAAGGCAGGGGGGTTGCCAGATGCACAGCAGAGACAGCCCGCAGGCCCTCCAGCTCCATGACACCACCACAATCTCCGTGGGCCCAAGCGCCAGGTGAGGAGAGCTGAGAGACTCTCCTCCATGAGACTCTCCTCTGTGAGACCCTCTCCTCTCTGAGGGTCATGGTGCCTGTTTGGTGCTGAGGGCTACGGCAGGCAGTGCCGGGGAGCTTACAGTCCTGTCCACCCCCAGCAATTCGTACCCACTTGGTGTGTGAGGCGAGCGTTCGAGGAGCCGAACAAACTAAAATGGAGGTGGATGGTGAAGGAAAGGGGAGGAGAAGAGGAAGAAGCCGAAGGGAGGGTTTTTGTGCTTGGCGGTCACTCGAGCCCGCCTTGGCGGCTCTCCTTCCCCAGGGCGGGACGGGGAGCAGCTCTCGAACGGAGGCCGGCTGCTGCAAATGTCGGCATGACTCGAAGCCAAAACGCCAAGTGGCACCATCTCCAGGGCTGAAAACGAAGGGGACAGGGGAAGAAGGGGGCAGTGAGGAGCTGAAGACAATGCGGGGAGGGGTGAGGGGGCCCCATGAAGGGATCTTTGCATCTGGGAGGCAGCGCGCGCTGTAGTTTCCCGCAGCCTACATCACCTAGGCAAAGTGCCCAGGGAGCAGGGTCATGCCCGCGAAGTCAGGAGCTGTGGACGTGCGGGAGAGCCCGCCCAGATGTTTTTCTTCCAAGTCAGCTCTCATTTTGCATCAGCCATGCTGGGACATGACCAACCCCTTCACTGCCATCGGCAGTGACTCATCGGCAGCTGAGGCACGGGGAAGAGCCAGGCCTCAGGCCGCCATACCCGTGCCCTGGCACGCGGTGGCCTCCCGTTGCATTGCTGCGCCATAAGAAGAGGCTGAAAGAGATGAGTGGAAAGATTTTAGCCCTTCTTTCTCCTCCCAAAGCAAGGTGCCTGCACGTTCCCCTTTCCTCTCGGCTCAAGGTTGAGCATTTGGCGCTGCGTAGGGTGGAGAGGACTCAGTTAAGCCCTGCCAGAGCTTTGCCCATTTTTACCCCTCTGTCCATGTGACACTCCTCCACATTATCAACTGGGGAGCATGGGGGACAGGACACAGGAGGGGGAGGGCAGGAAACAAGTGAAATCTAAATCCCCCAAATCTCCTGGCCTTTGCCTGCTCGCACCAGTTTCACTTTGCTAAAGCCGATTTGAGCTCTGATCCCAGTGGGAGGGAGGAGGGAGCAGGGAGACTTGGAAAGGAGAAGCCAAAGACGTGGGGAGTGGATTTTTTTGCTGTTCTGCTGGGGGGCACTGCTAATGGGCTGCTCTCGAGGGGAGAGGACGTGAGGACACCAGGCAGAGATCAGAGGGCAGAGGATTTGACTCTTGGGTAGCCTCAAGTGACTCTTGTTCAGGTCATCCAAGAGACAGCTCTGGAGGGCTGAGCTTTGATCTCCTCTGGCGGCCACATTGGGAGCTCTGTGCTCTCTGCCTAATGTCTCCCGCAGATCAAAGCTGTGCGGTGTACAGGCCTTTTGCTTCAAGAAACTAAGAGGTTTCTTCTTAGCATCTTGTTAGCTAACTTGTTAGCTCTGGCACCATCTTGTTTGGTACCATAGACAATCCCAGGCCTGGTCGCTTTGCAGAGAAGTGTCGAGCATTTCAAGGCTGTGGATTTTGCCTCTGTTCTGTGATTTCTCCTCAAGAGAAACTTTTCATCATCTCTTGTGGAGATCAGGTGTTCTGCAAGGATGAAGATGGTGCTGAGGCAAGGTTGCCTTCCGGTCTGCGATGGTTCCAGGGGCTACAAGACTCTTAGGAAGGGCTGTTGCCTCAGACCTGTTTGAAAGCTGTTTGGAGCAGTGCAGGGGGAGGGATTAGAGCCCTCTGGGACGTGTGAGCATGGTGCAGGGTGGCAGGAGGGAGACAGGAAAGCTGGTCTTGGATTCATGGTGGCTCAGTTGCTCTAATCTCTGGGATTAAGGCAGTGGTGGAATGCAGTCTGCGGCCATGACCTTCTTCGGCTGCCCGGGGTGACCCTGGGTCAGCACCGTAATGGGCTCCAGACCTCACCACACACCTTCTGTCTGCTAGCTGGAAAGATGAGGAAGAAGGAGTGACAAAATGGTGTTTAGAAACCCATCAGTTGCTTTCTAGTGATCCCTTTGATTCTCCTTGGCACTTTTAGCTACATACATTTAGCTGCATAATTTCTTGAGCTATATCTCTTACCCCTCTTCAGGCGTTCATTCTTGGCCTTCCTTCTATGCTGCCACAGTTTAGCTTAATTGGTCAAATTAGTGTTAATTGCTTCAGGAGTACCACGGTGCCAACATAGCCTGGCTGGGATTGTTTCTTCCCGTCTCCAGTCATTTCTCTTTTGGAGGGAAAAACGGGGACAGACATTCATTATTGGAAAATATTTTGCTACTTGGGTACCCTGTCATTTCTAACCACTGTTTGGGTTACAAATCATAGGAAAGGACTGGTACCTTTCCCAGAGCATTGATTTCTGGTTGAAAGCAAGATGACTTTGAGTTGCAAGAATATTTGAAAAGAATCATAAAATAAAAATATTTGAATGGTAAAATAAAACCAAAGTACTTCCAACTGAGAAGCTGTTAAAAGCCTGTGCAATGAAGTCTAATCTCTTCTTCAAGCTCTCTGAGCAGTTCTGCCTGCACATTTCATAGTTTCCTCAGAGATCCTATCTTAACTAGAGCAGCCCATAATCTGGCAGGAATACAGAGAAGGAGTTTGCATTTCGTTAGTGCCTTCATCCAGAGACCAAAGCTCATCTATTTCTACAAGGTCCAGCAATGTAGCGGCTTTTTTTTTTTTTTTCTTTTACAACTAGTAAGCTATGTTCAAGTAGAGCTGGACATTTGTGTTTCAGGCTTTCACATTACCCACATCTAGGGTAAGCAGGAGCCCCAGGAGTGGCAAAATAAATTCTCCATTTCCCCCATCCAAATCTTGTTTAATTCCGTTCTAGGATATTGCAAGGTACTTAAAATACCAGCAAGCTCCATGCAGCATGGGCCCTGTGGAGCCAACACAAAACACTGATATTTGCACTCAGTAGCACCTCAGACTCAGAGCAGTGCCTCTGAAACCATGGAAGGTTAAACTGGAGTAAATAAAGAATCTGGGAGAAAGTGTGAGACACATAGGAGACAGCACTCTGGGTAGCAAGGGTGTGACATACTACTTAGTTTGAGGGATGATCCCATCTTCCCTTGACTGGTCCACAGTCTTTGAAAGCAGCTTGTCCAGCCTTATTTTACAGGACTATGGGAGGCTGTACTTGCCTTAAGGGATGAAACTACATGTATGAGAGCACTGAACTTACTGAGGCAAGAATCGTAATGCAGCTAGGGAAGGAGGTCGCAGTGCTAGCACTGACTAGTGTTAAGGCTTAATATGAGGAGGAAACATTAACAATGAGGAGGAAAACATTACAATATTTTCAAGCTCTCCCTATTGTTCTGAGAAACCTCCTAAATGGGGCAACAGCCTCATGCCCATATTTACATGCCACGTCCTGTGAAGCTATGCTGTGAAGCATACGTTCTTTTTCTGACATACCTGCCCCTATCCTTCCCCCCTCTTCTTTCCCACCTTGGCCTCTACAGGTTGTTAAATGAAAGCGACAAGCGGCCCTTCATTGAAGAGGCAGAGCGGCTGAGGATGCAGCACAAAAAAGACCATCCTGATTACAAATACCAGCCACGCCGTCGGAAAAATGGCAAGGCCACACAGGGCGAGGGCGAAGGCCAAGTAGATGGGGAAGCTGGCGGGGCTACTGCTATCCAGGCCCATTACAAGAGCACCCACCTGGATCACAGACATCCTGGGGAAGGGTCACCCATGTCTGATGGGCACCCAGAACACTCCTCAGGTGAGTCCCAGGTTTCCCTAGGTGAATGGACGGGTTTCAGGCAACTCAAAGGCTCAAAAAAAAAAAAGGTGTTATCACCTTAGCGATGTGGCTCACACCTTCCTCATGATTCCAACAAACTTTGTTAGAGTCACCAGACTGGGGCGTGCCTGAATTACACAGGCATTTGCATTCCTTCAGTGAGCTGGGGAGTCATTCTACCCTCCCTCTTCCTACGGAGGGTAATGTTTTGGCTCTTTCTCTCTCCCTTCACTGAAGTCTCCAGCTGGGCAGTTGCTGGAGTATGGGGGGGCGTGGAACTGGCATATGTAATAGCCCAGGTATAAAGTGATAACTCACCTTTTCTCTCTGTTCCCTCCTCAAAATGTTTTTCACATTGCAGGTCAGAGCCACGGTCCCCCCACACCTCCTACCACTCCCAAGACTGAGCTGCAGGCTGGCAAAGCCGACTCCAAACGAGAAGGGCGTTCTCTGGGAGAAGGGGGAAAGCCGCACATTGACTTTGGCAATGTGGACATCGGGGAGATCAGCCATGAAGTGATGTCCAACATGGAGACCTTTGATGTCAATGAATTTGACCAATACCTGCCGCCCAATGGACACGCTGGCCATCCAAGCCATGTTGGGGGCTACGCAGCAGCCGCAGCTGCTGGCTACGGCCTAGGGAGTGCCCTGGCTGCAGCCAGCGGACACTCTGCCTGGATCTCCAAGCAACATGGAGTCTCCTTGTCCACTGCCACGTCGTCGGTGGTGGACTCCAAAGCGCAGGTGAAAACAGAAGGGTCTGCCCCTGGAGGTCATTACACTGACCAGCCCTCCACCTCCCAGATAGCTTACACATCCCTTAGTCTGCCTCACTACGGTTCAGCCTTCCCTTCCATCTCCAGGCCCCAGTTTGACTACCCTGACCACCAACCCTCAGGACCCTACTACAGCCATTCCAGCCAAGCCTCTGGCCTCTATTCTGCCTTCTCCTATATGGGACCTTCCCAACGTCCCCTTTACACTGCCATCTCTGACCCTGCACCATCCGTGCCACAGTCCCATAGCCCCACACATTGGGAACAGCCTGTGTATACGACTCTCTCTAGACCATAGGGAATGGGGAACAGTAACCAAAACAGTGACAGAAGGGCTCCGAAGAATCAGCGCAGGCAGAAGAGCCTCCGAACTCCGAGGTCATTCAGTGTTATCCAGCCACCAGAACCCACTGAGTATCCAGAAGTGCCTTTCTTGACCCCGGCTATCGCTGGCTCACTCGCCTACAGGAAGGTTTTTCGTCCTTTTGCCCTTTACCAATTTCATGCAGGCCATCCAGCTGGCTTGCAACACCTTATTGGCCTTCTAGATGAGGAGGATTCTAGACATGGAGTGACTGGTCTGTGGTGGGTTTCGTTGTGTGCACCCTGGACTGTAAGATAAGAGAGACTCTCCTTTTCTTCTCCTCCCCAGACTGCTCCAGTGAGTTAGCAGGTGTTTCCAATAGGCCATAATGGCCAACTCTGTTACCTGCTGTGGGTGAAGGGTGGTTGCTCAGGCACCTTGGTGAACATGTTTTGGGAGGAGTAGTAGGTAGGATGGCACAGCCAGCTTCCTTGAGATCAGTGTTGTGCAGCAGTCCTGCCTAAGATTCACACATGCATGAATCTTGATCCCCGTTGGAAGACCAACTTATGCTTGCTTCCCTGCTGATTTCCACAGCTGCATCCTAGCTTTTCTCCCTGCCTCTCCATCCTTATCCCTGTTTGACCCCACGCTCTTTCCTGCATAGAGATTTTAAGGCTTGACTGAACAATACATTGGACTCAGGAACCGAATTGTTGGTTTTAGCTTTATTCATCTCATAGCATGCACATATTCATGTGAGGAGGTATGGGAGAGGTAGGGAGGGCTTTGTGGCTCATAAAGGTGCTGTGGGCAAATCCTCCTTTCTTACAATTATTCTGAATCACTCATCTGACATTACTGGTATCTCAGTCCTTTCTAATATCTCCAGTGTCCCAAACAACCTCCAGCCAAATTTGGTCCTTGCTCTTCCATTGTCTGACTGTGCCTGTGTGAAATGTGGAAGGCACAAGAAATCTGCTATTTCTTCCAAAACTACAGGCATAAGTCTCACCTGCCAACACCCAGAAGTGATTCCAATACTCACTTTGAACCCCCACTCCAAACTCAGACCAATGGGGTCTGCATCTCTGCTTGTTTGATCATCGCATATTCCAGTTTGTCAACACCTCTCTCCTACCTTCGCCAAGGATGCAAAGATGTTCTCGTGGCTTTAAGCAAGGTAGAAATACATGCACACTTCTGTATAACAGCAAAAAAATAAGCCTATGAGAAGTGCAAAAGAACTCCTTTTCCCCGTTGTGTTTCAAACTGGAAGCATCCAGCTCCCCTGCTCAGATCAACCCCTTTTTTTCAGGCCAACACCTGAGGCCAGTTTGCTTACTGGTCCCTTGTCTTCTCCAGGACTGGGGTGGTTTGTCATGCCAGGGAGCTAACTGGCACAAATACGGCTGCAGGAAAAGATCGCTCCCAGCAATTGATTGCAGAGACATATTTTGGGACCTTCCAATGGATATTCCGGTCTAGCAAGATAAAATACCTTGGCCAAACATGGACTGTGATCTGTGCCATTGTTTCCCTCTGCTGATATGACTGTCAGATGCCCTTCTGCCTCCCTTAGTTTTGGATGTCCTCTCCTTTCGGCATCTGGAAAGATCATGTAGAATGTTTGCTCCCTGTACGCATGTAACCTGTTCCAGCCTTGCCCCCTTATTTATGCAAGTAGCACCTCCCACCTCCCTTTTCCCAGTCTCTATGCTGTCCTAGCACCATTAACTCTGCATTAAACGTATGGAATAATAAACTTAAAAGTTTCATTTTCATGTGTCTGCCTTTTTTTTTTTTTTTTGACCTCTTTCCTGAAATTCTCTTCCCTCTCTCCGCATAAGGACAAGATATGTCTCTATAGCACCACACAGACCCTGTGTACAGCTTTCCTCTGCCCATCATTGAGAAGACACAAGAAAAATTCTGGCCGATCTACCAGACTCCTCCCTGGAGATGAAGCTTTAACCACTCACAAATATATAGGATAAAATTGTATAGGATAAAATTCAACCTATACAATTAAGCCTACACAATTCAACCTATCCAATAAGAACAGTTTTGTATGTGCTTCACCCAAGAATTTCTTGATGTGATTGCTAACACTCTCTAGAATAGGAGCTTGGTCTTCACCTCCTCATTTCCTCATCTCCAGGTGGTAGATCATATACCTTTAAAAAAATTCTTCCGCATGTAGATGAACACACATACGTTGGAAGCAACCAAGAATTTCTCTGTAGAAATTCAAATACTTCTGGGCTTCCACATATTTGAATAGACAAACACATACAGAGTGTATTCAAGAATATATAGATTTATACCCTCCTCTCTGTTCTCAGACTCTGGGAGACTCTCTGAGGATATTTGGGGAAAAAAATGTATAGCATATTTTGCTCTGCTTAAGAACGACATCTATCAAGGCCGATGGTAGCTAGCTAGGATCCCAGTTAATACAGAGACTCCAAAATAACTAAAGAGTTCCAAAAGATTTCCAGGCAGAGGCATGTGATTTATCCAGTGAATTTGTGCCCACTAGATGCCTTACACAGAGAGCAAGTAGGATGCCTAGGAGCCACGGAGCATATTCAAAGCTTTTTAAAGCTCGCAGCATTGTTCAGATGAAGTCCTATGAAGGGCCAAGAGCATCTCCAGCATAAGAACTTACTGAGCTGTCATGATGGTGATGTCAAGCTGAATAGTTCAATGCAAAGGGGAAGAACGGCCATTCATTAGACTGGAGACAAAATCTTAGCCTGAACTACGGGCTACAGGAAGAGTCCAGAGGATGATTGCACTGCTGAGCAAGTCGGGAGCACCTGTGGGGTAGCAGGGAAGCCATGGTGGCACTAGGGGCAGGAGAGCTGGCCACAAGAGCAGCGAAAGGAAGGGACGTGGTTGGGATGAGCAGAAGAGTGGGAAATGAAAGTCCTTAACCTGACACAATCATCCTTCTGTTCTTGAAAAAGCAAACTAAAGAAGGGAACACGCTCTGCCTCAACCATTCTCTGGCAGAAGGGGATGCTTCACCTTACCTAGGAGTCTCCTGACAACTAAGGCAGGACTGAGAACACCGCTGGTAGTAGAGGGGTTAACTGCTCCTCCTGCAGACTAACAGGAGCTGGCCCGGCATCCTTCCCTATCCCTTTAATCGTATCTGATACAGATGCAAAGCTGGGGAGGGGAGGCGGGTAGGAAACAAAGAAGCCATTTAAAAAAAGGACAAGAAAACGACCCCCGCGCTCCATGGCGGACGCCAAACGATTGCACAAAGGCACCATTTCAGGGCTGAAATTTCACCGCACCAACGTGATTAAAGGATTCCACAGAGGGTGGGGGGAGAAGGCTGAAAGCCACAGTGCTGCAAATTAACCTTTTCTTGGTAAGGACAGCCTGGACCAGGAAGCACTCATGTTCCTCAGGGCCAGCCCCTTCCCATACCTGGCAGCAGCTCCACATCCCCTTTGACCTATCATTTTGTCCAGAGACCCATTCAGCTCTTGCATTCTTGCCTCCAAAGCAAGCCCCTCCTGTGCACTTCATACTCTGCACACGTAAAACCAGCGAGGGACCGATGCTTTTACAGGGAACACTAAGAATGGCATACGTGGCTGGTTACATCAGCCAAGTTGCCAGGCACATGGATATAAACTCTCTTCGGGATGCGGATGCTCATCAGTAGGCACTGAATACACGCACAGCATGGAGAACACAGGTTCTATGTAAGTCAGTACACTATGTGCACTAGTACTAGTGACCTAGTTGGAAAGGTTCTTCCCAGGCCAACATAAAGATACAGCAGCAGGTACCACAGTCTTGCTTTCCATTTTTTTGTTTCCTCTTAATTTAAAAGAAGAAAACACAAAGAATTACAAGGGCACATTTAAACAGAGAATTGCTTCTAGAGACATACTCAACATGTTCTGCCCAAGAGCTCAGGTCTTCCTCCCCAATCTTGGAACGCACAGAACATTATGAAACAAAACCAGGTAGTGGCTGGCTGGAAGATCCAGTAGACTGTAACACATACACCCAACCTTTTGCAATTGCAGCAAATTGGGAGATATTATCTACCCCTTCTGCAAATCAAGAATTGAGAGTGTTGGTGTTTCCTTCTCTGGAGATCTTCCAAACGCACCTGGATGCCACCCTGTGCCATGGGTGTCCCTGCTGGAGCAGCAGGGTTAGACTGGATGATCTCTAGAGGTCCCTTCCAACCTCAACCATTCCATGATTCTGCGTGATTCTGTTTAAGGGGACAAATTATTGAACTTTTATCACGCAGCATATTAAAGGAACTCTAGAGCTTAACTGCTCTGCTGACACCGTAAGATCCACTGGAGCAGGTACAACCGAGAGGGCCTGAGCGCACTCGCACCTCAAGGGCCACCAGTGCAGCCGGAGGACGGCTACCCTGGAACTAGCGCAGCCACTGAACGCACGGCTGCCGTGCCGAGCTGGGGGGACAGCAACTGGCGACGGCGCTTCCGGCTGGGCAGCGCTGCTGAAAGGGGATCCCCACCACTGATAAGCAGCAGGAGCAGGGAAACAATAGGTGACTTGATGAGAGCTGCTCTACGATACTCCTGAGAAGTCCTGTAGCCAGCCCTGGCCAGAGAGGAAATTGGGGGTTTCCACAGCAACCTGCCTAGGGCACAAAGGCCCAACTGTCTAGAGGGAAGCAATGGAGGTGTCTGGGCACTCCAGCCTCTGTCCATTTTAAGAAAGGATAGGGGTGGAGAGCCAGAGTCTCTCCGCAGCCAAAGTACCTGCAAGATCCTGTCTGTACAACAGTGCTTTAATTGGCTACTGGTCCAGTGAGCAGGGAGGGGTGGCAGTGGAAGAGGAAGTAGTTCCTGCAGCCTTTAGTCTCACTGAAAGGGATGGGCTTCTCAGATGAAAAACTGCAAGAAAGGCAAGGCACTTTGCTTTCTAAGCCCATTAATATAGCCCACATCGTCTGCACAAAGAACACAGTGAACAGGCTGGTAGAGAGAAGAAAGAAACTCTTCTCCTGGGCATGTAGGAGAGATGAAAAAGGGAAAGAACAAAAATGTTCAGCTAAAAATAGGGCAGTTTACAATTTATTTACACAAATATAAACAAAAATAGAAACATCTGCTGTGGAAGGAAGAACCAAAAGCAATGGCTTTCCAGGTTGATCAGTCTGTGATAATTAATTCATCCACACCCCAGTCTTCGTAGCTCCCATCTGGCAGGTATCGGCGGATGATTATGGGGATCTTGCGTGCCCTGAGGAGAGGACAGAGAGGTGAATGGAAATGCCAAAGCCTTCACTTTACCCTTTCAGCAATCAACAGGAATTGTGGTAGGGTCTTAGAGGCTTCAGGAAGCTCTTCAGGTTTACCTGGTAGATCTGCGTAGCACCAGTGTTGTGTATTACATAGGAGGGGAAATCCCAACAACCCTCTCTTGTAGGTGCAAAGCACTGAGTGCCCTTAAGGCCCAAAGTAAAGACCTGCAGAAGGTCAGCAATCCACTACTAACGCAGAAATTGAGCCCTGTGATCTGAACCACTAGGAGCCAACACCAAATATCTAATGAGGATATGGGGGAGGAGGAGGAGGAAATGAGGGGACTCAAAGTATAAACCCACTATTCGTTTGATGGAAAATCCAGTGAAGACTTTTTTTTTTTTTTTTTTAAAAACACACAAGTCACTATAGAAGTGGCAGAATTCCAAGAATGTGCACAAAAAGTAATGACATTTACAGGTTTTACACTCTAGGCATCCAAAGTATCAATTACATTTTAAGAAGGATACATGAACATGAAATTGGTAGTAAAACAAACTACCATGGGGGTGGAACACTGCATCTCTGCTAATGGCATTTCCAATTAAAAAGCAAGGAAAGGCTGAACACACCTTAACTTACTGAAGGCAGATTTAAGTCAGCAGAATGTAATTAAGCAGTCTGGAATCTAACCAGGGCATCAAGTTTACAACCGTATCAGTCTTAGAAGTCATACAGCATCTTTAATGATCATAAGCATTCAGCAATTGCTTCTCCCTCATGTCAAGTATTATGATTGAATTTTGGCACTGAACAGGACGTCCCAGTATTTCCTGCCATGCCCTGACTCCTTTCCAGAGCTCATGCTCACAACAGCAACCAGACTGAACTTGGAGATCTGACAGGAAACAGGACCTGAGGAGGTTTTGGCAGCGACAAAGCAGCTGTAATAAGGATGCAAATCCACAAGAGCAATTGCAGTGCACCAAGAAATTGTGGGAGTAGCGGGACAAGTCACTCTGCTTGAAAAATACTTTTATGTGACCGTGTAGGTCACTGACTATATTGGTGAACTGTGGACCAACAGGCAACTTTGCTGTGGAAAGGTGGGCCTGTCAACAGGCACACAGAAGCTGCCTCTACTACACTCAAAAAGGCTGTGAATGTATTTATTTCATCTGTATGCAACACATCCTGGTAACCATGAAAAAGTCCCTTTCTAACAGAGAGGAAGTAGGGATGGGTCTTTTGCAATCACAGTAAGCCAAGCATGGAAGGGTGCAGAAAAGAAGGTTCTTAACAGGGTTTCCACATCACAAACCTGACCTGTATTTTTGTCATCATTTCATTTAAGTACAGGTTTGTTCAGATGGCTACTTTGCATTAGTTTCTTTCAGGGAATTAAAGAGATTTCAGAAAAATGGAGACTTGGGTTCTCACAGGGGAAAAAAAAAAACCAAAAAAAAATAAAACAAAAACAAAAACAAAAAAGCCCACACTCATACTCCCAAATAAAAGATGTCAGGGTTCTGCAGCACTTTGCCGGAGCTCCTAGGATGCGACAGAGCACGGCCCAAGCTACCTGCAGCTGGGGAGAGGTCCCAACATGGAAAAGGGGACAATGACTGTAACGTTTGCTGTTAGAGTGCATGCATAACTTGCACAGAATAAGCTGCTAAGTGCTAGGGTGAGAACTGCTTGATAGGTACAGTCACTGCCCAAACCTGAGACTTACTTGAGCTCCTTCATGGCAATCAGCAAGGGGTCTGTCTCCCCCTCCAGCTCTACCATCACAGGGGCACACATCCTGCGTGGGGAGAGCAACAGTCACACAGAGAACACGCAGAGACGTGAGAGTGATCATCAAGCACATGCCTGTGTCCTTCACCCAAAGGGCAGCAAAGTGAACATCACCTTGGCAAACCCTATTTTGTATTTTTATCCACTTTGGGAAGAAACTTCCCCTATTCTGACCATGCAGTGGCAGCACTAGTTTCACTAGATGCCCGCGGCTATGGACTGAGCATTTACTTTAATGTCCTTCTCGGCCTGACCCTCAGCTGCAGATGGGGCTTTACAGTCAGTCAAACCCACATTGCTCTGGGCTCACCCTGGGCTGTGGGCAAATGTGAGGAAGGAAGAAGTTCTAAAATTAATCCAATAAGGAGGGTGGAAACATTATAAAAATGGGCCTGTCATCTACAATTCCACCACATCTTACTTCCTGACCTATTCATATTTTCCAGGCTTTATCTGGGCAAAAAGAGAGGGCTGGTTTTATGATGGAATATCTCCAGGAGAAAAAAAAATAAAAGGCATTTTGCAGAAGGTTTAACAGCAGAGCTGGCGGGGCTGACTATTATCTGCCCTCCTAAGCAGCAGCAGGAAACAGGAGCTCCCGTTATGCACGGATAAGGCCACTGGGGGCTGCTGCTGGCCCAGATTCAGTGCTGAAGGCAGAGGCTGTTGTAAGGCAGAACCGGGCGCCAGAGACTGGATTACAGGCCTGGCACAGACCCACCTCAGCCCTTCCATTTCTCTGGCCCTCCGCCAGTTGAGGGACTGTGCGCAAAATAGCTTCACAGAGGGGAAGACAAAGTGAGGACTAAGGAAAGATCTGATCACCACCCAGGAGCTTCCAAATGAGGCTCCTATGAATGAGCAGCATTATTCCAAGGGTGGATGTAACCAAGATAAAACTGAGATGTGTTTTCAGACGAGCTTTACAAACATTTACAGACACCCTAGCAGGCTTGCCTGCGGGGCAGTCTTCTGACAGGCAATATTCAAATAGCCCTGGAAAGACAAATGGAAGATGTTGAGAGCAGCCAGCCTTAACAGCACTTAAAAGAGGATTTAAATACCACTGCATATTATAAATGGGGCCCCACTCATTCAAATACTTTAGAAAGCTATAGCTTGCTGCAACACAACTGCACTCTAAAAGGAAGTCAGGATCATCAGGCTTAATGCCTGCAGTCCAATGGTATCACCTCAAGGCATTCTGGAATGTTTTTCCCTCAAATTTTGGCTTTGGAAAACAGTTTCTACAGTTTCCAGCCTGGACGCACTCACCTTACGAAAGGCAGAAATCAGGATCAGCCTCTCACATTTCCTATGACAGGGGGAGGAGTTGTACAGCTGCCGAGTGCCTGTCCTTCCAGGCATAAATACCCCATAAATCCACTTCGCCAAGAGAGGATACAGAGATTTCACCCGTGGCTAAGGGCTCAACAGCTTTGCTTGGCAGCACTGACAGAAACGGAAGCCCCAGAAGCTTGGGGATCACGTAAGGAAGTCCCAGAGCTCCGGAGTATTTCCGAGATGGAAGCAAGCAGCTCAGACAGGGACGGGAGACCCCAGGGGCCAGCGGCGCGGCCGCGGGGGCGCGCGGGACACGGAGCCGAGCACTTACGCGATCTGGAGCGCCCGCGTGCCCAGCACCCGCGCCCGCTCGTACTTCGTCATGTAGGGGGTGGTGATGCGCTTCTGGTTCGCCTGCTGCCGCTCCCCCGACGGCAGGATCTCCACGTTCTCCTGCCCCTCCTAGGAAAGGCAGCACCAGGCGGGCAGGGCAGCGCCGCGAGCCCGCGCAGCGGCAGCCGGCGCGGCCGAACCCAGAGGGGCGCCCCCCGCACCCACCTCCTCGGCGTTCTCCAGGTCCTCCAGCCCCTCATCCTCCTCCACATCGTCGAAGTCATCGCCGTCGAAGCTGCGGGCGGACACGGAGGTCGCAG
>VZSV01000151.1:9344-35299 GCA_013398735.1 Nothocercus julius | reverse complement strand
TTATCCTCGTTGTCCGACATGCTGCCTCCCCGCCTACCTCGCAGGAAGCGCCGCTCACTTCCGGCGGCCCGCCGTGACGTCGCGGAAGTTGCCCGACTGCCCGTTGCCGCGGCGACGAGCACCGCCCGCCCCCGCGCGTTGCCTCCCGCGCGGCCCAATCCGAGGCCGCCCCGCCCACGCGTCGCCATGGAGACGGGGGGACTCGTTCTTCTCGTCTTCTTCTCTTCTTTTTTGTTTGATTGGCTCCGAGGGCTTCTTCTCCTGTGGCGTCAGAGCGCCGCGCTGTGACGTCAGGCGGGCCGTGGCGGGAAGGTGAGCGGGCAGCCGAAGGGCCTGGGGGTGTTGTGGGGGCAGCGCCTCTTACGTCATTGGTCACCATGGTCCCTAGAAGGGCAGCCGGCGCCTGTGATGTCACTGGTTGCCACGTTGTCTCTGGAAAGGCAGCATCTGTGATGTCACTTGTCGCCAGAGTGTCCCTGGAAGGGCAGCGCCTGTGACGTCCCTTGTCACCGCCGTGTCCCTGGAAGGGCAGCGCCTGTGACGTCCCTCGTTCCTGTGGCCCCAGAGGGCCGCGGACGCCGCGGGGCACGGTGGGTGTTCGGAGGCCGTGCGACGGGGCCCCGCGCGGCCGGGGCCAAGCGGGCGCCCTGGCGGGCAGGGCTGGGCCCTGCGCCGCTGGGGACGTGCAGTGGCTTCGTCTCGCGCTGTCCTCAGGGCTCGGCGATGTCGTCGCGAGAGGGAAGACGGTCAGCGCCAGCTGCGGCCAAGGGAACTCGCTTCTGGCAGCCTCCCGGGACAGCTCAGTACAGCCGGGAAACCCAGGAGCTGCTGAAAGGTAACGGGAGGGAAGGAAAGCCCTGGGGCGAGCGCCGGCACCTCCTGCCTCCTGCTGCGCTTCCCGGCTCTCCCGCTTCTGTCTGGACCTTGCAGGCCGCACGCCTCACTGTAACATTTGGGTCTGGTTGTTACTGCAACTGTGTGGTCAGGTCAAAGAAAATCTTTCCTGAAATAAAACGCTCCACCTAATTCTTCCCCTGGAGCAGAAGCTGAGAGAGAACTGCACAGAGCAGATGCTAAACCTGTCACTGAACCTACCTACATTTCATTGTTTGGGTGTGATGTTTCTGAAATTGCAAAATAATTTGCTCACGTCTTTTGGATTTTCATTTTTAAGTGGAGATTTTCTCTAGGGCTTATTTACCAAGCCCTTCCCCCTGCCTTAGTGTCTAAAGGTGAATAGGGAGCCCTCTTAGGCTGTGGTCTTCACAGATACACCATGTTTTTCAGCAATGATGGATGAGTCCAAGCTTACGAGTTTTCAGAGGCGGCACCTGATGGACTGTGTGAAACGTGAGTAAATCTCTTGCTCTCCACCCTGTGCTGCTGATTTTGTGGAGCTTCCCAAAGAGCACTGGCCTACAGGCTAACTGGATGGGCAAGAAACAAGTGAGTGGATAGTGCTTGGAGGAAGTTGTGTTCTTGTCAGCACTGCCTCCCACCTAGCTCTCCTGATCTCTGTTTTCATACCCTGTAATGGAAACTGTTCTCATACAGAAAACTGTTCAACCTCCACCTTTCTTTGCCTCTTCCTTTCACTGCCTCACTTCTGCCTTTAAAATAGCAGTATAGCTGCTGCTGACATTGAACAGGGCGAGGTGTCCCCAGGAGTCTCTCTAGGAAACAAACTGTAATGGGGGGACTTGACCCAGTCTCATGTCATATGAAGCAATAACCAGGTAAGATGCCTGTGGTACGTGGGATCTTTGCTCCATGTACTCCAGTGGGTCACCAGACAGACCTTCTGGTGGTCCAGGGCCGTGAAGCCACAGGCTCCTCCGTGTCTGACATAGCAGTGTTTTCCCTTTGATGTCCAGGAGGAGATACCCTGCCCCTCCAGTGCAGCCCCACATCCAGCAAAGACCCGCAGCCTGCCGAGCCTGCCTTCTCTCCCCCAAAGCCCTGGCTGCCAGGCAGGCTTCCAGCTAAACCACATCTTCGACCTGCCGAGGTCTGCCAGGCCGGAGACGCCTACACCCGCGAGAGATTCAAGCCACAGGCAAGGAGTAAGTCAGCAAATATTAATAAATATATCCTGCTGCCCAGTCCCTTACATCCATTTGCTCTTTACAACCTCAGCAGTCTTTTTTTTTTAATTGCTTTCCATCTTCACTCTTTCTGTCTCCAAAGAGGCCCAAAAAACAGATCTCTGAGGGAACATCTACTGTAAATGCTCATTGATTCCTGCTTGCTGGCTAGGATGATAGGTGATAGGAACGCATGTAATCCTTGCCTAAGAAGGGAGTACTATATATTTTTCTGGTTTATAAATGTGAATCAGACCTCTGATGTCAGTTTGGTTGACTCTTCACCACAAACACATCCACATAGTGCTGTGCAGTTGAGTCTGAGAATGGGGCTGTCATTAACATAATGCTGCCTCTGCCATCATTTGGGGAGAAGCAATGTGGCCAGGCTCCTTCCTGAGGAGACAGGCTGCTAATGACTTTCTTTTCTTTGGCAATCCCAGGAGATCTGGAAAGGGAGAAGCAAAGGCTCCAGAATATCTTGGCAACAGGAAAGGATGTGGTGGAGCACAAAGCAAAGCGGACACTGGCTCAGACAGAGGAAGAGGAGGCATCAGAGGTGGACCGGTTTGAAGAGTGTATGTGAAAGGTAGCAGAGCGAGGCACACGGGGAAGCCTGGGAACTCACAGCCTCCCGGAGCTGGGGTAGCCGACTGTGGAGCCAGAAATCTGAGGCCTGTTGTGGAAGGGGGCACTGAGCCCAGTTTCCAAGAGAAAGGACTTCTTGCTGTGACACAGACCCAGCTTCCCTGGCAGAGTTTGTATCGCAGCGGTTTGCTGGCAGATTCGAACTCTCTTGATTGCCCCCACAAAATCCACTCTGTTGGCACAAAAAGCCCTTGGTGGTTTGCAGGGGTAACCTCGGCAGAAAGCCCAGGTATTGTGGATCCTTTTTCCAGCCAGTGTAGCTCCATGTAGACTAGGACCTTTGCCAGCTTGAGTGTGGTTTGGGCTGTTTTGTTTTGTTCCCAAACCAGTGCTGTTATACTAGTAAAGCTTAAATATAGAGTGGAATTTTAGGTAGTGATACACTTTGGCCTACCGAGTTACCTGGGGTGGCAAACCCCCGCCTTATAACTCTGTGTGCCTGAAGCTTCAATGCATGTGTGCACCTCAGCCAGCTCTTTCTTAACCAGGACAACACAAAAAATAGCAGTACTCAAATAATGTGTTTGCATGGGTTTGGTTTGGTCGGTGCTGCAAGGAAACCAGCGTGGTTGGCTTCACGTTTGCTTTGGGTGCTACAAAACTGGTCTCAAACTCACTGTTGTCCTTGACACATGTGAAGCGCTCATGGGCTGTGCTGTGTCAGGTGTTGGCCCGTGAACTGGCTGCAGGGCTGTGCTGCAAGACAACGGCTGAAGAGCTTCTGTGCATGAGCTGCTCCTGTGACCAAATATGGTTGTGTTTTCCATGGTGCTGCCTTTGAACTAATGAACCTCAACAGCTTTAAGCAGATTGGCTCCATCCACAGACTGGATAAAATGCCAGCAAGCAACAGTGTTGTCTGTTTGAAGAAACCCGGAAAGTTACTATTCTGGGAAGGTGGAGAATGGGGCTGGGGGCATGGGAGAAGTATTCCTGATAGGAAAAGGGCTGCTGAGATACTCTGGTGACATGGGCAAGGTAATTGTTGGAGCAGATACCCCCTTTTCCAGTGGGATCTCCATTCCAGTGATGCTAGGAGGGCTGGCTGCTGAATCCTGTTTTTTTTTTTTTTTTTTTTTTTCTCTTCTCCTTGGGCTTAGTGGTGAATGAAGTTCAGGAGAGGAAGGAGTTCCTGGCAGAGATGGAAGCTTTAGGACAGGGCAAAAGGTATCGAGGGATTGTCCTCACCGAAATCTCGCAGGTACGTGAGGGCCCTGGGGACACTGGCAGAGCAGCATGTTGAGGGAATCCCTGGTGTTAGAAATCCCAGTCCCCTGCTATCCAAGTGTGGGTGTGGGAGGAGGAAGGGGCAGGGAGCTGAGTGTTCTCTTTCATGGCATGGGGCAGCAGTGAATTTAGGGGGCAGGGGGAAGAGGAGGTTTCACCTTTTCTTTCTATGTCTGCAGGTAAGTTAATCTAGGGCAGAAGGACCTTTTTATTGGGTTTGGTAAAAAAAAAAAAAAAAAAAAAAGTAATAGCTCCTGGTATTCTCCCCACTCAGCCTTTCCCCTTGCGCTTTGCAGAAACTGCGGGAGATGGAGATCATTGACAAGAAAAGAAGCAAGGAAATGAGAGAAGTCACAACAAAAGACTTGCCCATTGGGAACAAATCTGATTCCCATGACTAGGCCCAAAAAAACACCAGAGCAATTTGATCCTTCCTCTTCTTCCCTTACCATCCGAGTCTCAAGGGCTGGTCTGTGCCTGTCCACTTCTCAAGGATCCCCTTGAAGAGGGGGCAGTACCACCTGCTGCCAAAAGCCAGGAACAATTTATGACAGCTGGCAACAGAAGCAAGCTGTAGTCAAATCCTTCCCACGTGCCAGATCCCTTCTGCAAGGGGGAATTTGCTCAACAATATTAAGGAGATGAAAACACACAGGAATAGACTTTAAAACATGACAAAGCAGAGCCTCTTTTTGGCTAGACAATGCTAGCAGAGCATTTGGCAGAGCACAACAATTCAGATGAGAAAAAAATGTCACACCTCTTTTTCCATTCCACCCAAAGCCCAGAGGTTCCTAGTTACAGTAGCAGGACGCTAACATGAGTGTTACTATCTCCATCCAGGACCTGCTTTTGACTGCATCTCTGGGAAGGGCTGTGCTGGCAGGTGCTGGGGAAGAAGATGAACCGTGTGGCCTCACACAATACCAGCTCCTAGTATTACGGTAGCTCGGAGTGACTGTGTGTGCCAGCAAACTACTCGGCAGCGGTTAAGAGAGGCAGGTGCTTGGGAACACGGCTGCACTGAGAAGGGAGAGGGGATTTTCTGCGTGCAGGTTTGCTGTGGCTCTCCTGGTTTTATCTGTTTTTTTAGTGATACCCTGTGAACCATTCAGCAAAGCCAGGCAGTGCGCCCTGTCCCTGGGACAGCGTGAGTACGGGAAGGAATAAAAAAAACCTCCAAAGCACAATCATTTTTCAATTCCAAGATTTCTTTTATTTCCGTTCAGGTGAATGGAAATCACGGGGTTAGTACAGTGTAATTTTACAAACGGAAGTTCTCACAGGAGCGGGGCCAAAGGCGGGAGTAGAGGCTGCAGCAATCCCGACGGCCTTTGGCAACAGCGACGCGGCAGCAGCCCCTGAAGCGAACGCGCTTCTTGGAAAAGGCTTGTGCTTTGGGATCTCTCTGCAGCTCCTGATGAGCCGGCAGGGGATGGCAGGAAAGAATTGGCATCACCAGCGTGGGGCTCAGCTTGCCAGCCGCCCCCGGGGGCCATGCTGGGGCTCGGGTGACGCTCAGGCCCCCCTGCACGTTTTGGGAAAGGGGGATCCCATGCTGCAAGGCACTGCTCCAAGGGAGAGTGTTTGGAAAAAGCCCACCGGATTTTTGGAAAGAGGGACTGCAGCAATTCGCTCGGGGCTGGTATGTCTAATCTGCTAATGGGAAGGCATGACCAACAGCTGACCAACCAAACAGCCATGAAACTCAGTGTCTAATTCAGACTGATAGAACAACTCAATAAATAGCTCCTCGCCTTGGAGGAGAAGGCAGGAAACAAAAAAAGAAAGAAGGAATGGCTGGAAGAATAACATCCCCCATTTCCCTCCTCCAACAGACACGCACACATACACAAACACGCAAACATGACAAATAAAATAAGGGTTTAAAAAGTTGTGGGTGGGTTTGAATTCACCTAGTAAAGGAGGCGTAAAAAACAACCGGCCCAACTCTTCTCACATGTATGTACAGGCAGAGCTGGGGAAAGGCCGGGGCGACCCGGCCCCTTTCCCCAGCCGCTCAAGGGTGGCACTGGTGAGCAGGGGCACCCGCTGCCCCTTGCCGGCACCAAGTAAAATCCTGCGCTTTTTGTCTGCAAAAGGAATGTCCCTCCCTCCCCGTAAAGGCAGCAGGGTCTGTTTAGCAGCAGCGAGGGGAGGAGTAGGATGTCCTGAGTAGGGTGTATAGGCTACATCCTAGCAGAGATACACTGCCCCCTTGGGTCCTCTCGGCCTTGTGATGGAGCCTGCCCAGCCCTGGCACTGCAGGGAGAAAAGTCTCCGGTGGGAGGGGAAATCTTAAAATACATAGGGCACCCTTTTTTCTTTTTTGGCTATGTCTCCAGGACCTTGTGATGAGGGTGTGTTTTTTTTTTTTTTAAACATTTCAGTTTAGGCTGGAAAAGGCCAAAGAATCCTGCTCCTAAATCCAAACTTTTCTCCTCAAGTTAAAACTGGGACAGGAAAGAGGCAAGAGCAGGAGGGCAGGGAGGGACAGTCAGGCCCAGCTCCCTCCTGGGGGGCAGGCTGGAGGCACATGGAGCTGTCACAGTTAGAGCAGAGAAGAGGGAGGGGGGCGGTTAGTGCAAGTTTTCCCACAGACACCGAACTCCTCGGCAGCTAGGAACAGAAACACGCCACAGGGGAACACTCCGGAACGGCTAACCCACGGTCTCGCTTCCCGAGGGGAAAGAGGGAGCACCGTCGCCCTCCTGCGTGGGACTCTCCGCAGCCTCAGGAGGGGCAGCACCACCCTCCTGCTCCCCGGCTTCCCGGTGCCGGGCAGGGAGCGCCAGGAGAGGCGCCACTTCTGGAGCGCCGGCGGGAAGCAGAGGGGCGCGAGCCCCGTCCCGCAGCGGCTTGCGCTCCCCTGCTCTAGCTCTTCTCCTTGGGCGCCTTGCTCTTGGAGTCGTGCTTGTTGCCCAGCAGCTTAAGCACCTTCATGGGCTTGAATTTGCCTTTCTTCTTGCTCTCGACCTCAGTCTCCTTGTGAAATTCTGGGGTTGCAAGATGGGGTTGTTACTATGTTATTCTGATGGTCGTACACACCATGACAACAGAGGCAGAGGTGAAAGCACTGAGTCGAGCCCTCCACAGCATGCACACTTCTTTCTGGGAAGTCTGGGCTGGGCCCCAAACCTTAACAGCCCCCCAGGAAAGGCTCCAGAGGCTGCACAGAACAACCTCTCCTTCTGCACAAAATAGTTAATACTGCCCCTCACTGGGGTCTGTGGTGAAATCATAACTAAAACCTTCCTGATCATTTCTTACCTTTCTTTTTAATCATGGCTTCTAGCATTTTATCCTCCTCCTCTTCCCTGTAAGAAACAGTGGGAAATAGGTCAGCACTTCTGCCCTGAACGCAGCTGTTGTCTTGCTTCAGGCTAGAGAACCTCCTACTTAAAAGCCACAGAGGGGCAGATCCACTGCTCTCTTGTGAGCCTTTGCTTCCATGAACATCAATCCCACACGCTCTCCGAGTGCTGCCCTGTCTTTCCCACACAAACCATCCAAAGAGACAAGGGTCTCTTGACCCTTGTCCCTTTGACAATGGGTTTCTTTGACCCACTGGGAAGCCTGGGAAAGACCTGTTAGCAACAGGGACATCTTGGGGCACCCGCACAAGGAGCTCAAGGAGCACAGGGTCAGAAAGGCCATCCCCTTCCCCATGCCCCCAGCCCACCTCACTCCTCACCTCTGCCGGTCCTCATCCAGGCAGTTCACGATGGCGTTCCTCTGCTCGATGATGGTCACCAGCTCCTGCATCAGCACCTTCTCCCTCACTCGGTCCTCATCGGTCCAGTCCTTCTCTACCCACCCGAGCCCCGAAATAAGGACAGGCCATTAAATGACTGAAGGAGCTCTGAATTTGTCACTGGTGCTTGTGCCAGTCATCTGCAAGATCCCTCTCTACTCATCATGCTGCAGAGCCAGTTGGGGTAGGGGTGGTGTGAAGGGACAGCCCTTTGGCACCACTCGGCATCCATGGAGCAAAGGGAACATCTCCCAGCCCAGGGCTGTGGCAGGGGATGAGACAGGGCACTGTCTCCAAAACCAGCCGAATGTACTGCTCTCCCTAAAGATCTGTCTCTCTTCTTCAGAGACCTGCCACGATGGAGGGGGGATAAAGTTCCAAGGGAAAACATGGATAACTACACCCAGAATGATGCTTTACCTGGCTTGTTCAGGAGGCAACGCAGTTCATACTCCACATCTGACTGCCGCTGCTCCAGGTTCTGCTGCTTGAAGCTGCAAAGGAAGGGGACACTGCTGGAAAACGGCTGCAAGGCTCTATTCCAACATCATCCCAGCATCAATCCCAATCATCCCAATCATCCAGGTGGAGCCCCAACTTCTGCAGGGAAGGGGGCTGCTGGCAGCACGGTTTTGGGAGAGCGGAGCCGGGGCTCCCAGCAGCAGGTGAGCACCCACCGCGCACACTCACATGTAGATGAGCTCCGATTCGTGGCGCACCAGCATGTGCTTCTCGTGGATGAGTTTGAACCAGTCCACCAGCAGGCTGTCCTCAGGACTGTCTGCCAAGCAAAGGGACAGTTCAGAGCCACCCCTAGCCCCACATGACCCTGGCACCAGGCAGCAGGCTGGCTTCTGCCAAGCCAGGGCAGCCGCCTAGAATCAATCCAACCTCAGCTGGCATCTGAGCCCAAAGTGACCTTCTCTCCTCTCCATCCCACTTACCACCTCCTCTTCTCTTAGCAACATCTCCATATCAAGGGTATGGCTGTGAAATTTCCCCAGCATTAACAGGGAGGAAGTCACTGCTGCTATCTACACTTCTGAAGACAGGACAGCTCTATGATCTATCCTGCCCCACAGCCAAATGACAGCAGAGCCAACGCACCGTTCTCAGCACTGCGAAGCTTCTCCTCCAAGGCCACGCCACGGTGCTCCAGCTGGTCGAGCTGATGTTCAATGGCATCCATCTCCCCATAGATGTCTTCCTCAGGGATGTACTGATCTGTTTGCACCTGCCAAACCAAACATCAAAGACCTCCTGTCACCATCAACCTCCAGTTTCTGGGGGGTAACCCTAAGGTTGGTCTACACTGAGCAGGGAACAAAGGACTCCCCACGTAAGAGGTGATTGCAATCCCCACCTCACCCTGAAATAAAGGGAGACCATGGTGCTGCTGTCAATGCAGCCTAGCCTAGGGATCACCCTCCCTGCCTGCAGTGCCATGCTGTGGTCCCTACCTGCTCATGCATCGGTGGGGTGCCTAAACATCTGCTCCCCAGTGCTGGCTACATGCCAAGGGAGAAACCCAGGGCTAAGCAACCAGAGCTGCAGCCCTGGGGGACGGTGCAGAGCTGGCTCTTGCCACTCTGCTCCCAAATGCCATTTTTACCTTGCGTTTGATCAGTGGGAAACCGTGACCTGGGGCAGGAGGCCGCACTGGCTTGGAGCCCCTGGGAGGTTTCTTTGCAGAGGGAGAGGCGGCAGGCGACGGCTTCCGGTTGAAGGGGTTCTCTTTGCAGGAAGACTGGAACAAGGGCACAAAGGGAGATACGTGAGGCTCCAGGAAAGCACAGGGATTCAGTACCCCAAGGCTACGACTGGGCAGGCTGCTTACAGGAGGTGCACAGCACTGACCTGCACTAGCACCCCAGACATGGGCTGTGAGCTGCTGTTCTCCCAGTCTGTTCACTGGACAAGAAAATAGCCAGAGAGTCACAGCCATCAGAGGGATGCACCTTTCCTAGGAAGCTCCTCCTTAAAACAGGCATGGCTTTCCATCACCATCACGCACCCCAAGGCAAGGATTTACAGCCCTGGCCACTGAAGCTTATCCCACATCACCACAGATGCTCATCTTTGTGTCTGCTATTGTTCCCTCTCCTTCCTAGCTGTGTTAATCCTTCTCACCTCAGTAATGTTACATGACAACAAGTTCTCCAGCCTCTCTCTAAGCAGCATGCTGAATTGTTTTCCTTCACAGTTCCCTCCCAATTTGCTCTGAACCCACAGCATCCTGCCTCTTTTTTAGCACATGGGGCAGGCAGAGCAAGCCTGGCCACCACTTAACAAGCACGTGCCTGCAGGTTGCTTTCAGAAGGTCACGTATCAAACCCATGAAAGGCAAACCCAGCCCTTGTGCTCCCCACTGTGATCAAGGGATGAAAGGAAGTGGAAAGAACACAGATGTGGATGCGAGAAAAATCACCATCTCACCTTCAGCTGGGGCTTGGGCGAGGAGGGTGGCTGTGGATTCCCAGCACCCCCATCTGAAGCCAACAGGGTGGGTGCAGGACTAGCCCCAGCAGGAGGCTTGGGAGGCAGCCGGCTGGGGCTGGTCTTTAAACTGCCAGCAGAGACACTCCTGTCCGCATGTGGGGCGCTGGGCTGGGCCTCCCCGCTGATGCTGGTCAGCTCACTGGAGGAGGAGGAGGAGGAGTTGGTGGAGAGGCTGCCTGGGGCAGCAGGGCTTTCACTGGAGGAGACACTCGCCAGCGGTGGTTCAGAGCTAGAGGTCTTGGCAGCCGTCGGCGTGTGGACAGTGGGCTCGGAGGAGCTTTTGGGCACTAAGGCCTCATCAGCGTTACCCAGCACCTTGGCTGAACTCTCAGAGTTGATGCTCTCGAGGCTGAGGGCTGGTGATGGGGTGGAGGATGATGGCTCGGAGTGCGACAGCCTGGAGATGGGGTGGTGGGCTGCAAAGCAAAGGGGGAGCTCAGGGAGAAAGGTGGCAGCTGGAAGAGAAGGGCAGGTGGGTGTTTGGGTGAGGAGGAGAGCACAGAGGGAACCAGCACCTGTCTTTCTCTTCAGCGAGGGTGAAAGGGGCCCTCCAGAGCAGCAGTCTTACCTGCAAGGCCACCTGTGCTTCAGTGAGGGAGGGAGGATGTGCCTAGCACAAGGCCCAGGACAACTGCACGAACACCTGGCCCGCGCGCGAGGCAGAGGCTTCAGGGAGGCGGGAGCTCAGAGGGGCTCAGGCTGGGGAGGTGGCTGGATCTGGCAGAGCGGGGAAGGGGGAAGCTCACCTAGCAGGGAAGCACTGGGGGCTCGTGGAGCTGGTCGCTTCTTGGCCTTTGGGCTGCTGGTCGGGGTGATGCCATACCAGGGGTGGAGGGGTCTGGCTGTAGTGTCGCTCTGCTCCTGCTCAGGAGTGCTCTTTTGGGTGGCAGCATTCTCCTCTTCCTCCTCATCTTCCTCCTCAAAGGGATTGTATGGTTTGGGCTCTGCAACGTCAGGCCTGATTTCCTCACTCTTGGCTTTCCCCACCTCTTCCCCATCCTCCTCCTCTGTAGTCCTGTTTGGAGACTCATGGCTGCTGCCAGGGGGAGGAGGAGGAGCTGGCTTCTTCTTGGGCTCTGCTTGCACTAGAGCCATCCATGGTGGGTCCTTGGCTCTTGCAGCAGCTCCGGTGCTGGGAGAACAACAGAGAGAAAGAGAGCGCTGACAGGGAGCAGAGACAGGCAGGCAGGTCTAGACATGGGAGAAGGACTTAGTCCTAAAGGGATAGGAAGGAGGTGGCAGGATATCTGCAATGCAGGAGCAGGCTTCTCATTTGAGGCTGGCCCTACTCTTATCCAGACAAAGTGACTTGCTCTCTGTGGTGGGCTGAGGACAAATCTAAGAGCTTGAGGGGAAGGCAGCCCATGTCACTCACATGCTGTGCTGAGCACTTGGTTTCTAAATATTAGTCTCCGTCTGCTAAGCAGCAGTAAAGGCTGAGCTGTATGGGAGCAGCTGTTCTGCTCTCCCCAACACAGCCTTCCCCAGCAGCAAGGTAAAAGCATCACAGACTAGAGCTGCTCTGCAGCCTGGGAACGGAGTTGGAGCCAAGATTAGGTATCTGCTAGCAGAGACTGTCATATTCACTTCCTACATTTCACAGAGCCATTTATCACCTTATCCTCATCTCCCTGGGACAGATCCCTCTCTGCTAACTCCTGCAGCTGGTAGCACTGCTCCTCCTTTGGGAGCACAGGCCACCGCAAGCAGTGCTGTCCCACAGCACAGTGAATCACCATTCCCAGGAAAGCTGCGGGTACTTTCTGGGTACACCCACTCCTTGGGCACTGTGAGCGCAAGGTGCAGGGTGTTTGTGCAACCTCTGCCCCAAACCAGGCAAGAGTGAGATCAGCACCGGTCCCTGCAGGTTCCTGAGGAACAGCTAGACAGGCATAAAGGATCCTAATTGTAGCCAAATACCCACAAAGTCCTTGCACTGGACATTTCCCTGGACAAACCCTCCACAAAGCAGTTCAGTGTCTCCTTTCCAGCAGCCACTGACAGCGCCACTACAGAAGGCACTTGGCAGCGTTTACGTATCCCTGAAACAGATTTCCAAAAGACTCCAAGCTCTTTACAAACCCTAAGGGGCAGAGTCCCTCGAAGGTATGGACAAACCCAAGTCAGGGAAAAGACATGATCATGGCCTATGTTCTCCCAAGAGGCAGGGGCAGATGGAGGTGGGGAAGGAGGTGGGACACCACAGCTGAGGTGTCTCCACAGCCCTCCCTCACTATGGAGTTTCCAGGTGACCTGCAAACAGAAGGACGTACCGATCAGAGGAGCAGGGTCTCCCTCGGGGTTTTGGGACGGGGGGACTGGGCTCAGGTACCCTACCTAGAAAGACACAGGGTCAGACTGTCACAACACTGAAAGGACATTAGGAAAGAGGTTAGATCAACACAAAGCATCTCTTACATATCTCCCTGCAGAAGGTGCTGGCTGTTCTCTGTGTAAAACTTGTGGCATTTCTCCCATGGTCAAGGCAGTCTCCCCCTCCAAATACCCCCATCTTTTCCCCAACCCACCCTTGGAATGGCACCTGGAGAACCAACATGTTCCCCTGCCCCTACTTCTGCCAACTGCTTGATCGTTGCCACCTTTCCACACTGGCAGCATCCTCTGGAAAGCTCCACGGACATACAGGGGTGCAGGCAGGTGTGAAATTCCTGCTACTCCGTCCGCTCCAGGGACTGCTGTCAGGTGAAGGCTCCATGACTGAGCCTGAGATTTCATGGGAAGCAGCAGGGTGTTGGGTTGCGGAGAAGGAAAGAAACTCATCCAACCTGCAGCCGACTGCCACAGCTGCTGTGGCTTTGGGCAGAACCCCTTTGCTGACACCCTGCACTCTCACCGTTCATCACACCGGGCCCACACTCGCTGGCCTCACTCTGGAGGGCAGATCGGGGCCGGGGGACAGGATGAGAGCTTGGAGGGGAGAGGGTTGATGGATCCGTGGCCCGTCTTGGGGCAGGGGTCGGCCGAGTGTCTCTGAGTCGTCCGTCCAGTGAGTTGGCTTTGTCCTGGCTGGCCACTGAGGGCTTGCTGGGCAGAGGAGGTCTGGGAGGGCTTTGGCACATGGATGTCCCGCTTCCCGCGTGGGCTGGGGCCATCGGTGCCTCTGCTTTGCTGGGCGTGCTCTCCTTTTCTGCTGGACCTGCCGCCCCCACTGCAGCCACCTGGGTGTCCGCAGCATCCTCAGCGGAGCCATCGTTGCCCTTGCCCACCTCCGCTGCCGCGGGGGCTGCGGTGTCAGCCGCGCTGCCAGCCCCAAGCTCAGTTCTCGGCTCCGGCGCCTGCAGGTCCGGGCTGGGCCTCCCGTCTGCCTTCCCGCTCGCGGGCAGTTTGCCCCGATGCTGCGTGCACACGAACGTCCCCGCATCCGGGCCAGGCCTGTAGGAGCCTGGGAGCAGCGTGCTGGAGCACTCCTTGCACCTGCCAAAGAGAAGGCAGAGTCCTGTGAGACCGGAGGGGGGGGGGCGCCAGCCTGCCCTAAGTTGGGAAAAAAAAAGAGGGCTAAGGAGAAATGCTTGGAGTGGCATTTGGGCAATCCTTGTGGGGAGATGAGGGTTAATTCCCTCCTCTGCAACTAAAACCAAGCAGAATCTTGGGAAAGCCATTTGGGAAAGGAGAGAAACGGGAAAACAACACTATGCCAGTGTGTGAGGCCATGATGAGCTCATAACTCAAGCACTGCGTGCTTTTGGGTCCCTCTCTCAGCCCAGAAAGCATGCAGTAGACATGGAAGGAAACAACCATTATCAGAGCCATGGAGAGATTTCTGGCATGAGTAGAATGGGATTCAATTCCACAACCACTGGAGGAGACTAGAAAAAGCTACAAAATCACAGGCAGCCCTGAGAGCAGGGGAAGGGACTGTTCACAAAGAACTAGGGAGTGCCAACTGAAATTAGGAAGCGGTTGTTTCAGAACTAGCACAGGGAGGTACTCTCCATGCAAAGCACAGGAGGGCTACTGGCTACTTGCTATGATTTTGTGGTGGCCAAGGGCTCAAACGGGTTCCAAGAACTGGCAGATGTATTTGGAAAAAAGAATCCACTGAGAGCTAAATAAAATGATGGCATTTCTGACTGAAGACATCCTTCAGTTGGAGGCCTGAAGCGCAGTCAAGGTAAGAACATACATGCCTAGCCTGCTCTCATGCTCGCTCTCACAGGTATTGCAGAATCACTGAGGTTAGAAGGGCACAAACTGATCACTGGCACTATCAAAGAGGGTTTTAGCCTGAAAAGACCCAGAAACGATCCAGTATGGCACTTCTTTCACTCACTGTGCCTTGCATATTGAATTGGGGTTAATAACCTTCCCTGCCTTTCATCCTCTGCCACATCTTCTTTGATCATCTGCTCTTTGCTCATCAAGCCTCTGATTCCTCCCTCATGCAGCCCTCCAGCTGCCACTGAAACAACGAGCACTATCAACCAAGTCAGTGCTTTTCTACTGGGGAAGATGGGGGGAAGATAGTGTACGTGTAGCAGAGCCGAGGGCAAGGGGCCAACCGAGCACTCCCAAGAAAACCAAGCTGGTTTCTTCTTGTCTGAATACCTGGCTCTCATGGCAGCTGACTGCCCTATACTGCAACCAGATAATTTGGGTGAGGAATTCTGCTCTGGGTGTCCAGCAGACTGGTATTTACACTGAAATGTAGAGCAGTAACGTGACGACTCAGTGGAGATGAGGAGGAGGGACCTGATGAAACAGAGAGGTAACAAGTCTGGACAAGGGGAAAAAGAGGGTTGTTTTGGTTTTATCTCAGTCAACCCACAGAACATGCTGCCACAAGACATTCCCAAGTAAAGAGTGCCCATGAGTCAGCAGAAAAAAAAAGACAAGGCAAGCACAAGAAGACAAAACATTCAGTATAAAATTACAGGGATCTCGCTGCTCAGTTTGAAGTGCTTCAAGCTGTGCCAAGAAACACACCACACATCTCCCATTCCCGGCTCTTGAGTGTTGTTATACTCACATCCCAATGCTCCTGCTTTTACCCTAGCTGCAGATGAGAAGTGTGACAGGCCCCCGCTTAACACCCATTTTTGATGTGTTTCTATGACACTCCCCAGTTTGGCTTAGGCACAAACTGTTTATATAGTTCTGTGAGGCCTCCCATGTCTTTCCTGTGGCTCAGCATTTCTGCCCTCAGATGCCAGTGGCCCACGTGCAGGCTTTTGTCCCGTGGCCTACAAAAGAGGTCTCACCCCTTCACCACCGCAGCAAGGAAAGCCAAGTGAAATGACTTTGCAAATGCTGCAGGTAAGAACCTGCACCCAGGGAGTGGCCACAGAGCAGGTGACATCTAATCTTTTTGTTTCTTGGTTTGGTCATTGCTTGCTCTCCCGATGCTCTCCTAAGAGCTCGGCATCACCCCAGGCAGGGCTGGAGCCTGTATATCCAGTTGAGGCTCTGCAGCGTGGGAAGAAGGGGCTCTGCGGGTCCCAGGCCCTGGCTTGGACCTCATGGGAAGAGGAAGGTGTGTGGTAGAAAGATGGAAGAGCAAAGCAGCAGAACATCCTGGTTGTGAGGGGGTGTCTGGCTGGCTCTAAGCCCTGCCACTTTGCCGGGCGGCACCGAGAGCGCCGTCGCGCCGGGCCTGGCCGCACGTACCTGAAGCACTGGCGGTGGTAGAGCTTGCCCTCGGCCAGGTAGCGCTGCACCAGATGGACGTGCTGCTGGCAGGCCGCGCAGGTACTGCTGAGCGACGAGCGCTGAGACCGCTCCGCTGGCTCCGAGGTGGCGTCATCCTGGGAGGCAACGCAAGGGGAGCCCAGTGCAGGGGGCTGGGATCTGCTCCTTGGCCGCCTGCGCAGGGAGCTGCTGCTCTCCAGTCTCCGAGCGCTAGTGGCACAGCTCAGGAGCTGGCCGTGGGGTCTAAGGGCACAGCTGCCTTCGAGGCCAGGCACAAACAGGCTGCCTCTTCCCAAATTAGAAGGGGTCTCCTCGATACCCTGCCTATCCCGCCAGAAGGTGCCTTGCCCCTGCCTAGAGGCAGGACTGAAGGGATGCAGGAGGAGTGCACAAACCCCGTGGCAGCAGGAACCTGAAGGGGAACACCCCTCGTTCTTCAGGAGACAGGCCACCTCACATACCTGCTAAACCCCCAAGTAAAGGGCTGAGGAGGACAAGGCATCTCCTCTGCTCCTCTAACCCTGCCCGCCTCCTCCCCGCACGGTGCTATCCTTCAGGAGGAGGGCGCTTGTGCTGAGAAACCTTCCGGCACCAATCCCCTCACTCTCTCGCCTGCCACAGGAAAATCCCGGGCCACAGGCCCCTGGGAAGAAAGTGCACTCTCAGCTACACAGATACTACAAGCACCTCTCCTGCCCTAAAACATATGGCCAGTCCCCTGTACAGAGCCACCCCACTGTGCGTCTCCCATGTCCTCAGCTGCTGCCTTGGAAAAGAAGCCATTGGGTACCTGTGGTGCCGGGGGGCTCTCAGCCGCAGCCACAGGCTTCTTGTGGGAGAGCAGAGGAGGCGACACGGCAGCAGCTGGGCGCTTCATAGGCGGAGGGACTCTGGCTGGAGACAGAGAAGGAATGCAAGGAGGATCAGGCACCGACAAGAACGGTGACTCATGCAACACATGTGGGGGAAGGGGAGGGAAAAAAAATCACCCAGCCTTGTGACACAGGACGGGACTTGCCGCTCCTGACACTTCAGTGCCTATTTTAGGGGGAAGAGACAAACACAATCTAATAATGGGCTGGCCACGAGGCTGACAGAGTCTAGTCCTACTATAGAAACCCCTGCAGTCCCAGGGACACCAGCCTGTCACTGTGATTTAATTTATCCAATGAATCCACATAGCTTCCTCATAAAACACTCCCTAAGTAACACTTAAAGCCCAGAGTGCCAGCAAATGCATAGATGGCTGCCAGTGTATTACTGTTGCTCACTGGGCACCAGGCTTTGGGGGGCTGACAGCTGGTCTGTGCAGTCCCCCCTGCCCCATCAGCGCTGGCACACACATACACCAGGCCCCAGAGTGAGCTCTCAGTTGGGCGGCGAGCTTTCCTGGAGAAGTGCTTGTGTGTAAGAGGTTTATCTGATGCTGTGGTTGATGTGGTGTAACCAGAGAGAAGCGAGGCCCTGGGAGAGCTGCCTTGGACTACCACTTGGCTCAGGTTGCAGTTGCAAAGAGAGATGAGCTGACTTAAGACACCCCACCCTAGCTCCCCTTCCCTTATCCTTCAGCCACTTCGAACTTACCACGGTGATAAAAACTACCTGGGACGGGAATGGCCTACGTAACTTTCTCCCATTTTAGTGAGTTAAAGCAGATCACGTAGCGGTCTGGCATGTTCCAAAGGCGACCAAACCCAAGCAGAAAGGAATGCAGTGTGGAGGGAGGAGAAACAAGGCGCTTCTCCTTCAGTAGCAATGAGCTGTTCCATCATTCCCTACCTCTCCTCAAGTCTCACCCTGCCCCACTCACCATCTAGACCCTCCCCACAAGCAGCTGCAGATGCAGAGATGCAGCTGCTATCCTGCCTCCTTTCCTTCCCCCCCAGACACAGGCAGCTCCAGTTTTCCCACAGAAAGCACTGAGTATGGGTGCTCTCTCTGTTCACTAACTCCAAGGCCGTGAGCTTTGGACATTTGCCCTCCAAGCTGTGCGTAAACGCTGCTGAACTCCCAAACTGCAACACAGAGCTCCTTCTTGGATGCCAGCCTCTCCTCCCACTAAGCCTGATATCCGAACGCAGTGCATTCCATACACAGAAAAAGGAAGCTCTGGAGTGTGAAAAGGAAACTCTTACAGATTCACTGCCCTGGGGGTGGAGGGAATAGGGCAGATTTCAGTTGGCACACGGCACTGCTGGCTTTCCCTTACAGCCCAACGGGAGCAAGCTAGAAGCCACAGGGATGGAAGGGCACTCACCTTGGCTGGGGTTGTTGAAATGGTTGTAATACTGGGACACGTAAGTCATGATGCTGAGGCAGTCAGGGACTTTCATGGAGACCATGTCATTGGGATCTAGGAGGGCTGGGATGCCCAGCTCCCGCTCTGCCAATTCAAAGGCCTGCAGGAATGACAGAGAGAAATAATAAGGAAAGAAAACTGATGCCCTCTGAAAGATCACACAGAAATCAAACTGTAGTGCTCTGGGGAAGATTAAGAAATGAGCTTCCCTGACAGACAGAGGCTCCCAGACATGCAGCCTGGCTGAAGAGAGGGTATCAAAGCAAGAGAGCTGTAATATTACTACAGTTGCCTTGTGAAGGGGCCAGGGCTGGCAGGTACTTCCAGCTGTTGGCAGCTGGCCTGCTCCAGTGGCGTGGCCAAACACCAGCTTTGCCAAGCAGTGGCCTTGCCTACCACAAATACTGAGCCCACAGAAACTCAGACTCTGATCGAGCCTCTAGGCTCCGGGGTGCCAGGCCGTCCCCTTCTGTCATGAATGACAAGCGGACTCCAAGCATTCCCACTCAAGAACCAACAGCTTGCCCCACACCAGCCACTTTATGCTTCTCGCCACAAGATTACTGCCATTTCTGCTTGCTGAGACACCGGAGGGAAACACAGGTCCTGCGATCACATATATGACCACCTGGCAAGAAGGAGTTTGGAAAAGAAATCGCAGTTTAAGTGCTTCCTCCTTAGCACTGTTCGTGGGTTATTCAAAATCCCTGACCATCCTGTGGTTGTTTAGAGGGCAGCGTACCCGACCACAGTGATCTCTGAGCAGGGAGGCAGTGAGACTGTGGCTTTGGGGGGACTGAGGGGAAAGTGAGGTAGGAGGGCACAGGCGTAGTGTAAATGGCCGGTATCAGATGCAGGACACTTTGGTAGTAGGTGTTGGCTCCAACAGCCCCAAGCAGCAGGGAAACAGTAAAGACCAGCTGACCTCTCTGCTTGGGCCTGAAGACACCTTAGCTTCCTGCTTCTGCTGCCTGGCAAGTCTGGAACACCTGAATTGCACCATTTTAATTTTCCTTTGAGATGTCATCTTGGCAGCTACCCAGATAAATACCTTATAACCTCTTCAGTGCAGGCTGGAAGCTGATGTTTCATTCCCTTGTGTTTCCAGAAAAGTTCCTGCCTGTCACTTACAAATACAGATTTTCTTCACCCGCTTCCCACTGTCAAGTCCTCCCATATCATATGACCTCCATCATTTCATATGACCTCCATCATTTCATTTCTCATGTCTCTTTTTCCTTCTCTACATGACACAACAGGAACTTACCAAACGGTTGTTCTCATAGACATCATCCTTGGAGAGAGAATCAAAGTCTCTGGAGAGAAAGCACAGACAAGCAACATGAGATGGGAAAGAAGAGTGTCCCACTGCCAACACATAAAGGGTTTGGGGGCAGCCAGCCTCCCTGGGGCATGGCAACATCTCAATATGTAAGATCCTAGATGAGCAAAACCTTGGTAAAACATAGTTCAGGCTGTAAAGAAGCTGAAGGGAAATAATAATGAACGAAAAAAATATTAAAAAAGTCAGGCATAAACAGGTGGTGGCCGGGAAACTACAACATCATTCTCAACTCTCAGAAGCTACCTATAATGCCCTCATGCTTAAAGACTGAAGAACAACCAGGGCCACACTGTGGCTAGCACCGCACATTGCTGCACTGAAGGGCTTACAAATACCGTTCAACATCATCCCTGATTTGGCCCTCCAAGGCCACTGGCACCACAAAGGGAAGGGAAAGGGAAACTGGAACCCTTATCTTGAGTGAAAACCCTGACTACACTAGATTTCTTCCACCACAAGTGTCCTTAGACCTCCCTCCACTACCTCCAGGGATTTGATGTCACCCCCAAGATGCAGGGGGAACCCAGGAACCTGCTCTCCTCACATCATTCCTGCTCTTTCCCCATGAGTAAAGGAGATCCTCCCATCCATGAGCAACCTGGACCTATCCCTCCCACTTCAAAATGCCCTGCCTGCCCTGCTGCAAATGGCTATGCAGAACAAGGGACCTTAAACTGCACTTCTGTCCTCACTTCCCCAGCCGTAGCGCTCTCAATACCACCCTCTGCCACAAAGCTCACAGTTAGAGAGCCTGTTGGCAGCAAGGTGCTCGGCTGCGGGGCACAGAGGAACCCAGACATTTCTCAATCCTGACACAGCCTGGCATTGGAGCTGCCCCCTCAGATCCCTTCAGGGAATCATTCCAGAGCAGCCCTACGGATCAACTGCAGCAGGGGCCAGAGGGCTAAAACACTCTGCAGATTTTCAGCAGTAGGGGGGAAGTGCAGGAAGGAGTTAGCTGTGCCTGTTAGCACAGCATGTGTGAAGACTGCGCTGCACCAATTATAGCCCCTTCCTGTCAAGCATGTCAGCTTTATTATGAAAAAAAGAAGAAAAACACCATGCAGCAGCTCGGTGTGCTTGTGAACTAGGTTCTCAGGTGAGGGGACAGCCCAGAGAGGCACAGGGTTAGACAAAACAAATGCAGAGATGGCTGCCAAAGCTTGTGAGACTGATCCAAAAAGAAACTGAGATCAAATTTGCCAAGTTAATATCATGTCAGAGGGCTGAATGACATGGTTTGTGCCTCTTCCTCCTTTAGGGAAACCAGGATTTCCCTCGTGTTTGAAGGACGTGGCTGGGGGATCAGAGACCCCCACCAGGCTCCGTTTCAAGGGCTGTGATTTTCTCAGTTGTAGCTACATGACACCTGCTTGACTGATACCTCCCACCACTGCTAGCTCCATAGAGGATGTAGAGCCTGGCACTGCATTCCCTGGTTCAGAGATTAGACAATTCAGATTAGAGGGGAGACACAGATACCTCAAAGCCTACAGTAACACACCCCTGTGCACATAGGATTTGGGAGAGACAGCCAATACTCACTTGTATTTCTGCTGGGAGCCACCTGAGGGTTCTGGGTCCCACCTTTCCTCCACCTCCACTTAGATTTTACTGCATTTGCCTATGACACCTACCAAACCCGTTCAGGCCCTGTGGCTCTGGGACTCTCCCTGCAACACCAGCAGCTGCCCCAGGCTCCCTGGGGGCCTGCAGAGCAGGGCAAGGCTGCCCCCCAGCCCAGGTCACTCGTGTGACTGTCCCAGCGCTGCAGAGGAAGTCCGTGACTGAGCTCAAAAGGATTTTCCCAGCTGCCACTGACACCATAAAATTATACTTCCTCTCTTCAAAAGCATGAGGCTGCTGGTGCTGTTTCCTCCAAGATAAATGAAACAGAAAAGCCACTTGCTACTGCAAGAGTAAATGCAGTAGAAGCACTGAAGACGGGCTGGACATGAAGGTCTATGTCAAGCACTACCACCTTCCTGAAAGTGCATGCAAATATGAGCACAGAACTAAGCCTATTTGAAATACTGCAACTTTTCCTTCTCTATTTACTTGTGAGAAAAGGTTTCAGCTGCAGTCTTCACTTGGATGTAAATACTAGTGTCTTTTTTTTTTTTTTTTTTTATAGCTAGTTTCCACTGGGAGATTTTTTTCCCCTCCATTTTTTTTTTTTTTTTTTTTTGGCCTGGAGAATTCCCTTAACCTTGCTGCTGTCTTTATATATATATATTTTTTTTCCTTTTAAAGAAAATACCAGCTTGGGAACACAGGAGAAGTGATGACAGCAATGCTATATATTAACTGCTCTCTAAAAAAGTAACAACCTTCATTTGAATGCTCTTGCTTTCAGGATATGGGAATGGTTCAGATTTGCCTGAAGCTCGGGGACTCCTTGGTGGCCTGGGCTGGGATAGTATTTTTGGACAGACAAAAACATATGTCTACTCTGCTCTGCCCCAGCAAACCAGAGCTGTTTTAGCAAATCACCTCGAATCTGCCGGTGAAAGTAGGCGGCAGCCACAAGGATAAGAATCTCAAGCTGTTAACAGGAGGGCTCCTAAGCAATGAGGGAATACAGGGATACTCTTTCCACTAAAGCAAGGTAGCAGACTCTCGGCTTTTATGCTAGTTATTAAATTCCATTAGTATGAGGCCCTGGGGGGCCTGTTTAGTTTATACAGTTCCTCTCTGTGGCCTTTTCCAGCTCTCCCCCTCTGTGAATGACACAGGGATCAGGCTGGATCTCCACCAATTCCGACACCAGCGATCCCATTTGGTGCTCCGTCGAGCTGTATGCCTGTGGCTCCAGGCACGATCCCTGGGATGGGGAGCACTGCGGAGCAAGGAGCACAGCCTCTCAGGTGTGTGCAAGCGTAACCCCTTCCTCTCCACACGCTGCCTCCTGTGCAGAATGGCCGGGACCTCACATCTTGGGGACACATGGCTACATGTCACTTCATTTCCTCGCTCCGACCTCGGCAGCCTCTCACCTGGTCCTGCGCAGGCCCATCTCCTGTCTTGACAAAGTACCAGTCCAAAGGATCCGATTTAAGAACAGGAGAAACTCTGGATATCCCAGTTGTACTACTGTCTTGACTCAGCAAACCCCAGCGGTGTAGCATATCCTGGAGTAATATTTCCATGCAAACAGCATCCCAAATGCTCAGCTAATTAGATACATACAGAACCACTGAGCACTCTAGGGTTTAGGGCAGCTGCCAGTGAGCCCAGCACACTCAGGGAAGGGGGAAGGGTGCTCTGCAGAGCTAAAACCAGAGCAAATTCCTAGATTCCTCAAATATAAATCATGAGCTCTTTAATGGCAACACCGCATAATGAGGCCTTCAGCTTTCCAGACCTTGTCAGGGAAACGCAGGCAGCACCCGGGAGGGAACAAATCGGATTTGTGATCCTGCCTGTAACTGAACCCATGACTCCTGGGACACAAAATACCATTCTATGGCATGGTGCTCAACTCCTGTTTTCTCCACGTCTCTGGCTCTCCTGGCACTCTGGAGGCATGTGCCATGCTGTCTTCTTTTCTCCTTCCTGAATGCTAAGTACCTCTCCAAAGCTCCGAAAGGCTCAGGATGCTGGAAGATGCATTTTGCTTCACTAATCTGCAACAAATGCCTCATAAACATTAATTTCATGCTTAAGGTTTTCTAAAGCACTAAGCAAACAAACTCATTAAGCCCCACTGTCTACTGTCAGGTTGGTTTAGACACTTCCAGCTTAAGTGACAAGGGAAAAGAAGAGATTAAATGTCTCACCCCAAGAACACACAGTCAAAAGTAGAGTCAGAGAGTAAATCCGGGTTTCCTGGGCTGTGCTCAAGGCAGCAGGTTTGCCAAAGGAGTGCCTTTGCCGCTCTAATTTTACAGATAGGGAGAGAGGGAGGCAGTGAAATGAAGTGAGGCACGTACAGTTGTCAAACTAGAGTCAGTATGGTCCAAATGCAAACTTTCAGTCTCACAGTTTAACACAGAGGCCCCTGAAACAGGCACCCTGTCCTTCGTGGACAGTGCAAGATACCTTAATCTGTTTTCAGTAGATACTGACCACTCCCAGCTTTAGTTGCCTCTTTAAAAATAAATAAATAAATAAAATAATAATAAAACCCAGTGTTTTCAAGAGCCCTGTACAAGGTGCTCTGAAGCTCTCAAAAATAGCATCTTTTGCATGCCATCTGCCTCATTGAAATGAGATTGTTTCAGAACAGGACCTAACACTGAAAACTACTCCAAAGTCACTTGGGAGTATATGGATGTTCATAGGACCTTCCCTCCCCTTCACAACCCTCTCTCCTTCGGTGCTCCGCACACCAGCACAGACGCATCCAGAAAGAGCCTGCAGAACAGGCAGAGCATTTGAGCAGGTTCAGACGCCCAGGACGGGCACAAACAGCCACAACAGCAGCCAAAGAAAAGCGCTATGGAGCCCAGTGCTGGAGAAGCAGCATCACACTGGTACATGAGGGAGCTCCAGTCCTTGTCAGTACTTGTATTTCTACCCCAGAGCAGAAAGGGAGCAAGGAAATGGGGAAGCAGGTGAAGACACATGAAATTCAGCCCCTCTTAGGCTCAGGACGCGAGGAGCAGTATCGTCTCACAGGGGCTAGAAGAACCCATCACAAAAGAATGCAAGGTCAGAAAAGTATTTGCAGATCTCATTACTGAGATGATTGAAAACTTAGAAGAAAAGGAGGGCGGCTAGTTTTCTTCTGCCACAGGAGATTTACTGCCTCTGATCCGATCTTCCCGCTTCCAAAACAGGACAGGCTGAAGAAGCTGGAATCAGACAAAATGCTGCTACTCCTGATCCTGCTCTGGAAATCCTTCCACAACATGCCATGTCCTTGTAAGGCCCTGGGTTTTGCCTTTACAATACAGCTCATGCAGAGTAACTGCGAAGCATTTAGTTAGGACATCTGCCAGGAATAGATTTAAGCCCACTGACAACTTAATAGCAGCGGCTGCTGCCTAATGGGATGGTAAGTATGGTTAATAGGAAAGCATCAGGTGGCTTTAGTCGTGCTTATTGGAAGTTTTGCCCATCCTTCTTGTTTGATTGTTGTTCTTCATTTAGTTGTCAGTTGCTGCGGCACTTTCAAAAATTCAGGAACACAGGAGGTACCGGTGCTCCTGCCCCTTAACTTGCCTCCTCCTCCCGAGCAGCCTGGGCTGAGGTGCACTGCAGACTCGGGGCCGGGAGCATTTTCCGAGGCTCTCTCCTACCGAGTCAGAACAAACTGCACCTCATGGGAGCTGCTTGGACACGAGAGTGCTCAGTTGCCCTACGACCCGGACAGAAGCAAACGTGCTGAATGCCTTAGCTGTCGGGGGTTCCTAACGACCACACCAAGGATTTTGCAGTGACCACACAAAATATCCCAGACAGCAGTTTTCTAGCTCACTTGTTCAGCTTCTGCCTGTAAGAATACAACCCTGCTTTGCCTTCTTATGGGCACCAGGGCTCCACAGTGCAACAGTGTTAGCCCTCGTCTCACTATAGATTGTCTATCTTTATTACCTGTGAGAAAAGGCCACCCAGGAGCCACCACAGAAAAAAGGATTTAGTCAATCCAGGCTGCCACTTTGGACGACGGCAGGAAGAAGAACAGGTCAAGGGGCAGAATGTGAGAGGAAATGCGATGTGAAGGCCTTGCAAACAGGTGAGGAGCGTGCGTACGTGCTGGGGGCATGGGAAGCCAAGCTGCACTGCTGGGGCTACCAAGGCTGCAGCAGGGAAGAGGTGGATCTCCAGAGAGTCAGGGCACGCAGGGTTACACTGGCAGGTTGGAGCAGATTCCTTCCCTCTGCATAACCAGTTTCTCCAGGATGGCAATATGCCCCCTAGCAATGCCGAACGCACCAGCCTCATTATAAACTCCCATTCCCTCATGTCTCAGCCACGCTGCAAAAGGAAGCTGCACAGAGGAAACTGTGCTCCAAGTCACCTCTTGACAGCGCCCAGCAGGACTTCTCGTCCCCGCTGGTATTCCCTATTTCTCACTTGCTCTGCAGTATCCGCAGAAAACAGCCCAGAAGCAGCTGCAAGCAGCAGCCTGGTCCCTGGACCTGCACCTTGCGGCTCGGCTGGCACAGACCACGCGCGGGGACTCTCAGCAGCGGGGCCGAGGGCCTCAGCAACCTGGGAAAAGGTCCTTGGCAGCTGGGAGCGCCTCCACCACATCCCCGCGAGGGTCCCCAGCACCATTCCCCTTCTCTTCGGGCACCACTTCGAGAGGAGCCCCCAGCCGCCTGGCCCCACCTCCAGCCGCCTCACACGAGGCTTCTCCAGGAGCCCTCCTCGCTCCCGCTGCCTCAGCCCCCAGCCCGCCCCGCGCTCCTTCGGAAAGTCACCCGCGGCAACGCCTCATCCCTCCGCGCGGCACAGAGCGACTCGCGGCCGCCGCGGGGCAGCCCCGCGCGGGTGCCCGGCCGG
>VZSV01000150.1:2043723-2057623 GCA_013398735.1 Nothocercus julius | reverse complement strand
GCTCCCCGCTCCGCTCCGGGGCGGCCGAGCCGCCTTTCCCTGCGCGCCTGCGGGCCCCTCTGGTGGCTTCTGTGTGAAAGTTCAGGCGGCGGCCTTGAAGCTGCAGCTGTGGGTTCTCGATGTTGCAGGGAGAAGGGACCGGTTCGCTATGCAAACCTCATGTACGACCGGAGAGTGGTGCGCGGCAACACCTACGCGCTCCAGGTCCTGCCAGGGGTATGTGAGTTGTTCTGTGTGGGTTGTGCTACAACTTTCCGATACAAACTCCTTGATGCTGTAAACACACACACACACACATATATATATATATATATATAAAATACTTCATCCAGTCAAGGTTTTCCAGTTAAATTATCACAATGGTTTCCTGTTTGTGTTTAGAAGACTGACATTCCTGATGAACTTTGCAGTTTCAGTGGGGTTTTTTCTTCGTTTTTTTTCCCCATTTCTTTACTGTCATGATATTGAGCAACAGCCATCACAGTATAGTTTGCTACCATATTTATTCACAGATACCATCAGGAAGGATAGCAGCCCTTGGGGAAATTAAGCTTTTGAGTGAATTTGAGCTTGCCCTGCTGTAGAAGCAGAGCCACAGGGAGCATAAGCCCAGCTGTATGCAGAAGTTGCTTGTTATCAGCAAAGGTGTATTGTTCCTCCTGACAACAGTAAACGTTTTAGTGGTAATTGTTTTCAGAGAATATTTCTTGACAGACGAATTGATCGTATAAGAATTGAATACAGCTATGTATTATAAAAAAGAACTTTTGGGAAATCATTGGGTTGTTCTGTGACTGTTTCTTACTGTAAATTTCACATTTGTTCCGTTTAAAAAGTTCAGAAGTGATTTTTCTGTTCAATCCACAGACAGTTTTAGAGTTACGCTGAGTTTCTTCTGCTTCATACTTAATCAGCAAAAAAGCTTCTGTAATTTCAGTCTTGTGGGCAATTTATTTGAAAGTATGAAAATTGGCCTTTAGGCTGACATTTTAAAAGCTTCACTCTCAACTTGTGTGTAAGCAAGAACATGCTGTTTTAATATACTTTATCTTACAAGTAGAGTTCTGTATATAACACTATTTCCAAATAGCAGTTGACTTCTGTTAGTGTGAGCTCCTGTTATTACATGCCTGCAGGTAGTGTACTGTGATAGTTTAATGCCCTACAGACCTTAAGGTAACTGACAATTTAGATTCAGTACCCTGAAAAGCAGTTCTGAAATCATAGATCTGTAGGATTTAAAGAGAAAAAGCCCTCATTTACCTGCAGAGATTAATTAGTAACATTTCTATATGTGAAACTTATACTGATCTTTTTTATTTTTCTTTTTCGCACTCCATACTCCCTGCCTAGAGTACCCAGCCAGATCCTCTTGAAATTCAGAGGCAGAGAGAAGCACGGAGAAGAGCATTGTCCAGAAAACGAGCAAAAGAGCAGATGCAGCCAAGAACACCTGAGCCTGTGGAAGGCAGAGAGCATGTTCATGTGCAGACAGGTAAAGGCTGAAGAGATTTAAATTTCATTTGAAAATAAAAACATGCTGATTCATATTGACCTATTAAATTCATGATGCAGTTGGTAGGATCACCCAGAGTTAGGGTTCTCTTATTCTTTTGCTTAAATCTCTTATTGTTAGTTGTATTTAATATCAATTAGATTTGCTAGTTAGAGTGAGATTGTTCAATATAAAGTGTGCATTCTTGAACATATGCCGAGACTTCTTCATTTACTTTTTTTTATGAGTATCATCAGAGATGTTTGATATATGCATCAAATTAATATTGTAGGGCGGGGTTTTTATTTTTGCTTAATTATTATTTTTGTGCAAGGATGCAATCATATTTAAGAATAAGACTACTATTAAAATTTACTAAAAAAAAGTCTAATCTAGAAAAAGAAGCTAGCTTCCCTGTATTTATAGCAAAAGGGTGAAATTTGGCAGTGAGGTAATCCTGAGGTGACTGACAAGTTGTGCTGTGCCCTTCTGAAAATCACTTCAGACTGGGCTGACTTATATACTGGGAAAATGTCTGTGGCACAACTTCTACATCACTTCCTACCTTCACCACTGAAATGCCATTGGACACAGAAAAAGGTCATCTAGTGTGGAGGTTCTGTTCTCTAACTGTTGGTCCCTGGTTCTGGTCTCTTCCCTCTGCTGGTAAATGTATGTACTCCACAACCCTTATTTGTTGAGATAGACTCTCTGCCTCTATAATAGGAAACACACATGTATTATTCAAATCAAGCACATACCGCTGTAGATGTGCAGTTATCTCAAGACTACTGTTTTGCCACATACAACAGAAAGAAGGTGTTTTCAATGTAGCTGGTTAATAGAACTATAAGCAGTGTTCGTTTTTGCGCTTTCCTTATCCCAGTTAACTTTACCTCCAAGCTGTTTATTCTGCAAGGTGGATAGTAATGGTATAGATTCAGACTTTTGAAACCTGAGTAAAATGTCCTTTCAGAAGCCACTTCTAAGAGGTGCAGCAGACATTAAGGAGAAAATGGTATCAGAGGGCTGGTGAGGAAAACTGATGTATGTTTCAAATTGAGTCTTTTATTTTTTTATTTTTTTTTTTTTTTTGTGTAGAAGCCTTTTTACTGTACACTCTGTGAATATAATTCACCCTATACAGTCATCAAGAATAGTTATGAGTTTAACTAAATTTCTCATGATTTTGCTTTCCAGAGCTATACTTGGAAGAGATTAGGGACCGAATAACAGAAGCTGATGTGGAGTGTCAGACAGATGCCTTTCTGGACAGACCACCCACTCCCCTCTTCATACCAGCCAAAACTGGAAGAGATGTGGACACGCAAATAGAAGAAGGAGAGGTATGATGCAAAGTTTGGTTCACAAGCACTGTTTAAAGATGTAAATATTTTCCATATGAAACAAGTTTCTTCAGCAAAATGGGGGCAGCAAGTACAGCAACTTCTACTGACAGGATCATTTTTGTTGGTTGGGGTTTGTTTGTTTGTTTGTTTTTAATCTGTCTCCATAGTCTGCAGATTAACTGCAAAATGAAGGTAGGTGTTTACTGTTCTGCTTTCAGCTAAGAATCATCATATTGAGAAATGTTCTTGCCCGTAGAAAGAGCATCTGGGCTGAGAGGCGTTGGAGAAAGGGAGGTGAGCAGAAATAGGGTACATGGGACCGCTCTGGCTCTCCCTGGCAGCCTCTGGAGCAGCTGCGAGAGGGGTGGGGTGTTGTGGGGTCCGTGTGACAGTCTCAATTTCCTGCGGGCCCACTTGTCATGTAGCTCCCACCTGTGTTCGTGCTTCCTGCCAGGGCTGGCCAGGGGCCCCAACCACTCAGCTCAGCACTGCCTGGAGCACAGGTGCCTTGCGGTTCCTCCTGTCCTGCTGCACTGTGATGAAGGATTGTGACCAAGAGCTCTTTCTCTCTCTTTCCCTGACTGCCCTGCTCAGTTGTTTGACTTTGACATTGAAGTGAAGCCAATGCTGGAAGTGTTGATAGGGAAGACCATTGAGCAATCCTTACTGGAAGTCATGGAGGAAGAAGAGCTGGCCAACCTGCGAGCACATCAGTGTGCATATGGGGAGCTGCGTAACGCAGAGCTGGCTGAGGTGCAGCGTTTGGAAGAGCAGGAGAGGCGTTACAGCGAGGAGAAGGTAGGAATGACAAGAAGCAGAATGAGCCTGTGTAAAAACTTGTGGTAAGAAACAGTTTCCATCACTGAAAACTAAGCTGTGAAATAAGTCAGCTTTGTGCCAGAGGGAGCAGGCGTCCTCCAGGGTCCCCAGACCAAGAGGCTGAGCCCTGGAGCACCTTTCTCTGTACTTAGTGCTGCTGTCATTCAAGCAGTTAGCTTAGAGAACTGAATGCATGAAGCACTGAAAAGGCCTCTCAAAATCTCTAGGTATTAAGGGATCTATCTTAGTAGAACCCAGTAAATCATTAAGAAAAAGGAGAAGTTTTTATTATTTGCTGTTCATTAGTACTGTATTTTTTAATGTTTTCTTGCACACCCCCCCTCAGTTTTATCCCATTCAGCTTAAGAAAAGATTAAAAACTGGAACAGTGAAAAGTTCAGGAAATCCTGAACCAATCTCAGCTCACTCCAAAAGCTTAACCATCAACTCTGTCTGCAATAACAAAGCATTGTATCATCAGATCAATGTATGATGAGATAGTAGAGAACGGTTTTGTTTGGCTGTCTACAAAACCATTATTTCACAAGCTTATCAAAACCAGAAAAACAATACCAAAGGGATGTGTTTCTCTCTAGGCCCTATAAATTTTGGCAGTCCATAGATTGAATACAAGTCTGCTTTCAAATCTTCTTTCATATGATGAATTTTGCCAAAATAGAGGCCACAAATACTGGCTATAGGCCATAAATACTGGTGATACCTGTATTTATTCCCTTGTTGATTATATCTTTGCTTTATGGGTTTTATCCTGTGATCATTCTTCAAAATCTAGATCAAAAGAGTGACAACTAAGGACCTGAAAGTTTTGTATACAATATTCTCTTGTCAGGAACGTCGCAAACGCCAGCGGATGGAAATGCTGAAAAAACAGAAAGAAACCACAGAGAAAATTGCAGCTCGGGCATTTGCTCAGCGTTACTTGGCTGATCTCATTCCATCAGTCTTCAACAATCTTCGTGAGAGTGGATATTTCTATGACCCTATAGAGAGAGGTTTGTATTTTTTTTTTAAATATATGAACTGCGTAATTGAACAGGCAAAACAACCATAAAGCACAGCTTACAATCCTATCACTTAATATAACATAATAGACTTCATTTATTTAGTCATTTACACTTAAAGCTGAACATAGAGTTTTCAAATTCAGGTTGTTTTTAAGAACAAACATTGGCCATGTGTAAGAGTAAGTGAGATCCTACAATTTCACTTGTATGAGAAATTTGAATTCAAACTGCTTTTGAATTGGTGTGAGATATATGTATGATTAAGTTTGGTAGAACATAGAGAAAGAGATCCAAATTGTAGTAAATGTGTTATGATAAGACAGGCAAAGAAGTCACTTTTCTTTTTGTCAGTCTGAAGCTTCATTAATAGTTATCAAAGCAAAGGAGAAATTTGTTAGAGTTTCTGAGGTTTTACCTAAACAATTTCCAAGCTTCTAGAATTAAGACCTTTTCTCATGGGCTACCTTGCTGCTGTCATCAAACATTTGACTGGCAAGTTTGTAAATGCCCATGCTTTATACGGATCTGCACAGCACTTCCCAGGGCCCCACATGCCTGCCCAGACTACAACAAGGAATAGCTGCTCCCTCCAATGTGAGTCAGGAGGCCATATGTGGAAAATGAGCATATCTTGCAAATGGAGCGCTGTATACAAGGAGAATGATTTGAGGAAAACATAACTAAGAACTCTTTAGGCAGATGGACTGAACAGTTTTGACAGACCAGAGGCCAGATGTCAATGAAAGAAAAGCAAGAAATGTTATTCTCCTGTATTGCTCAGAATAGTTATTTTTACCTAACTAGAATATGACTGTGGTTTTCACTTGTGCCTGCCTTTCGAGGGTGGCAACCCCCTTTGAAAAGCACTGAAGTTGAGTACTTTGGCTCAGATCCGTAAAGATGAGGAATCTAATCAGAAGAAGGAGGAGTTAAGACACCTGATATCTTCTGAGAGATTTAATCTGGTCTTAAAAAGCAAGCATCTTCTAACAAGGATGTTCATCCTTTAATGATTGCAGCAAACAAAAACAGCTGCAAAGATTCTCTCCTTAATCTTTATTTTTTTTTTAAATATTTATTTATTTTTAAGATATTGAAACAGAATTCCTTCCATGGCTGATGACAGAAGTGGAAGAAGCATTGGAGAAGAAAGTTCTGGGGAGGACAGTTCTTGACTGTAAGTTACAGAATCCTGAAATGTAATCTGAGCTGCTTGATATTCCTAATTGTTTTTCTCTAGTCAAAACAAATATCATATTTACAAGATCACTGTAAGCTAATGCAGCATGTGTCACTTGAATAGGAACTTGAAGTGCAAACAAATAACATTAGATTGCCCCTGTTCTGCAATTTGCCCTTCATACTTCTTCACCTATACCCAATCCCCCAGTGTTCAGTAAACACCATCTCTGTAAAAGGTATTGCAATTTACATTTGCCAATGGTTTTTATGGAGGCAGATGCTACTTATGATAGGTTGTTTGTGGCTGCTTTTCCCCCTATACGGAAGCACAGAGAAAGTCCTGGAGGATCCTCTTTTAACCTATTTGAACATAGAAGTTACTTAAGCTTCACTATCCTTAAGAGCTGTGAACTGCAGGTGAAAGTTTCACAGTCTAAGGGGTTTTGTTTTCTTCCCATAGATGACCATTTCTCCTTTTATATTCAAAGTTCAACATGTGAATTATCAATGAAGCTTTTCTTAAACACTTCTGCCATTCTTCATTCATTCTTGGCCTTTGTGTCATGTGTAGTATTTAACTGATGTATTTCAAAGTGATAGCTGAATTGTTAATTGATTTGAAAGAGTTGTAACCTTTGGGAGGAAAAAAAGGGTTACAAAGGATAAACAGCAAAAATAAACAACAGCCGCTTTGCAATTGCTTTTCAGAATGACAAAATCTTTTGGCCATGCCCGTAGTTCCAGTATTTCCCACTGCCAAAAATGTCCTGCCATGTGCAACCTGATTAGTCCTTGTTTCTGGCAGGGTGACCTGCTTGAGCAGTGACCAAAGAATGGGGTAGAAGAAGAACCAAACAATCCAGGTGAACTTTTTTGAATCAATCCTTTCAGGTCAAACAGCTCATTTGGCTACAACCAACATTAATGGTTTTGCTCCTTCATGTATTTTTTCATTTTTAGTGTTATTTCATTTTATTTGTCTGAAAATTAATTGATCAGTAATACAAAAAATCATTTCATTTTCTTTATGTTTGTTAATGATTGCTTTCTCCGTTTCCAGCCTTGATTTGTACGGTGGTTGGAAGACGTTTATATGCCTTTAGTCATAAGCAACTGTCTGACCAGACAGAAGTTCGCGCTGAAGAGCCCGTGACAACAGCCGCAGCCCAGGAGCCGGCTCTTCTGACAGAAGATGCCAGCCAACCAGCTGAACTGAAAGAAGTGGCTGACCAACCAGTTGTTGAGGAACAAATTGTGCCTCGCATCTCTCTCCAGTCAGAGGAATCAGATCAAGCAGAAATGGAGGATTTTGTAAGTGAGGAACAAGAAGGTAAGTCATCAGATAAATGAAGATGAATAGCTTAGCCAAAGAAGGAGATTATTTCCTGACGATGTACAAGGACTGTGCCCTAGCCATGGTAAAGGATGAACCCAAGCAATAGTTGAGCTTCAAAGCATGTTTTCTAAATGCTGACATTGCCCATTTCGGACTACAAAAATTGAGAGAGGTTATTAATTTAATGAACTGAAAATTCTATCAGTGAAATTCTATCCCCTTCCACACAGTCCTTGCAAACCTGGGTCAGCTGATAAGCAGTGCTGTACCATTCCTAATGCTAGAAGAATGAGAAAGACATTGAAAGCATCCTCATAACCTTTGCGAGTTCTTTGATCGTGTTTTCAGAATGGAGATTTCCTTATTTTGCCTATATTGAAAGGTAACTATTATGGCACTTTGATGAACTTTTTTTTTTTTTCCTCTCCTTCTCATATTAGTCTTTCCTCTCCTGACAGACTTGGTTGGGCATCTCAGCAGGCAAGGGGCAAAAAAATGTTGTTCTCCAAGCTCTTCAAGAAGTCAGAGTTTTGTGCCACTGGGAATTACTGTGTGTACCAAGTCCTTCTCATCCTCCTTATCCCACAGCACTGCTGAGGGATTCAAGCCCCATGCAAATCCAGCCTCAGTTTTGCTTCAAATCCCAGTTTCTTGATGAGCTACTAGAAGGCAGACATGATTGGCAAAATGCACCTACACTGTCACACAGACCTTATTATTTGCTAGCCAGCTTTCCCAGTGAGGCAAACTCACAGAAGTACAGCTGTGCCCTTGTGTGGAAACATTTGTTTCCTTCCAGCTAAACCTGTGGGGAAAAGTGCCACCTTACCAAAACTGTCTTCGCTACCTCTTCTCCTCACTGCAGAGGAAATCTATACTAACCTGGTAGGCTAGGTCCAAATCTGAAAATGAGACTTCAAAAGGACCTCGAAGGAGGCACATAGCTGCTCCACATCTCATATTCTAAAAAGGGATGTCCAGATTGTTTTCCTGGTCTATTTGTACATCTGGCTCCAGGGGCATACCCGCCTTTCCTCATCCTGAGCTAGGACAGTGATGAGAACCGGTGCAGCTGCTGCTTATGTGGAAAAGCTCTCTTGGAAATTGTTGTATATTCACCTAACTCTTTAGATATCTGCAAAGCAGAAGCAATGAAATGCCAGTAACAAACAATCTACTCAGTGGTTTGTGCCACAGAAGATTTGAATAAGTTAAACTAGATGTTTATAGTCAGATAGTAAAGCATATAAATAAACAGACTCATGCTTACCTTCTGTAAATATCCTTCTAATATTCTTGTAGTATTCTCCTCTGTTTGGTAAGTACTTCAGCATACTATGCTTGTTTTTTTTTTTTTTTTTTTTTTATCATTGATTGCTCAAAGCTTCCAGCAGTAAATTTTATGTGCCTGAGAATAAGATAACCACTGCTCTGTAGATCTGTGAATTTCAAAGAATTTATTTTTACATCACACAAGACTGTAAGTGAAGTCTTGAAGTGAAAATCTGGTTTGGACATTGAAGTCAGTAGATTTTCCTTCATTTCATCTGGACCAAGACTTTATACTGTTTCCATGATAGAGACTCCTGTTATGACTTAGCATAAATCATTCTCTTCTGGCTAATTTTATCTAGATATAAATAAATAAAAAGGCACTGGGACATGGTTCATGATATCTGTAAATGATTCAGCTTCTTTCATGGAACATAGTTTGTCAGCTTTAAGGATCCCTCATTACTGAACGGAAATGTTTTCTCATATCTTTACAGGAGACGTACCTTAGCCTGGAAGACTAAGATTCAAGAAAACAAATGACAACTTGAATATTTGTTCTTTTAGAATGTTACAAGGGGGGAAAGGGGTCACCTGTAATACTTTCATGTTTGACACTTCTGCTTTGTGTTATATTGCTAAAAAATTACTTACTGTTGAATTATTCTCTTCAAATAGATTGGGGCATTAAATAATGCAAAGTATATAAAATTATAATCTTAAATTATTGTAAAAAGAATTAATGAATTGCATGCACTGCATTTTTTTACTTCATTAGAATTTCTGAATACAACGCATGCCTGTAAATCACATTATAATGTAATGGTTGAACTTCTGGCGAAAAACAAAATCTCTTTTTAAAAAGGGTTTCCAGCCTGTGATTTGCAGTGGTGCATCTTCATCTTTCACGCAGTAAAAGCGGACAAAAAGAAAGCCTTGGTTTTGTTGTACTTTAATGGAAACACTGTCTTTAATATATTACAATTTTGTGTGTGTCTGTAGGATTGGGGCCCGAGCAAACAAAATTCTAGGAAGGCTCCTTAGAAATTTCATGAGTTTAGAGGCAACAATGCATCTTTCTAGGAGAACGTTGTCCAGAAAGCACCTAGCCTTGTATCTCTGAAACCTTTTTTTCAGTGACAACATAGTTCAGTTTAATGAAGGAGATGAGGAAAAATGTGAATATAGCGAAAGTGCTAAACTTTATTCCTCTGCTTTTTTTTCCACTGATAATAGCCACTGGACAGGAAACTACATACCTGCACACTTTGCATTGAGGACTAAGCCTGTGGCAGTAAAAGTTAAAAAAAAAAATGCCAAAGAATCATCTACTAACACTGAATGTTAAATGACAACTGCTAAGGAGCTTAGGTGTTGTGTTTTGAAAAGTTTTTTTTTTTAGCACAGTTTAGCAAAGCATGTTTCAAAACATGCTTTGCTTCAAATTCTACAACCCTGAGCCTTTCAATTTAGTAAACCCAGTAGTTTAGTAAACTTCTGGGCCAGCTGTCCCTGGCTGCCTGGGTCTGTCTCATGATCTTTTCTGCTGCTTGGGTGGTCTGATCTCCCCTAATATATGTCCATTTCTGCCACAGATCAGTGAAGATACCACTCCTTAACACTCCTCTAACTTAAGGTCATTTTGGGGGGCGGTTCTCAGCAGTATTTCTTTCCCCCAGACCAAATGCTGCAGTTGATAGTCTTCTTAAGTTGTACCTCACAGAACCACAGAGGCTGTGGAAGGAGAAATATTAGCTGATGCTGTTTTTCTCAAGCTGAAATGGTTCCAGCTCCATTTCCCATTGATTGTTATTGTCCACCACTACATGTGCTAGATTGTCCTGTAGTCACAGAATCTCTGTCGTTTAGGATGTCCTTTGTCCTGCTCAGTCTGCACTATCCAGTGCAAAGGTTAAATCCATTTCTTCTAGATTTTTTTCCACCTTTTGGCGTCTTTAGTCCTCAACGACTTAAAAAGGTTTCACTTGACTGTCCCCTGCCGAGTTCTGCAGCCAACCCTGCTGGCAGGGTCCTGCTGTCCTTAACCTCCTCTTTCCCCTTCCCTGTGCTGTGGATGATGTGTGGGGACAGGCAGGAGAAGCCTTGGCAGGTTCATCTGCTGGGGAAGAGCTGCATGCAGAAGTGTACAACAGCCCTGCAGCTGCTCCAAGTTACCCTCATGGCCAAACACCGTTTTGGAAGCCCCAGCTAGTGAGAGAGATGAAATGGGAGGGGAGGGAAAATTGTCCCCTCCCCGTGTTGTGGAGAGAATATTTGCTTCACTGGAGAGGCTGTCTGGGGAGGATACTCATGTGCAGACCCCTCTTCATTTTCTTCCTGGCAGGTCTCTGCAGAGACCTTGTTCTTTTGTCTCGTTCTTTTTATTCTACATTTTCACTTCTATTGCAAGAACTGATGTATGCCACCAACTGCAGACCCCAGAAAAAGTACTGTGCCTATAAACTTGTCTCAGCATCCTCTATGCCAAAAGCTAAGCTCAGCTGCTGAACTGAGATCAACACCTGGAAACCACATGGAAAGAGGGAGGTTTTGAACAGCCACTTTGGATAAAAACTCACAAAGATAGGGAGGTTTGCTCTGTGTGTGTGATACTGTTTGGAGCTTTTTCTGACAAACATCCGAAATTGGCATGAGTTGAAGAGGCCCCAGCTCCTGAAAGCATATAGCACTTACCTCCTCTCGGCTACAAGTGGTCCTCTGGACATAGTGCAGTGTCTGAGTGAACAAGTGTCCCGTTCTGATGGTGCTAGAAAATTGCTCTAGCCACTTATCTTCTGGGAGAGAGCAGCTGTTTTTACAGTAGTGCTCATAATCTTTGAGCGCATTCAGGCTCCGGCTGGTGGTGCTGAATCCCTCAGCCAGAGGATTTTGCTGAGGGCCCTGGCAGGGTCTGTGCCACAGAGCCAGGCTCTGGCTCCCTGCATCACTCTTCAGCACTTCACTTCCACAGGGGTGAGTGTGTGTGTGCACATGCACCCTCTCACTTGCATGGTATTTGCTCTGCAAAGCTCTGTGGGTGATATCACATGGCAGGGAAATGTCATCTCCTGATGCCTTGGGAGGCACCCCAGGGTGAATGAGTATCCTGCGTAACATGTGAGATCAGCTCTGTGTGTGTATGTTTACATATGTGCACAGACAGCAAGTCTCTATTTCAAGAACGTCCAGTTCTTGAGCTGGGTGCTATGAAAGTCTTGTGCCTCAGAGAAATGATGCCTGCAGTGCTGATGGCCAGCAGAGTGCAGTGTCGGTGAGGAAATTCTGCATTTGGCTGCTTTCATTCAGTCATTTGGTTGTTCTTGAGGGACTCTCCTGTGTTTTACCTTCAGTCCTAGTATTTGTGTCACCCCAGAGGGGCATTTCTATTTATGTTAACTAGCAAAGTGGGGGGATACCTCAAGGAGCATCTTCTGAGCTGCTGTGCATAGATCAAGCACTGCAAGTGCCACAAATGTGCACATGGGAGGAGGTTTCACAGTGACTGTTCAGGAACTGTATCTTAAAGCAGTTCTATTCTCCAGAGCAGAGGTGTGTCTACATCTTTGTTATGCTCCCACCCCTGACAAAGGGCTTGGAGGATAAATGATGCTGGAGTCCACTCCCAGGAAAAAGCTAGAAGTAAACTAAAGTTCAATGTGTTGATGTTCAGAAGAAGGAGACTCTCTAAATAGAGAATAAGGAATAAGGAATAAGGAATAAGAAGAGGAGACAGGAAGGGGAGAAAGGCCCCAGAGGTTGCCAGCTCCTGGTCCTGCTCCATGTGCTCAAAACCTAAGGCCACTCAGTGCAGTCCACACTGAGATCCTAGCTATCAGTGCTTTATAACTGCAGCTGGCTGAGTTATTTCCATGCCAGGTCTCAGCCATGGGCTGAACAGAAAAAGATTTCAGCAAAATTGTTTCAAGTCTTTTCTTACAGAGTAGGAAAAAATTATGCTTCTGCTTCTATGCAACCACCTTTTCAGATGATAAGCAACTTAATAACCTTCATATCTTTGTGTGCTGGAGCCTGGATGCAGGCTTCTGGACACCTTTTCCTTTTGGATACTGGACACAAAGTTCATTTTGGCACTAAGCAATGTCCAAAGGACCACTTGTAGCACACAAAAATTAGGTGCATCAGTTTTCAGGAGCTGATGTCTTTTTAAATCACGCCCAGTCTGGGTATTGTCCAGCAAAAGCCCAAAACAGTAGCATGTAGTCAGAAAGCATACTGAAGCTTTCTGTCTTTCTGTGCATTATCAATAGCAGCTGGTTACAATCTCACTGTGTCCATGTGGTTTCCATCTATTGATTTCTGTGTAAAGAGCCAAAGCATTACACCAACAATTAGCTTACTCAGCATGCACTTTAGAGCAATAAAGACACTAAAACTTACTGCCTGTCCCTAATTCAGTCAGAAACCCTCCTGATACTGATGAACCAAACTGGAGTCTCAGCAACTCTCCAATGGACAGCAACAGATTTGGAACATTTTGCTGACACTAATACTGGTCATTGCTAGTTTGATGATGATGGAAAACATGGGTTTCAAAGAGCTGGAACAAAAATGGATAAAAAGAACTACACCTTTTTTTAAATTTTTTAATTTTTTTATTTTTTGTCCTATATATACATGTCTGTTAAATATCTCACCTTATCCATCTTCAATGAGTATAGCCTGGGAAGCCCGTAGAAGCTGCACTACTTTAAATGATAGCAGTATACGGCTGTCTACAAAATCTTAATGATTCCTGCCTTGCCCTACTACAGGAGACCAGTAGGATCATCACCAGAAGTACTTGCAAAATGGTTTGAAGGTGGTTTCTCACTACTAGGGTGGCTCTGCTTGTACTGAAGAGAAGCTAGGTTAGCTTAGGGCCCAGAATGTAGCTGTACTCACTATGGCAGTATTATTGTAGTTACTGTAGTTATAAACTGCCTTATGTTTCCTCAACGCACTTCCTCACTGCACCCCCCCACTGCCATGAATACTTGGTCCTTGGCTCATCTTGGCCAGGCCTTAGACAGGCACATCTGATAACCTCAGCATACATCCCCTGTCACTGACTAAGCTAATATATTAGACAGTGGTCTGGAGTAGCCATGGCAGCACATACACATATCTCATGCTGTTGACTGCTGCAGGGCTCATAATTTCTGGCAAAAGTCTGGCTGAGAAGCCAGTAAAATAATGCCTGAAACTGCCCCCGAAAGATTGTTTCCCCATGTCAGAGTCCTGGCTGGACACAACTGTGCCCCTCAGTTTACCAGCAGAGACCTGACGTCAGGAAGCAGAACTCTACGCGCTCGGGACATTCCCGGTGCTGCAGGGAACCTCCGCGAGCAGCCGGCGTTTCCCAACCGCGCGTTTCCCTGCGGCTCGGCGGGGCAGCGACACGGGCAGCCCCGGCGGCGGCTGC
>VZSV01000150.1:2032341-2042938 GCA_013398735.1 Nothocercus julius | reverse complement strand
CAGGTCCTTAGCTGTCATTGACTCCTAGGGGAAGAGGGTTTTTTGAGGAGATAGTGCGTAACTCTGTTAACTTTTTTTTTTTTTTTTTCTTATTAAAAGTCTGAATTCCCCAGCAAAGTGAGAGTTTCTTGAAAGATGAAATCAGGGCAGCCAAACGTTTCTGCAAGTGCTGTTGCTTTTCTTGTGTGACTTATATGCACCTTCTTGCAAAACAGGGCTAATTTGCTAGCCGCTTTTGTAGAATACAGTAGAACAGGTTTCAATTATTTGAGTAAAAGCACTCAGTGATATTAACTGTTTTTGAAAAAATGGGAGTTGAAATGTGGTCTTTCCTCCTCAGCTGATTTTTTTTTTCTTTTCAATTTATAAAGGACTTCATATGACAAAATCCATGCTACATTTTGGGTACATTATATGTAAATTGTGCAACATACAGTGCTATTTATATCATCTTGATAGCAAGTAGGTTCACTAGTAAGTACAAGTATGTACATCTTCCTTCCAAGAATTGACAGGAGTGGATGTCCTTTGCATTATTGCCAAAAGATTAACAAATCTGACAAAAAAGGGAAGAAAGAGGTTGCAAATTGGGAAAGCCCTCAACACTGCTGTCTCTCATGAGCTCAGTGCTCATGAATATCTGATTTAAGAGCCTTTCCTGTGGTTGCCTGGTCGTACAGAAGTACTTTTTAAAGTAGTCAGTCCTCTCGATATTGCAGTTGTAAAATGAATACCGATGTCTGGGACCTGATTCTTGGTTATCCTCATGCTTAGGAAAAGTTTGATAGTTTTAAGTCTTTTATCTAAGCACTTGCACCTGTGCGAAGTGTCAGGTACTGCTGTTCTGACCTGAGCTTTTCTTGCCTGCTTTGTGCTGAACTCAGTAGTGGGAAGTGGTATTTTTTTGAAGTCATTTGTGTGAAATGGTATCATGATACCGTTATGTTTTTTGGCCAAGAGGTCAGTGGGGTTTCAGAGCAGAGAGGTCTCTTTCTCTTCTCTCACCAGCTCCCAGCTGATCTCTTTGAGGAGCTGACTGCTGTCTTTTTGAGGCGGGGGGTATGTTGGAGCATGCAGCACTAATGTCCTTAAATGCCTCCTCTTCTCTCACATGCTGGATCTGGCATGCTTTCCTAGCAGCAAGAAAACGTCTCTTTTTTTTTTTCTTCTTGTAAGGTTTGCAGTGTTTTATTGGCTCTGTACGTGAAGCACCTCTGCTGTGCTCTGGCTCTTCACTGCAGAGGAATGAAAATGCTGGCCTTAGGAATTCACATTTACTGCCTCTCCACGCAGCACCTCTACGGGTGGGTAGCCGTGTTCCTGTAAAACACAAAATAGGGCTGTGCCAGGCAGCTGGTACAGGGTGGAACACGAGTAGCTGCACTGAGTGGGAACACGGATACAGTGACAGGATCAGTGACAAATTGTGTGATTATTATTTGATATTGCATGTGTTTGCTGCTGCTGTGGAGCTGCTATGCACTGGGTATATTTTCCACCTTCAGTGTCCGCTTAGTTGCATTGCATTGTAAGTCAAAGCAGTAAAAATCTCATTTGAAAACCTAATAGGAACCCGTGTAGATCTTGGAATAGTGTAACTGTGTAATAGGTTGATTGCCACAGCGTTTCCGATTTTTGAAAGGTCTCAGGGGGTATCTGTGATGTGTAAACAGGACTCGATTGTTCAGAATTTGTGGCAGAATCTGCATACTGATAATGGGGTAATTTGTGTGAAAAGCGTGAACTGGCATAAGTGGGGATATAAGTTAGAAATAAGATGAAAAGTGTGCTGTTGCCTTCAGACCTGTGTGTCGGATTGAGAGCAGTAGGGGGAGGCTTGAATAGTTCTGTAAAGCAAACAAATAAAAAGGGAAATAATTCTTAAAGGCAGCAGGGGCTACTAAATTGCATATTTGGACCTTCAGGTTTAACAGGCTGAAGCCTTAGACTGGCATAGACTGGCATCTTCAAAATTATTTCAAATTACAATGAGTGTTTTTAAGATAAAAATGGAGAGTTAAACCATTTTGAGTGCATTGCTTGCAGTTCTTTTTTTTTATTTTTAAACTTAGACTCTTGTTTTTCATTCATTTTGCAGACAGACACTAAGCCAGAAAGTCACAAATTCATGCTCCATAACTAAAGATGATAACTTCTATTTCAGTAACTTTCCATTCCGTAATCCACTCTAAAATCCGAATCCCCTTGTTGTCAAACTCTGTGAGCAATTTCTTCTTCCCCTGTCTGACTCTTTGCCAGGACTCAGTGGAAGCGAACAACATCAGATAATTCCCCCCAGACTATTATGTCTTTTTTTTTTTTTTTTTTTTTTTTTCTCTTTTCCCCTACAGTGCGTTATAGGGGCCAGGACCCGGGCCTCTGTCCCTTCTTTCTTTTCCTTGTGCTCTTATCTTTTTGGTTGATGCTTAACAAAGGAAGAAAATTGAGCCTCACACACACACACACACCCCACCGCTCATGAATACGAGCAGGGTACGTAAGGCAGCTTATGCTAGTGTTTGGTGTAAGTTTCATCTGTTTGAGCACTTGATGCTTATAGCTAAATTTACAGGCATAAATAATCCTCTTGAGTTCAGTGAGAGTAATCTTGCTCACGAGATATTCGCAGAACCAGGGCATATTTAAAATACATGTTGCCAGCTAATTCCCTACTGACTCCACTTAAGTTTTATTTTAAGATGTTCCTGCTTTGAAAGATAAGCATGAATCAAAAGAGACTGTTCCAAATGCAAAGGAGACAGCAGTCACACTGCTACGTAAGCACGTGCCACTGCACAACTGGTTACACCATTTAATAATCACTGAAACCATAATAAACTGATTGTTCTTTTCCTGCATGTGTGGAATGAAGTAGGAAATCTCTTTAAATTGATGCCAAGGATAATGCTGTTTTATGATAACTAGCAGGAAGTAACAAAAGTTAGGGCAGAATGATGGTCAGTCTCCTTGAATACTTTATGGGTATGAATACTTTTATGAATCCTATAAGTTGATCACAAACTTAAACTCCATACTCGCCCCGAGAATAATCAAATAAATATTTCGCTTCTAACTTTGTTTTTATTGCTGACATTTCTTTCTTCATTGCATTCTTCTGAATGCAGACTATCTGAGATTCACTTTGAAAGAATGTTTCAGGTTCCAGCTGTTTCCTAATATGAAGATCCTAAAAGAGACAATCCCTTTGTCCCTGTGCTTCTGGCATTTGCTCCTTTTTCCTGCTTTCTTGCCTGTACAGGACAGATTCATCTCACTCTGTAAAATGACGTGCATTGCAGTTCTTAGATGAGTGCCAAGAATACCTTGGGAAACTAATTCTGTCCTGGAGGGAAGAGTAATTCTGTTTTTAGCTTCTCCTTCCAGGACCTAGAATGCTATTTTAGTACAAGCTGTTTCATAAGCAGCTTGAAATAGGGAAATTTGTACTTTTTGAATAGCATTACCACTCATAATTCCAAGTCTATAAATTGCATGATAAAGCTTTGATTTATAATTCTGATGAGTTGGAGAGATTATGTGACTCCCATCACATTGATTACTTCCCTATGTTTTCTCCCACTCAATTCTTTGATTTGAAAAGAGACTAGACTCATTGACACTGGATATTCTCTTGCTAAACCCCTAAAAAACTTCAGTGGGACTAAAATGCAGAACTATAAAATATGCATTTCTAGTCCTGTTGGTGGGACAGAAGAGGGTTCAAAGTCAGCTCAGTCATGCTGGGTTGGTAACTCGGCATCATACTTACTTTTTCTTAGTTGATGTTTTTTCTCTGCAGAACTTGAAGTGAAGAAAAAGGTTTTGCTCCTTGAGTTGCTACTAACTCTTTGAAGACATTAAACAAATGAAAACACTAGTTCTTGTCTGTGACAGTGAAGAGCCCGAAAAAAAAAGAAGCTTTGAGGCAAGGAAAATGAGTGTGTTTCATCTCATTTATCTTAACTCAGCTGCTGTTACTGAAACATAAGAGAAGGTGTAAGGAAGTCTGCCATGGGTAGCACCCAGTCCAGACTCACCAATGGTCAAGCATTGGGGAAGATGACCTTCCTGCTTTGTCTTGCCTGCAGAGGTCGGAGAATAAGTACTGACCCTCATCCCAGCCCCCCTGCTGGGAGTTGGTCTGGTGCCATGCAGATAGATTCACGCTGCTTCCTCTTCTTCCTGACTGCTCCTGCTCTGAGGAAGCACCAAGTGAGTTTGCCCTAGGAGGATGTCTATGTCTAACCCTGTGAGAAGCAGGGGAGTAGTTTTTGTTTATTGAGGTATAGTGGGAGACATGTATAGATTGATGCTATTCTTTTTGTCTTGAGGGGAGAAATGGGGCTTCTGACAAGGGAGAACTTGTGGGCAGAATTAAGGAGGTTGAGGTGCTGGCTGTCTAGACCTGTATGTTGCACATAGAGCTGTTTTAGCGCTCACTGTAAACTATGTGCCTGGAGGGGTCTTGCCAGACCAGTCCTAGTGCAGGTGCTGCCCACATGGAGCAGCTCACCCTGGGCATCATGCAGAAGGCAGCGTGCTTTGTCCTTGCAGTGATACCAGCCACCCTGGGCAAAGATGTGCTCTGGGTGGCTAGTTCAGGAGCGTTCAGTTCTCACTCCAGCAGGGTGAGGTTCATCTATAGGTTAATAACTTTTCCAGACTCATCCTGTTAGGAGGCTCTATCCTCATGTCAATCTCCTGATGCTATTAGGAGCGTGAAAAGAACTGTGAGTTCTATGAATGCAAGACTTGAAAGAAATGAAGAAAAAAACTGTAAATGGAAGAAGTATGCATTTGCACCAAATGCTGAGCAGCAGCTAGTAGTGTGCATAGGATGTGACCATGAGTGTGGTCAGCTATGTGCAAGAGGCAAACAAGACCAAAGCATGATGTATGTGGGCCAAAGGGGCCTTGTACGGTAGGTGCATAGAGAGCCGAGAGACCAATGTTGTGCCCTGTGCAGCTCATCTGATATCTAGAGCAGACAAAGCCATGGTACACCATTTGTTCCAAGGCTTGCACTATGGCATGGATAAGAAAGCCAGGATAGACATGCTATGCTTTTTTTTCAAGGTCTGTAGTAGAATTGCACTTAGGAAAATGTTATAGGGCAGCAGTAGCTAATCTATGATGGCAAATGCAATAGCAAACAAATGTAGTGCAGCAGGCAGCATTATAGTTTGCTTCTCTGCTCAGTCTGTGTTACCAGGGATAGCATTGAGGGGCCATTTAGGCATAAACAAGATACTTCTGCAGCAGGTATCATGTATATATTTCAGAAAGAACTGCAACTGCAAAAGTCCCACCTGCTTTTTTGATCATTTGCTGTCATTTTGACTTTAACAGCTTATTTTGGCTAGAATATTATTTCAATCTCTACAACTGTATAATGTGATCAACACCATTTGTTTGTCCTGTTTGCCCTATTTCACAGGGAAAAAGAGTACCATTAGAGCTGATATGGCTTTTTAAAAAGATTAAAGTGAAGAAAGTGCTGCAAGGCTAAGCCATATACAAGTGATTTATAAAGCGTGAAAATCTGTTTTTTCCAATGCCTTGACAGATTGTCTTCCCACTCAGAAGAGACACCAAGTTTCTAAGCATTATATTGTCTTGCAATAATAAACAATTGAAGGACCAATGAAGTACATTTTAAAAACATAACTGGTTCAAAGTGTGTTTTGTCCCCAGAGAGGTGAATGTTCACTCTCTGTCAGGAAGAGAAAGAGAGTCATCTGTGCATATGTGCGTTGTGTATATGTGTGAAGTCAAGGTTGGTGTAAGAGGAAGGGAAGCCATGGTGCCAAGCACAGATCTGGAATCAGACAGTCAGCAAAAGGCAAAGAGAAGATAATGAAATACTGGAAAGTAGTAGCTAAAGGAAAGAAGTTACTATAAACATAACTTAAGTTGGATTGAAGGAATAGAAGAGAAACTGCTAGGTGGAAAAACAGCACAAACCCGAGATTTGAATCCAGGATTCAGTCTTAATAATCAGCCAAACTTCCTGTGTGAAGGAGGTCTCTGGTAAGCTTTTCAATGTTTTAGACACCAAAAAAAAAAATTGCAAATGCTGCAATGCTGCTTTCAGGCCTTTTTTATTCTTATTTCTTGATGGGATTCATGGCTCACCTGCATCACTGGGGAATTGGAATCCATTACAGCTTTTCCAAGAGGGCTTGTATTTTTAAGCTACTTGACAACATGCTAACAAGAGTCAGCCTAACTCTTCTCCTCTGACTGCACTTAGATAATCAGCAATCACCCATGTTAATTAAACAGGTGACTTAATACCAGTGCATACCACAGCTTCTCATGATGAAACAACAGCAGGTGATTTGCCTGTTGAAATACGACCTTGCTGCATTCTCAGTGCTCATCTAAGATGAGTCTTGGGCTGCTGGCCAGGATGGATCTGCATGCACTGGGATGAGGCTGCTTCTCTCCACCCTGCTGCTAGAGCACTGCCTATGGAAAAGAATTTTTAAAACTGATTTGTGATGTATCCAGAGTGAAGGCAGCATTTGCATCTTGTAAACCTGACAGCCAAAGGAGTTCTTGCCAATTTTGATGATACCAAGGACTAAAGAGAGGACTATTCACTCTCGGTTCGCTGCAACAGGTGCTGATGAAATTAAGGAAAATCATGTCAGGTGAGGATTTCCGCTGTTAAAGAGGTGCTGTTATATCCAAGGTGAAGGAGGCTGATTGAAACTCTGAGGTTCAGTCAGAGCTAACACTGTCTATAGTGCTGCTTCATTACAAGTTTGCTGAAACTGATGCATTTCTGAAAAATGCTTTGGTTTCAGTAACTCAGTGTATTCGGACCAAGCTTACTGGAAATATTCTGACTGGCTCATGACTCATCTGTTTTTACAAACCTAACACTCCTTTCCTCACAAAACAAGCAAGCAAATAGGCAAAGCTAACACAGTGTTTAATATAAAAAATACAAAGATCTTGACTGACCTTCTGTAGTTCTAGAAAATGCTCTGTGCTTTGCCTTCTGTGAACACATGGCGTGGAGGGGGAGAGGATGAAAAGGTTCTTGCCACATATGGAAACTCACAGTGTCCTGTTTTGGAAACATGTCACTTTGGATTTTTACTTTTGCTTGGAACAAAAGATTCCAGAGGAGCTTTAAGTGTCTTGGAAGTTGCAGATGGAGTTTAATGATATTCTTATCAGTGCTCTTGCCCAGCAGGGCTTCTGTGCTTTGTCACTGTCCTCCCAACAGCTGCCAATGACAGGAATAATTTTCACACTTGAAAATCATCTTTACTTGACCTAGGCACATTTACACAGTTATTCTCTCTAAGATATCCATAGCAAGAATGACAGATAGAATTGTTTCCCAGCCTTTTTAAAAGCTCTTTTCTGCTTATTTTTAAAATCATGAGTTTGACATATGGATTTTTCAACGAGTCTGCTCAGGTATGTGGAGTTTTTTGGTTAAAAAAAAAAATAAAAGTGCATTCTAGTTTTCTAGCACTTTTACAGCAAATGAAGAGATACTGCCAAAAGAGAAGTATAGAAAAAGGAAGAAAAGAAAACAGGAATAAATGGAAAACTAACTTATTTTTCCCATTTTATCTTATTCTAAAAGAAGAGAGGAGACTTTAACCTTTTTGGTCTTCACAAGCATCAATGCCCATGCAGACAAATATTTACAGGGTCCTGTTAAAAGCAAATTTTAGGCTTTGAACCTCCAGCAAAAAATATGAGTTACAAGGTGTGTGAAAGTGTATTAGAGGTCATTAAAGTGATTCTGTTGAGAAGGAGTTGTGCATCTTCATTTAAAAATGATTTGTCAAATTTTTGCTTTTTTCACGTCTTTTATCAGCATTAGAAATAGTTGGCATTTTAAAGTAATTTCAAATAGGAGAGTGCAGAAACAATTATTAACTTTAATGGAATGCAGATTTTTAGCATATAAAAAGTAAATTATTTTAATATTTCATACTCAAATCAATAAAAATTCACAAAATATTTGAAGACAGTGTAAAATGAGTGTGCTTTTTAGATCTGGAAAATATTAGCAGTAATATAATGTTCTTTTATTGTCAGACTTTCTGAAAATATTTAAATCTCTTAATTGTCTTTGTGGTTGATGATCATTTCATCAATTATTGATTTTTTCGTATTGAATTAGATGACTAATAAAATAGAATAATATGCCTATGGGTTATTCTAAAGTTCAATAGCAAGAAATACCATCAATCTATTTAAGCTTTGAAGTTGCTATCAGAATTCTAGTAGTATAATTGCAGACTCTTGAATTCCGATAAATAATGATTTCTTAATCTCTTATTCTGTCAAGAATAATCTTTGAGAGATGAACCCATGGAGTGAGTTTGCAGGACAACTTAAAGCAACGTCTTTGGCAAAAGTGTGAACTGTGCCTTCAGCTTGTCCCAGCAGAGCATTGATTCTGAATGACAGTGATGCTCCTAATGCTAATCTGGTTACCATGTCATCAGTGACCATTTGTTAGAAATCCTGTTTTTTTTAACACTGTAGCAGATGTTAGAGACTAGAATGTTATGGTACAACAAGTAAAACACACTCTAATAGTTTTACTTAAACTGTAGGTAGCCTGTAGTGGATGTTTTTAAGTTACCCTAATTTCTTCTATCTGCAGACCTGACATTTTGTGTGATCATCTCACAAAATATATTCATATAGATTTTAGAAATTATTAAAACGACCTTTTAGTAACCTGGGGTACAAATGTCAAATGTCTATGTTGTTTGGGGTTATTTTCCATTAACTCACTGAACCATACTGAAAGAATGCTTCAAATGTCAAAGTTGGGAGTTGAAGAGGTCACGTAAGTGAGTGAAGAAATAAGAAGGACAAATGACCTCTTGCTGAACTTTTAACAAAAGGGTAAAGATCACAGGATTTTTTTCTAGATTATTGTTAAAAGCTTTTCTATATCAGGAATAATGTTTAACTTGATAAATGGTCTTCTTTCTTTCTGTGGCTGGAGCCTTTGAAGAAATTAAAGAGATTCCAAGATTGACATACAGATGAGTGACTATAGTGAAAGTGATAAACTACTGAAATAGTGGATGTGTTTTATATCTCCCTGTACTCACCATTCATTAATCCTTGATGCAACAGATTTCAAGTTTCTAGTTTAGTATTGATTTGGAAGTTAATGGTCAGCTATTTTTAAGTGTGTTGTGTTGTTGTTTTTATTTATTTATTTATTTTTGTTCTGTGGAGGTAGTTGCTGAACTGTTCCTTCCCAGTCTCCACAGGGCTCTTCAGCACTGGTGTTGTTATTCTGACTTCATAATTCCTTCCACATTCTCCAGCATTGAAAAAGGAAGCATACATAGACAAGAACCAGTCTCCTTTAATTTATTCCAGTTTCAATTTTGCCTCAGAAAAGAGTGGACTATGTTACTATGCAGAATAAAAATGCAATGCTGCAGTTTGAATCAAGCATGAGTATTGCACATTTAATGCTGCTTTTTATTATTATTTTTTTTTTAATCTTCTTGTTTGAGTAACATGAAAGAAGCAGCACAGGATCCCAGCAAAATGTATACACACTATAATTGCTGAGAAGGCTCCCAAAACGGACCTTTGAAAGGAAGGGGTCTAACTGTAATATTATTTCACAAGCTTTCAGTTTGGAAACACAAGAGGTTCTGTTCATCTGTAGTTGTCAGTGAGTAGCAAGTTCTTCTCTCTATCTGAGAAAGAGGTTGTTAAGCTGATTATGAATGCTGAGTCAGTGTATTGCATATGTTTCTATATGTGGCTGTATTCATCAATGAATGAACCACACTTTTTGAAAACCCATAGTTTTCATTAATCAGCTGGTTATATATATGCAGTGTTTGGAGGATATGGATTTTTTTGAGTTGGATACCTTAGACATTCTAAACACTCTTTGAAAAGATAACTCCTAAAATTAACATATTTCTTAAAAAAGGAGAAAAATAAATCTCTCCTCCAGTTACAATTTAATTCCAATAGAATTAGTGCCTGATGATTTAACAAGTGGATGATGTTGTAGCTGTTTGCAATGTGTGTGAGTATCTCAACAAACAAATCTTAGAAGATTTTAAAATACTTTAATTTGAGCAAGATATGTAATTAGTAGGTTGATTTCTAGATGAGAAATCTATTTTATGTTTTCCTGAAATCCAGTTATGTTCTTGAAGTAGTTATGGAATACGTCAATATTCCTGCTTTTTGGTCACAGGTGTGCTGCAGTGTCGGAGCGTATTAGCTAGTTGGTCTGTCTGTCTCTGCTGTGCATTTGTTTTGTCCTGCTGGAAAACTGGCAGCTACTGATGTATTTTATTTGTAGCAAGCTTATGAAAGACGATACTGTTAAAGCCAAGTTTTTCACAAAACCTTTGTTTAGCTTCAGAAGACTTGTTGACTTTTTGTGGTGGGTTGCCTGAAGAAAATGCAGTTTTGCATAGGGACAAGGAAGATAAATTTGCCCGTCAATCTATCCAACCCAGAGAGCTGCCCTCCTCTAAAGCAAATGCCTGCTCTTAAAAGGGATATTCAGATTCAAGTCTAAAAAGATTAAAATAGCAGCGTGTTGAGGAAGAACCTCTCACAG